>CM077164.1:18207933-18346114 GCA_039583875.1 Platanthera guangdongensis
CCCCCAATGCAATAAGCCTAGGGCCTTAGGAAACCGCCTACTCCGGGGCAAAGAGGAAAAATTCCCGGGGTGCCAAAACGGTAACGATAAGGACCCAAAGGGGGCCAAGGATAGGGAGACCACATGCCAAACCGCAGGGCGGACGGAAACCCGCCCCGGGGGGTCTCGCCCCCACCATCCCGGGGAAAAACGGTAAGATAAGACCCGGGGGCCAAGGATAGGGAGAGCCCACATGCCCGCAGGGCGGGCGAGACCCGGCCCCGGGCCGGTCTCGCCCCCCACCAGCCCGCGGGGCGGGCGAGACCCGCCCCGGGCCGGTCTCGCCCCCCACTGCCCGCGGGGCGGGCGAGACCCGGCCCCGGGCCGGTCTCGCCCCCCACTGCCCGCGGGGCGGGCGAGACCCGGCCCCGGGCCGGTCTCGCCCCCACTGGCCCGCGGGGCGGGCGAGACCCGGCCCCGGGCCGGTCTCGCCCCACCTGCCCGCGGGGCGGGCGAGACCGGCCCCGGGCCGGTCTCGCCCCCACCTGCCCGCGGGGCGGGCGAGACCTGCCCAGGGCCGGTCTCGCCCCCACCTGCCCGCGGGGCGGGCGAGACCCGCCCCGGGCCGGTCTCGCCCCCACCTGCCCGCGGGGCGGGCGAGACCCGGCCCCGGGCCGGTCTCGCCCCCACCTGCCCGCGGGGCGGGCGAGACCCGGCCTCGGGCCGGTCTCGCCCCTGCCAATCCGCTGCACCTGCCTCAAAGAAGGGGCCACCGGGGGGGTAGAATTTTTCCCCCCTACTAGTATGTTTCCAAGCTAGAGCCAAAATAGGCCACCGAGAGTGCAAAGTCTCCAAAAAGCTTAAAAACGCGTCCGTCCTATTTGGGGCCCACTCTTCGCGAATACGGGGTTGTACAGTAACCGGCTGATCCGGTTTCTAACGAACTTCTGACAGCTCTGACAGTTGCAGTAGATCGATTGAAATGACAGCTGTCAAGTCATCCAGTCACTTCTTGAAAATTCTGTCTCTGTCTGAAAGTGTCGAGACTGATGTTTATTATGTGTCGACACAAATAGACTAAGTGTCGACACAAGTGGACTAAGTGTCGACACTAGCCTTGATGGTGTCGACATAACTTCTTTTGTTGTTGTAACAGCTTCTCGACACAGCTTCTGTTGAATGCGTCTACACTGATTCTGTGTGTCGACACAAATACTTCTTCTTTAAAACTTAGTAGAAATTCTGCTGTGTGTCGACACATATCCTTTGTGTCGACACACGTACTTCTTTACTTTAACTGTGTTGAAGCTTACTGTGTGTCGACACAAGTCCTGTGTGTCGACACAGTTGATATTGACAAAGCCTTCAGTGTGTCGACACAGCCTCCTGGTGTCGACACATTTGATGTCGACTAAGCTTCACTGGGTGTCGACACTGCCTCTAAGTGTCGACACGATTTATGTCGACTATTCTTCACAGTGTGTCGACACTGCCTCTATGTGTCGACACATTTCTTCTGGTGTCGACTCTGCCTTTCCTGATGTCGACACAATTTGCTCCAAGTGTCGACACAGCTTTTGTGCCTCTATGTGTCGACTCTCCTTGATTTTCTCATACACCACTTGAGACCAATCTGTTCTTAGAGTAAAGATTATTCTTGTCATAATTTCAAACATAGAGGCAGACACCCTGTCATGCCCTCCTAGCATACTGAGAATAACCTTGCCCACAATTTCAGACATGAATTTTCCTTGACTGTTCATGCCTTTCCTGTTAAAGACAGATCCTATCTTCATCTTAGGATCAAGACCACACCAGGTTAAAGCTTCCCTGGTCTTTGAAGCAGTTACTTCTTCTTCATCTTGAGTTTTGGGTAGCTGGAGTACCTTCCTCAGACTGTTTGGAGAAATCTTGACCTTAGATCCATGAACTCTGGATTTGATTCTGTATCCAGATTCATCTACAACAGCTCCATTAAGGAATTCAAGAACTTCCTTCTTCCAAATCTTTGTTGGTTCTGAAACCAAGTATTCTAGTCCAGAATTGGCGACTAGGGTTATCACCGATTGGATTTCTTGATCTGCGTCGTCGAACGCGCCGCGCACCAGCTCATAGCCCTCGTTCACGTTCTCCTCAAGCTTAGGAGCCATTAGGGTTTGGAGAATTTGTCTTTAGAAAAGAGAAGTGTCGATACTGTAGTTTTGGTCTCGAAACTTTGAAAGCGTGTCGACAAACAAAGACAGAACCCTATTTATACCTTTCTGATTTTGAAGATGAACAGGCGGGAGAACTAACTCAACATGTGTCGACACTGGCAATAAGTGTCGACACTGACTTATAATGTCTCGACACACATGTGTCGACACAAGTTTAGTTAACAGATATTATGTGTCGACACTTGGTTATGTGTCGACACAACATAACTCGACACATCGTCGAGACTTTACTTAGAAAATTCTGAGTAAAACATAAGTGTCGACACCATATTGGATGTGTCGACACCTACTTGACATGTGTCGACACTAACATTCTGAAGTGTCGACACCACATTCCTAGATGTGTCGACACCTTTTTCCTGAAGTGTCGACACCACTATTCTGTGTCGACATAGACTTGTCTATGTGTCGACACCTTTTTACTTAGCCAATTTTCTATTCTGTAAACTTAGTCTAAGTTTATCATTCCTAGTTCAATTTTGAATCTATTGAACTTAGCTTCTTCTAGGGGCTTAGTAAACATGTCAGCTATCTGATTATCAGTTTTAACATATTCAAGTGAATATCTTCTCTTTCTACATGTTCTCTAAGAAAGTGATATTTAATCTCAATATGTTTTGTTCTACTATGAGATACAGGGTTATCAGCTATTGAAATAACACTTGTAGAATCACAGTAAAGTGGAGTTCTACTTACCTGAAATCCATAGTCCTCTAGCTGATGTTGAATCCACAGAAGTTGAGCACAGCAACTTCCTGAGAAGCTTGATTTCACAGTAATGAGATCCAGATGGTCTCTTCTTCCAAGAAGCTTGATTTCACAAAATCTGGGAGGAACTTCTCTTGAAGCCGATTGAATAAAGGCCAGAGAGGCCCGCCGGCAGCGGTGATATGCGAGAAGATGGCGCCGGCGATGTAGATCTGCAAGAAGGCGGTACCAACGATGAGATGAGATGAAGATCGGCTCTAGCTCTTCAAAACCTTCGACGACCTTGGTGTGGCTTTTCCACTGGAGTCAAATAGGAAAGATTTGACTCTCCTTGTTTTGCAATGCAGGGAGATGGCGCTGCCCTTGCCCCTTCTCAAGACCTGCAAAATCACCAAAATGGAAAGGACAAAAGGAGAAGATGGCAGTTGCCCAAAGAGAGAGGAAGAGAACCACAGAATTTCACTCTTGTTCACCGTATAGCCTTTTTTTCCCATCATTCAGGGATTTCAAAACCGGGCTCTAATAGGGCAAGCCCCAAATTTTGGAGTTACAAAAAATTTAATGGATACAATTAATTCCATTAAACTCCAAAATCAATGAAAAATAAAAAACCCCCTTAAGAAATCAATTAGATTTCATGATTATGCCAAATTTCGTGTCAAGGGTGAGACCGAGTTCGCGACTGAATTTACGAGACGGTCTGACCCACCTATCACAGGCTTCGACGCGTTCACGCGACTGAACTAACGCACCCTCGTAGGAGTCCAAATAGACATAATATGCGCGTACGACTTTAACGGATCGCCTCGATGAATCGAGTCCATCTAATGGAAAATTTCCAACATAGGACTCCCCCAAAAAATCAGCCCCCCTCACTAAACCACTTCCTAATCAAGATTAGGGCAAACTAGGCAAATAAATCTCACTAGATCGATGACGTGACGCGATACTGACGGTCCGAGATTGGCGATGAGATGTCATAATCTCAACAGAATAACACATTTTTATTGTAAATAAGTGACTTTGTCTATATCACATCATTTTTTAAAAAATTTAGAAAATGCATAATGTACAACCCCGTATTCGTGGAGTAGGGTCCCCAGGCAGACACAAGACTTGCTACACATTTGTAAGCTTTTAGGGAATTTTTGCACTCTTGGAGGCCAATTTTTTGTTGATCTGCATGAAATACTAGTATGGGGAAAAGTTTACCTAGCTTGCTAGCGCTTGGTGTACTCTTCAGGGGGCGGTGCGGCAGGAGGCCGGCGTCCGCCCAGCTCGCCTTGCTGGTGCTCGACCTGCTGGAGTGCTCGCCGTGCTGGAGTGCTCGCCCTGCTGGAGGAACTGGAGGACTGCGATAAATTTTTCTGACAGCGGGCCCCGTGGTTAAGAAGCTGCTATTTATTGAGGCACAAAGAGCTATGCACCATGATGACACCATTAAATTTTTCCCTACTAGAAGTGTCACAACCTCCCAAGCCTTGCAGCACAACAGTTAATTGAATCCACATTCAACATTAACTATAACAATCGACATTAATCAAAGGCATGCACACACAGGCATGGGCCAAAACTCCGAGCCCGGCCCGGGAAAAGCCCTACATGGGCCAGGGCCGGGCTTGGGACCCTTACCGAGCCCCATTTTTGCCGGTTGCCCGGTCCGGGCCGGGAAAGCCCGGGCGTCGGGCTAGCCTGAGCCCGGCACCCTGGCAGGCAGAAGCCCGATGCGGGATTTTAATCCCGCCTTATTAGGCTGGATTAATCACTCCTATAATCCTACCTAGTTATTTAGGCCGGCCTGAAGGGCCTTACCGGGCCCCCTATTTGAGAGGGAGTCGGAACCCGCCCGGCCCAGTTCACATGAGCCCGAGCCGAGCCAGGTTGGCAAAAACCCAGGCCCGACCGGCCCGGCCCGACCGGGCAGGCCCGATCGTACTTTTTGCCCATGAATATGCGCGCATGCACTTTGCTGGTTCAATTCAAGCACTAATTGTGCTGTCTGCATTAAGACTCTATTTGTTTGGGCGTTTCGCTGCTCCGTTTTGGGCAAACGCCGCCGAAAGAAGGGTAAACAAATGACCTCCGCGGCGTTTGCTCCGTTTCCACCCCCCGCTTTGAGAAACGCCCCAAAAAGCTCCGTTTGGAGCAGCCATGTCCCCCTACGTTTCGAACACTCCATTTCCACCCACCGGATTGATCCGCCACCCGCTGAACAAATGAAGCCTAAAGCTGATTAGGCATGCATTTCACTCTTCGTTTCCTCTCCTCTGAACCTCCTCAAATCTTGTATAAATATCTGTAATTGCTGTAATTAAATGCAGAAAAAGATAACTTCTTTTACCCTTGTCCACGGCCTTGTTCACAAGTTCCTTTCTTTCTTCATAGTTGTTTTCGATCTCGGTTCCTTCCTAAGATTTTGCCCGTCTAGACAGCTTTCAATTGGGACCATGAAACTTTTAAAACACCGTTCTATACCAACCGCTACCGCATTCCCAAACAAGCTCTTGCTTATATTTACATTTCATTTTAAGAATCCAACAAATTTATAATACATTTGGACTCTAAATAAACATCTAGGACAAGTGTTTTTTGTCACCACAGAATTAAAACATATATCGCCGAAAACATTGCACGGACGCATCTTTTTTGGACCGTTTTATTATTCACGCAGGCATAAAGCTTTCTTCTTTCAGGGCGGAAATCAAATCTCAGGCACAAAAAGAAACTAATAAAACCCGGCGGAAACATCGGCGGCGAAGTTTAGCAGAGCGGCAAATCCTTCGGCGGCGGCAAGACGGACTGCTCCGGCCCGTTCCCATTCTCCACCACAAACGCCATCTTCAACCCCCACATCGTGTGAAGCTCCAGATGGCAATGCATAAACCAGAACCCCTGCATTCAATTCAACCTCAGTTTGTGAATAAAAAAATTGTGAGAACTAATTTTTATGCATTAAGTCATTTTTTTTTACTTATAACAAAAAAGTTTTATAGAAAAAAATCACAAAATATTAATGTTCGAATTTTTATGCTCATTGTAAATATCATTTTATCCATACTCCCATTATGATTGAAAAAAGTGTGGTCGTAAACTCATGCATTATGGTTATAAAATGACACTACTATTGAAAAATGAAAATAAGTTCATAATGTCATTTTTCGACGGTAATGCATAATTTTACAGCCATAATTTTTCTAATTATAATCAAATATGAGTGATATGATACTTACAATGAACGTAAAAATATGAACATTAATATTTTATAAATTTCTTTTAAAAATTTTCAGATAAAAAAATGATTTAGACTCCCTTTGCTGGGACTTATTTTCACCGGAACAGTTACTACTGCATGAACTAGACCTTAATTGAAGTCCGGTTCATGCGGCATTAACCACTTCATCTGTGAAAATAAGCCCGCCAAATGAAGCCTTAGTGCATAAAAATCAATTTAGGGCATATAGAGGAGTAAATTCTTCTAAGAGTGTCAACATGTGCAAATGTATAGATGCTGGCTCACCTGGATTGTCGGCCTGAACCGTACAGCCGTCCACCCGCCTGTCGGAACACCGACGGTGTTCCTCTCCGGCGGGTCAACCAAGTTAAACTTAGCCGGGTCCTTCTCCGGGTCAAAATTCCCAACCCCCCTGCCGACGACGTAGAAATTGTAGCCATGGAGATGGAATGGATGAGACTCAACGGTCAAAAGATTGGTGTCCTGAAGAACCAGCTCCACCGTAGAATTAAACGCCACCCTGCTCAGCCTTGTGCCCAGCAACGTCCCTAGATTAGCCGTCAATGGGCGCCGGTGTAATTAAACGCCTTCGGTGGCTTATCCGGGAAATCCTGCCGGAAAACGCCGCTCAGATTGAAATAGTGGGCCTGAAGCAACCCACCTTCGGCATCACAAAACTGATGTTGTTCAGCGACGCCACGAGCCGAGTCCCATTCAAACAGGACGGGCAGGGATTGGTGCCGAGCCCGATGGTGTAGAAGAGCCGCCGGTCGACGGACCGCGGCACGGTCCCTGAGTTCAGGCTTCGCAGCTTGGAGTTGTAGGCGTTGGCGAAGGCGGAGTTGTTGGGCGTGGGGAGGAGCGGGAGGTCGGCTGGACGGAGGTGGGGATGCCTTTGTACTGAAGTATTCCGGCGGCGGTCTTGTTGTCGACGGGGATGGGGGCGTCGTTGAAGGGGCGGGCCGCCATGAAGTAACGGCAGGGAGGGCGGTCGGCGAGGACCAGAACGTTGGTGGTTTGGCCGGGGGCGATGAGGAGGGAATCGGTGAGGAAGGGCTTGGTGTAAACCGCGTCTATTTCAACGACGGTCATATTGTGGCCGGCAATGGCAAAGAAGAGCTCGTCGTTGAGGGCGGCGTTGATGATGCGGAATAGGTATGTTTTGCCGGATTCGACCTCAACGGCGTATGTGTCTGAGGTTGAGTGAATGCTCAGCAGAGGATTGTTTAAAGGTTTTTTTTGGCATTTTGCATTTATGAAATATAGAGTTTTGACACTTTTAACCTTTAAAATATGAGATTTTGATATGGATGCTAGCTATTAGCAAACCCTCATGTTTCAAAATGGGTATTTGAAAATCATTTTGTTAACAGCAAATCAATATAAAAAATTTCGCATCTTTTTGAACTGCGTCTTATACGTATATTTTTATGAGAAGTGTTCAACATGAAAATTGTAGATCTCGACGAGATCTACAACTTTCATGATGAACACCTTTTGATTTGAAACAATTTAAACCTCCGATTTGACCCCTGAAAAAAGTCACGCTGAACATATATACGGACGCTTAGATTGGCGTGACTTTTTTCGGAGGCCAATTCAGGGGCTTAAACGGCTTCAAATAAAAGGTGTTCAACTTAATTGAAGATATCGACGAGATCTACAACTTTCATGTTGAACATTTTTTGATTTGAAGCAGTTTAGACCTCCGATTTGGGCCCTGAAAAAAGTCACGCCGAAAATCTGTACGGACGACTCGTTTCGTGCGTATCTTTTTTCGGACCCAAATTGAAAGACTAAACGGCTTCAAATTAAAAAATGTTCAACATGAAAGTTGTTGATCTCAATGAGATCTACAACTTTCATGTTTATTACTTTTCAAATGAGAAAGATTTGTGATTCAAAATTTGAAAATACAAAAAAAAAAAAAAAAGATTAGTTTGCTAGTAATAATTTTTGGGAAGAGAAAGAAATACAAAAAAATGACTGAATCTGTTTTTTTTTTCTGATTTGCTAGAAACAAATCGGGTTTGCTAATAACAGCACCATTTTGATATTTTGAATCTCGAATTTTAAAATTGTTACTTTCCATCTCATGCCAAAATTTCATGGGTATTTTGATCCATGCAGCCCCAAAAATGCTCAATAATCACGGGCATTTGGCACTTCGAATCGTAATCTTTAAAATTTACATTTTGCACCCCCAATTTTTTATTTCTAGTACTTTTAGGTTCGGAAAGCAACAATAATCCGAGAGGCAAAGTGCCAACTTGATCATTTTTGACGCTTCCCTCACCTAAACTCTCTGAAAATTTTGACTTGTAGATGCAAAATGTAAAAAAATAATAGTTGAAAGTTTAAAATAACAATTTTAAAAATTTGAAATGCAAAATATAAAAAACTAAAGAATAAAAAATGCCAAATAGTTGACATTGGGCGGAGAAGAGAATGAAAGAGAGATGAAAGAATACATTTTTCTGAACAGGGGAAGAGCGGCCCCGGCTTGCCGTTGATTGTGTGGGCGTCAGACATGTTGGGAGGCAATCCAAGCTGGTTCCCCTGCTTCACCGCCGCCTCCACGTCGCCGTTCCACCACTCCCCTGCATATATGCCACTATCAAATTCTGACCGAGGAAATGATTTACAGAGGATATATTACCCAGTATCAATTCAGCTTCTTCATGCGGCTGGGGAAAGGGGAACGGAACCCCCTCCTTGGGCATGATAACAATGGCGCCGTGAACGGTCGCCCGCAGCCATAGAATATGTGCGTGCCACCACAACGTCCCCCGCTGGCCGGTGACATTGAAGTCGTAGGCGTAGGAATCGCCCCTCTGTATTGGGCACTGAGTAATGTACGCCGGCCCGTCGGCCCACCCATTCCTGAACTGCTTCAGCCCATGCCTGCATTCATTCAGTGCCGATACTGTCAATTGTATGCAGACGCCTAAATTATGCAGGTAGACACATATAAAGTTGAGGCCTTTCTTTTAAATACAGCATAGATTCAATACCAGTGAATGGACAAGTTGTATTGAGCGTGGTTTGTGACGTTAACGATGACTCGATCGCCGTCTCTGGCGTAGATGGTCGGCCCTGGATATCGCCCGTTCACCGTCACGATGGGCTTCGCATGGCACAACCTGCTCACGTTCTTCACCACAATCTGTATATGCAGAGAAAAACTATATCCTTAATCTGGGCCAGCACTCAGCCGATTGTTTGCTGGATTATAGATTATGAGTAACATATATAGGGTATAGTTTGCAAAGAATGTAACAAAGTTGCCGATGCTGGTGTAACAATGCTGTTTTAACGACCAAAAACTTCAGCTTCAATTAGCTAGAAATGCTTACAATTAGCTTAATTTTAAGCCACATTAGCTAAATTTTCGGGATTTGTGTTTTAAGGTTTGTGTTTGCGTTGAGAATTAGATAAACTACCAAATTTCCACTATCGTTTTAAAATATAATATATAGATGGATATGATGTTTATGCAATTGGGAGAGCCGAAAAATCATACCAGAGATATAAAATCAACAGTCTCTCGTATCTTATTAATCAAGCAAGCAAGCGTGTAAGAGTATGTAGATTTCTACTCACATCAAACTGGTATCTTTTCACCACAGCATTAGTAGAAACCGGTGAAAATGTGAGGAATGTGAGAAAACCAGAGAGAAAATGCAGAGAAGTGAAGCCATGGCATGCGGTTTTCTTAATTATTTTGCCAAGCTCAGAATGGGTTTGAGTTTGTGGATGAAATTGCTTCGGAATGCTGTTTATATGGAGCAGAATCTCACTGTGTCTCCTGAGTTCTTTGACGGAGGATTCACGGACTTGACTTCATACGGCGGGGATTGTAGGTGGAGACGAAGGCTTCGAAGCGAGTGATGATGGAGACATTATCCGCATTTATAAACCGTACAGCATTTGCGAGAGCAGTTTTAATCGCTTCAGGGGAAGATGCGCGGGGCTAACAGACGAAAAAGACGGCATCTTTATCGTCAAGCGTAAGGAATTTCTGCTCTGTTTTAGCCGGAATACTCTGTTTTCTGCAAATATTGATATGGTTTGTTGTCTTTTTTTAATGGCAAAAATCTCTTTTAAACTTTATGTTTGAGGTGAAGTGAAGATTAATCCTGTATCTATATCGGGGGCGGCGACATTGGTCGGGAGCGGCGATAATGGTCGAGGGCGGCGACATTGGCGGGGCGGAGAGTAGGGGAATAAGAAAAAAACTATGCAAATGAGTACGAGAATAAAAAAATTTATGATCAAATGATAAAAAAAATCATGCAAATAAGTAGAGGAATAAGAAAAATAAGGGGTATTTTGGCATTAAAAAATTACATCATTACTGGGTGGTATTTTTGGAAGACGAATGTTACACCATGACTCTTTTGGAGTTTGCTTATAGACACACACACTAGTGCCCGACAAGGGACTCCGCATCTATGACCATGCGCGACAGTACCTGATCGATGACGACGGGTTTCGCTCGTCCCATCAAGCCGGATTTCGCTCGCAACATATATATATGAGTACTCAAAATGACCGTAAACAATTATACATAAATATTACAATTTTAATTTTGTAAAACAATATACGTTTTGACCTAAAAATATTAATTTTGAGTTTAATAAAGTTGATTGATTTAATGTCATCACCTCGAAAATACCACTGATATGTCTAATGACAATCTTCTTTGAATAAACCGCTGACATGCCTAAAGACAACCTACCATAGTAGGTGTAGGAGCTCCACTAAAAAGCTTTTTGAATTTAAATGGATTTTCATCATTACTTCTAATTTTTTGATAGTGTAATTACTTGAATGAACCATGTATTTTTATTTCTTTGAAATAAATTATAACATATGTCAAGTCAATAAAATAAAAAAAATGAGCACATAATTAATATTTTTGAATGTTTCACCAAAGACAACTTTTCACTTATAATAGTGAAAGATATATAATAATGACGAAATCTGGTGAGCGATGAGTCAGGATTTCGATTCACCAGGAAATGGCAGCCCGACTTTTTCTTTGCAAGGCGAGGCCGGGATTGATGCAGAAGCAAAACAGCACCTAATTGCTCTTTGATGCCCTGCTTGCGCGGTGTAATTTGTCATGCAATGTTTTGATGTAGTTTTGTTAGAGACCGGTTCATGAGTTGATGTGGGACTCGTTCGGACCGACCGGTTCAACAAAGCCAACTATGAATAATGAAATATATGGCAATCATCAAAGGACTCCAAGTAGGAGGCACCTAATATGTGGGATCAAATGGAGGGAACATTTTTGGAACTGGGTCTGCGGATGGTCCCGGGGATCACTGCGGAGATCACTCGGCTTTTTCGGGGCCCGGACGAAGTAATCTCTCCAAATAGGTTCTATTTTGTGGCCTAGATTGATTTTTATTTATCTATCGGTACAAAATATTTTGTTTTTAGGAACACAAAAAAAAGAATGATGTTACTTAATCTGTTGGATAATGGAAGAACTGATTTGAACGGTGAAATGTTTAGTATCTATTTGTCACAAGATGAAGAGGATCTCAATTCCCTAGGTGGTAGAGAAGGGTCTTGTAACGACCCAGGCCCGGCTTCAATAGAGACCACGTGCACCGAGGGAGGCCCAACGAGACCCAGTTGGCGTCGTCCGTGCTACAGCTCAAGTACCCAATCCCTTTACATGCTCACTGGCAGGTTGTTGGAGGGCCCACAACGTCCATTTGATAAGAAAACTCCGGTTAAGGGGCAGCGCAAGAACTTCTCAGGAGGTCACCCATCCAAAAATTACCCTAGCGGGCCTAGCCCGATCACGCTTAACAATGGAGTTTTCCACTCCTCATCACCAACTAAACTGCTGCTCCTTTCTGCCTTCGACTGGTGCGCTACCGAGAAAGAGAGCCCTGATCTACTACGGTGATCGGGAAGAAGTCCATGCTGCAGTCGGTTGTTGTGTGCACCAGCAGTTAATAGAAGAAGCCCCTTTGCCAAGATTTATGCTCCTACTACTGCATGATTCCCCGTGCCGCCATCGTTCTATGGTTCTTCACTCTGCGAAGCCATCAATCCAAATTTCTGCTGGAGTTTTTCCTCTTGGTCGAGCTCAACTAGGTTCAATTTTTTGGAGTGTGAGTGGGAACTGCGTGATCAAGGAAGAGAAGAGAGAAATTTGACTCTCTTGTTTGGGTTCTTTGTCGTGAAGCTTTGGAAGAAGAGACTCCTCCTTGTTGAGGATCTCTATGAGAAGTCAAGTTGGAGTTCAGATATTGGAGAGGAGACTACACGGAAGAGAGAACCGATAACCCGGTCATTGTTATGATGAAGTCGGAAATCCGATACGGTCATTTTTATGGCTCTGAATCGTGTCAAGGTAATAACACTTTTCCTGAATCTTAGGACCGTTATTTCCGTATTTTTTATATACGTTTACTTTCGTGCAATAAGAGTCCCCTCATGCTGTTTTTGTTGAGGATGGGGACTCCGCTAGTGCATGCAATTGCGACCCCGACGTATGTTCGTGTGAGTTGCACGTAGAGTCCCTCTGTACGGACGTTCCTCCAAACAAGCCTCCGACTTACTCAACAACAAGCATTTTGTGTGTTTAAGAATAAGCGTTTTAGACGCCAACAAGACCAACACTTCATATTCCTCCACACACAATAGGAGACAAGCAGTATGTAATATCCCGACTTTCATTAGATCACTAGGATCCTAGTGGACCCCATAAAAGTGATCTAAACCCGTACCCAAGATCTTACAAGTTAGAAGATGACCCGATTTTTGGGCAGAGAACGTGTAACTCCGATTTGAGTTCTGTCATTCCTTATAGACTTGTATAGTCAATACAAGTGCAACGAGACTCATAACACTTCGATCAGAGGTCATATGACAAACATGACTAATTTGGGTTTGTAGCGCGTTACGACGCACAGTTCTTTGACTATTGGGAAAATAAACTCGGAAATAACCCCAGTCAGTGGCATTGGACTCATATGATCAAACCAAGACCAAAAAAAGTTCATTGCGGTCAACTCTGATGTCAATTGGTCAGCAATCAGTCAAACCAAGTTTTTTCTCCACTAAAAAGCATGAGCACATCAATATTACTTTTATACCTCAACAATGACCCGTCCCCCGATGACTTGGACTCACTTTGATTTTGACCCTCGTGGGGGACCCACCCTAAGGTAGACTTCGGGCAAACCTCCTTAAAAAATTATTTGTGGGAATTTAAAGAAGGGAATGTGCCCAAGCCTTTCACCTAGGCTCTACTTGGGCTCACTTCCCACACCTCATTGAACCCAAATCATCAAAATGTCTTTGGATATGGGTCTTGGTAAAAGCCCATTAAGCTAAAGTCCCTCCCCATTTTTAAAACCCAAGTCCAAGCCCAATATTAAGGTTCTCCCCTCCTTGATAGTTGTCTGTAGGGTGTGCCTGGCTCTCCCTGATGTTGCCAGCTGTCCCAACAGCTAGAGGAGAGAAGAAGCCCTCCTCTCTGGGCTTTTAGTCCCACACTGTCGGGCAAACAAGGGGGGCACCACGAGCTTCTATATAAGGACCTCCCCCAGAAGCTCTTCTTACCTTCCCCAAGCTCAAGCGAGCACACCCGAACCCCTGACGATCCACCCCATGCCGGAAACCCTCAGCCCAAACCCGCCACCTTCTGCCACCCTTAATGGAAAGTCCTTCCGAGCCCCCATCCCTCAGGCGGAAACTCACCCCTCCTCCTTTCATATCCCTCAACGACCTGCATGCACGTCCCTGCCGTCGGAGCGCCACCGCCGCCACCCTTGCCATGCTCCAGGCTGGGGTTGTATCCACACCTGGTGAGCCTCTCTCCGTACTGGTGGTGGCTCCTGGAGAGTAATATCCCAATGGAGAAGCCTTCCCCTAGCAGTGAAAGACGATGGTGCCGTCGGAATGTGCAGCTCCGGCAGGACCAGTGCTCTATATATTTTTCTGTTGCGATCACCGGCGGCGCCAGGCCGTCGGGCCACCGCCAGAAGAGTGTCCAACCCCAGGCGAGCCGGCCGAGGGTGGTCATGTTGTGATAACGACCGAGGGTGGTCATGTTGTGATAACGACCGAGGGTGGTCATGTTGTGATAACGACCGGAGGAAGTGGTAGCGCGGTACTGTTGGGAGCAAGGCCGGGCGTGCCACCCTGCCCTCTGTTTGAATATTTATGGTAGTGGCCGGTAGGCCGCCGAACCACCGCCAGATGTTTTGTCGTCCCCCAACGAAATGGTCGGGGGCGACGTCAAGGCCTAACGGTCGCTGGCCGGCAGCGTTAGAAGCCCGGACGCTTCTGCCACCCCGAGGTTATTACTGTCGTCTGATCTCCACCATGAGATCAGACGGCCAGGGAAACATTAATTCCCTCCCCTGCGTCAGTATCAGAGCCCCACAACAGATCTGAGTCGAATCTGCTATGGAGAAAGAATCAGAAAACGTGTGTTTCGACTCAATCTCAGCCCTCCAACCCGATAAGAAGTGGCTATCTGCACACTGGTTTCAAACAGAAACTTTGTGAAATTTTTTAGGGCAAAATAGGCTCCTAGGAGAAAATTGTTGAATATGAAAATTGTTCCCCACAACGAGGGTTATCACCACAAAGTTTTGGGGGAATTTTAGAAATTCATTAAGAGCATAAATGAGATTTTTTAGCCAAAATATAGGATCAAAATAGCTCGAATTTTTTTGGAAAAATCTATGATCTCAAATGCAGCACTTTTTGATGTCCTATTAAAATTTGGAAACATTTGGATGAAAATTCATGATTTCTCAATCTCCCAAAATAAGGGTTGCATTTTTTTTTTTGAAATTATTGATCGATCACATATTTTGGAAGAAAAGAACCGGTCACGCATGTTGAAACATGAATAACAATTTAACGGAGTTCGGATTGGAAGGGAAAATTTCAAGTTACTTGCCCTATCATCGAGTGCTCAAGGTAGGTCAATTCGAGTCTGGATTCAACCTTCACTAATTTGAGATGGTTGCCTACACACAGACCAGGTGAGCTATAGTGTGGAGGTCTCACCACTCACCTGGAAGCGTGATCGTGTCTCCCTCCCCCCAAACCCAAAGTTTGAGCTCAACACCTTGAATAGCAGAGCAAAAACTCTCTAAAATTTAGGAGCTCTGGGAGGCTGGGTCTGTCTCTCCAAGGTGCTTTGAGGGTATATTTATAGGCAAATCCCGAATCAGGGGAAAAATCATCTTTATAGCCTGTAGATTGCGGCCTCTGCCTTTTGATTTTTGCTATTACCACTATTGATTGGTCTACGGATAGCAGAATCACGCTGTTTGAGATGGATATGAGCAGATAAGGCTGAAATGCCAGTAGATGGAAGCGCAGACCAGCTCTCCTCGATGAGGCGAGTTCACGAAGAGGGCGGTGTTGCCTCTCTTACATGCGCCTCGGCGTGCGGTCGCCCTTGCCCAAGGGACTCATTCAGCGAACTGGCATTCAGTTGGGGAGTCTGACTCGCGGTCTTCGAGGTCGCCTTGCCTGTCCTTGTTTCTCTTGATGGACTCATCCTGTCCTGGTTGGGCACAATATGGACTGAGGGTGCTAAATTTAGGTTGTACATAATCCTTACTTCTTTGCGAGCACGCCAAAGGTTGGAAAGAAATCATTCAACTCCAATTTGGCGAGCCTGAGATGTTTCTTGCTAAGCCACATCGCCTCCCTTTCCTGACTTTGTAAATAAGATAGTGTAACACCCCAAAACTCAAAAGAGCGACAGGTGACGAATCTGTACCAAATTTGGAATTTGGCAGGGGTACACGGCCTGAGACACGGGCGTGTCCCAGGGCGTGTCGGGGTAGTTCAAAGATCTGGCAAAAACGATCCGGCAGAAAACTAGGTTCGACGATCGTCGAGCAGCGGTCGACGATCCGGTCACAATGCTGCAGTCGACGATCGAGCCAGCTATTCCGTGTTCGACGATCGGGCCAGCTATTCTGTGTTCGATGATTGGGCCAGCTATTCCATGTTCGACGATCGGGACAGCTATCTGGGTTCGACGATCGGGTCGTGGGTTCGACGATCGGGCCGCGTGTTCGTTGATCAGGCAGTTTTCTGGGTTCGACGATCGGGTCGTGGGTTCGACGATCGGGCCGTGCATTCGACGATTTGGCCAGAGTTTTGCGTTCGACGATCGGGCTATAGATCTCCGTTTGACGATCTGGGAGCGGTCGACGATCTTGGTTCAACGATCGTCGAGCGCGAGACATTTGTGGCGTGTTTGATTCTGTCGACGCGGAGTGTTGACGCTGGGGTTTTGGCGGGAGTTGACTAAATGTCCTGACACAATTTAATTGTCCGCGGACGTGTCTTGCTTCGGATTGGTGAACAATGCAGTGTTTAACCCCATTCGTCCAGATCAGACCTGGATCGTATCCGTGCATCCCTTTTGGTGGGATCCGACGGATGTGGTTATCCCGAAAGGATTATACCCGAGAGAAGGGTTTCAGAACCCTTATTTTTCCTGTCGTGTTCTCTGTCTAAATCTTAGAGAGAGGGGAGAGCAAAGGAGGAAGAATAAGTCTAGATCCAGTCTTTGGAGGAGTTTTAGAGCTCCAAATCGCGAGCCGACTTCAGATCTACAAAGGCAAGGAGATTGCGGTGCTTTTTATCTGCTTACATTTTCATGGCGC
Organism: Platanthera guangdongensis; assembly: GCA_039583875.1. Taxonomy (NCBI): domain Eukaryota; kingdom Viridiplantae; phylum Streptophyta; class Magnoliopsida; order Asparagales; family Orchidaceae; genus Platanthera; species Platanthera guangdongensis. The sequence goes on from CM077164.1 coordinate 18,224,745, forward strand.
CAAGGAAGAACGCTAGAGTAACAATTCTCTACTTGAGCATGTGAAGCTCTCCTTCTTTTGCATAGAAAGCCCGCTCTCGCGAGTTTGCGGTGAGTTGTAGGCGTTCCTTCGGGTAGATATGTGAAGTCCCCGTTGTGTAGAGTCTGTAATCGAGAACGGACATAGAAATGATGTGTGAAGCCTATCCGTACATGTTGGTCTGCATCGGTGATGTTGCATTACATAAATGCCGGAGAAGACTCCGTGCGAATGTTTGTTTTTCGGGTTTTCTACGTGGTAGATTGCAACAGGGAGCCTTGGGGATTAACCCTAAGGTGCACCCGGAAAATTGGGCGGATGCGTGATCTTGCCAACTTGGTGGTCTGGGAGCCAACTTGAACATAACCGGGTTATGTGAAGTATGTAACGGAAACCAGACTCGGGAGAAGTTTGACCCGCGCATATGACTTAAATTGTCTTTGCGATGTGAGCACGGGTTAGGCGGAACCGTACCCGTTCTATGTCGTTCGGTTAAAGCCGTTGACATAGATGAGGGTCTTCGGCAGTCTATGACTTAAATTGACGTGACCCATGCCAAGAAGACAAAATGCTCATAGTGTGGCTGTCAAAGTGGCGGTGGTGAGTCTGGAATGTCTATGGCTTAAATTGACGTGACATTGGTGTTGAAGCCAAAAATGACCTCTGTGGAGTTCGGGGTCCCAAAAGAGGGGTGACCGCGCACCTACTACCCTCAAGCGAACAATCTAGGCACGAGATTAGGAACTCAAGGGACCGACCCAAGGTCTCAGCGTGGAGGACCCACCGCATACCCAAAAGACTAACAAACTCTTCCCCTCCCAAGCCAAAGGCTGAGCTAAGACACCTTCGGAGGGCGCTCTCGGCCGACCGGAATATCTAAGGAGGATCTCGAGATCAACTCTCTCCTTCCAGATGTGTCTCCTTGGGTCTACACAAAATGCTCCTCACCCGCCCTACTGATGGCGCAAACTCGTCGGGCAATTCCACGACATGCTGCCCAAGTGGGGCCACTAATAGCATAATTCCGCTATTCTAAAAGGCTGTCAACATGTCATTAAGGGCTTCCCGACAACTATACCTCGGGGCCCCCACGGGGCGAGCGATTCACGAGCACACCACCCGCCCAAGACGGAAGGAGTAAACCATACATAAACAGAGCATCACAGATATTAAAAGAATATTACAGGAATATCAATTCCATACTTCGGCACGCAGGCCGGCAATATAAACAAAAATAGGCCTTCGTGGGTCGGCGTAAGCTTGGGCTTAAGCCCGCTACTCCCCGCATAGAGCTGCAACACTTGTACGCCGACGTCTCGACAAGCGGCGGTCAGCTAAACGCCAGTCGGCTAACATGAGCAAACCAAATATATTGCACCCACCCCTTTTTTGGGGGTTATGGCGCGCATTCCCTGCAAATGGATAATATACAACTTCCTCGGAGTCTTTTCGGGAACCCCAGAACATCACCAATCCAGCTCACACGTCCGGATGGGCTTCACACAGCATGCCTAAACCCGTACTCACGCTTCCGGGTACTAATATAATTAACTGCGGGGACGTACACGTCAACCCGTCGGAGAGCTCTCTTCCCCCACTCGTCGGTGGAGAGGAACTTCCATGCAAATATGAAAATTGAGGGCTTCACATGCCCAAGAAGAAACTTCGTTACCCTTGGCGCGTGTTTGGCGGAGCCGCAACCGAACATCTCGCAAGAGGCTCGACGTCTAGGGAGCGTTGCTGCTGTCCGCACATTGTTGACGCAACGGTTCGAGCTCCAAGGAGACCACTCAAGATCTCCCCCCTCTTGGTCGGCCAAACCTGAGCCCCAAGGCTCTCATGCTCCAGCGATAGCTTTACCCGTTCAACATCTCATCGATCATAGTGGATTCAAGATCAACAAATACTGCTCTAGGAACATGCTTGCCGTCGCCTGTCTCGCTGAAGAAGGTATTGAAGGCATCATGCGCGACACCCACTGTGGTATCACTCGGCATCATGCCATCAGGTTGGATCCCATGCTCAAGGCAGTATAGCTCCCAACATGAGTTACCAACCTGGATCCCAGCCTGCCCAATGTGGATACTGATGATCTCCCTCGTCTCTTAACCCTTTCTTTAACAAAAAAAGCGAAACCTGGGCCTCGATCTTCGTCCCACTCTCTATCTCTATCTTTCTCTCGTAAGTCTTGCAAAGCGCGGGAGAGCAAAAACTAGAGAATGAAACGTCGGAGAGAGAAGAGAGAAGCAGGGGGAGGGGAAAATGTGGCTGCCTTGCCGCTTCCTTGGCCGGCGACGGTGCAGGCGATCCTTGCTTGGCCCGCGACGGGAGAGGAGAGGAACTGGGGAGAGAGTAGCTCGGGCTGCCTTGTTGGCCAGTGACGGTGCGGGCGGTCCTTGCTGAGGCGGCGGCCGGAGAGAGAGAGGAGGTGGCGTCGGCTGCCTCCTGGCCGAACCCTAGCGGGGGAGAGAAGAAACCCCGATCCCTTGCTTGCTTGCCTTTCTCCTTTTTGCCTTTTTCTTGCTGTGCTTTTTCTCCACCCGAGCTCCCTTTCTTCGTTTTCTCAAAATCCCACCTGCCTCACTGTTCCCCATCCCCTTCTTTATTCCTTTTTTGACTTTTGTTGTTCCCTCTCCCCGATGCCCGCCCCCCTCCTCCCCTTATCTCTTTGTATTTTTCTCTTTTGCTGTACCCGATCGCTTGCCTTTTCCAAACTCAATATATATATATATATATATATATATATATATATATATATATATATATATATATATATATATATATATATATATATATATATAATATGCATTATAATATTAACCTTCATTTGTAAAAAAACCCTATGCGCGCAAAACCTCCGCATGCGTGCACGAGTGCTCGCATGAGCTCGAACGGGTTGCACCACATTGCCGCTCATAACATCCTGAGCGCGCCGCTTGGGGAGGATCCTGCTCGACCGGATATGAGGTTGTACACAATCCCCGCTCTTTTCGAGGTTGACACAAACTCGAAAAGAAATGTCCAACCCCAAATATCCGGCGAGTGGGAGCCGACCCAAAGAAAATTTTTGGGAGAATCCAAAATTTGCATTTAAAACAATAATCTCTTCGTGCCCCTCTTGATGGGTATCACTTTCACAATCCTGTCAGATATTTCAACAAGAGTATCACTAGCCCGTGGTTTTCCTCCTATGCTCATCATCCACAACATACACATTAAACAATGAACTCTAACACAACTAATAATCCACTCCCTTTATAGAGGGAAAAAGGCATGCTGGTGCCTAAAGATCAAAGAACCCTGAAATAGAAATAACTACAATACTAGAATCTACTGAAAAAATCACTATTTGCCCACGCCTCTATGAGTGGCCCTTACTAGTATCGTTGAAACGTTCACTGTCTATTCCTCCAAGATTCAAAGTTGTCCTTACAAATTTAAAGAAATAGAAATAAAAATAGCCTTTTCCTGATATCAGTCGCATGATACCTTCACACAAAATCTGATTGTAAACATAATTGAGGTAAGGGTCGCCTATCCAACTTTCAAGCATGAAGACAGACTTAGGATGATGGTGATCCCATAAAAAATTTTGAACATACCATAAGGTTTTTGCTCTTGAAAAAATCAGTATTTCTTCAAATCTTGAAAATTGACAAGTTTTAAAAACAAAGCTTCCTTCTTCTTAAGAACAAAATAAAACGAGTACTCTTGGTCAGGACACGACCACGTGACTCTCAATGGTAAGGAGACAGGGTCAATTCTTTTAAGAAGAAAAAGTTTGTCATTCTTGTGACACGTTCTTAGCTCCGCATTATTTTTACCACGATTACTTAATTGTTCAAAGTCACGATATATATGAGGTACATGGTCAGTATAAAACAGGCACTTGAGAGCAAATCTCTTTCAAAGGAAAATTAAGGGAATAGAAACAAATTATTCAAATCATTCTTTTTGCGTGCAGCGTATCATGGGAATCAAACCTATCCCCCACAAACCAAACTTATCCCCCACAGGAGAGCCTTCGGACCTGCCAGCTAGATGAGAGCCTACGCAGCGGGTCTACCTGGGGCCGAGCCGAGCTCGGGGTGCCGATGACGTTCTCAAACCAAACCTCTCCCCCACAGGCGAGCCTTCGGACCTTCCAGCTAGATGAGAGCCTGCGCAGCGGGTCTACCTGGGGCCGAGCCGAGCTCGGGGTGCCGATGACGTTTCCGCAAACCAAACCTAACCTATCCTAACCTATCCCCCGCAGGCGAGCCTTCGGACCTGCCAGCTAGATGAGAGCCTGCGCAGCGGGTCTACCTGGGGCCGAGCCGAGCTCGGGGTGCCGATGACGTTTCCGCAAACCAAACCTAACCTATCCTAACTTATCCCCCGCAGGCGAGCCTTCGGACCTGCCAGCTAGATGAGAGTCTGCGCAGCGGGTCTACCTGGGGCCGAGCTGAGCTCGGGGTGCCGATGACGTTTCCGCAAATCAAACCTAACCTATCCTAACCTATCCCCCGCAGGCGAGCCTTCGGACCTGCCAGCTAGTAGGAGCCAGGCAGCGGGTCTACCTGGGGCCGAGCCGCACTTGGGGTAGTGCAGAACCAAGAACTAGGACCTCTCCCCGACACGCGAGCCTTCGGACCTGCCAGCTAGTAGGAGCCAGACAACGGGTCTACCTGGGGCCGAGCCGCGCTCGGGGTAGTGCAGAACCAAGAACCAGGACCTCTCCCCCACAGGCAAGCCTTCGGACCTGCCAGCTAGTAGGAGCCAGGCAGCGAGTCTACCTGGGGCCGAGCCACGCTCGGGGTAGTGCAGAACCAAGAACTAGGACCTCTCCCCCACAGGCGAGCCTTCGGACCTGCCAGCTAGTAAGAGCCAGGCAGCGGGTCTACCTGGGGCCGAGCCGCGCTCGGGGTAGTGCAGAACCAAGAACCAGGACCTCTCCCCCACAGGCGAGCCTTCAGACCTGCCAGCTAGTAGGAGCCAGACAGCGGGTCTACCTAGGGCCGAGCCGCGCTCGGGGTAGTGCAGAACCAAGAACCAGGACCTCTCCCCCACAGGCGAGCCTTCGGACCTGCCAGCTAGTAGGAGCCAGGCAGCGGGTCTACCTAGGGCTGAGCCGCGCTCGAGGTAGTGCAGAACCAAGAACCAGGACCTCTCCCCCACAGGCGAGCCTTTGGACCTGCCAGCTAGTAGGGGCCAGGCAGCGGGTCTACCTGGGGCCGAGCCGCGCTCGGGGTAGTGCAGAACCAAGAACCAGGACCTCTACCCCACAGGCGAGCCTTCGGACCTGCCAGCTAGTAGGAGCCAGGCAGCGGGTCTACCTGGGGGTCTCCTCTCCAACGCAAATATAAAGCAAACATAAAGGTAAACAAATAACTCATAAGAACTGTTAACCGGATCAATCAAGTCAAAGTCCGACACGGGGCACATCTACCCGCTACGTCCACCCTCTTGGGAAACAGGGTCGATCATATAATATTCTCCCTAAGGCACGTTTTGATCTCCAGGATCGAACATCCTAGCGACAAGAGGGGAATGGGAGGGGACTTATTTCATCACATGACCCTGGTCGTCACTTGGTTCCTCTTCTATATCCATGACATTCGGCTAAGTTTTTTCGTGCTGACCACTCTCCACGCTCACCGCACCATAACTGTTGAAGCCAAAAATGACCTATGTGGAGTTCGGGGTCCCAAAAGAGGGGTGACCGCGCACCTACTACCCTCAAGCGAACAATCTAGGCACGAGATTAGGAACTCAAGGGACCGACCCAAGGTCTCAGCCTGGAGGACCCACCGCATACCCAGAAGACTAACAAACTCTTCCCCTCCCAAGCCAAAGGCTGAGCTAAGACACCTTCGGAGGGCGCTCTCGGCCGACCGGAATATCTAAGGAGGATCTCGAGATCGACTCTCTCCTATCCAAATGTGTCTCCTTGGGTCTACACAAAATGCTCCTCACCCGCCCTACTGATGGCGCAAACTCATCGGGCAATTCCACGACATGCTGCCCAAGTGGGGCCACTAATATCGTAATTCTGCTATTCTAAAAGGCTGTCAACATGCCATTAAGGGCTTCCCGACAACTATACCTCGGGGCCCCCACGGGGCGAGCGGTTCACGAGCACACCACTCGCCCAAGACGGAAGGAGTAAACCATACATAAACAGAGCATCACAGATATTAAAAGAATATTACAGGAATATCAATTCCATACTTCGGCACGCAGGCCGGCAATATAAACAAAAATAAGCCTTTGTGAGCCGGCACAAGCTTGGGCTTAAGCCCGCTACTCCCCGCAGAGAGCTGCAACACCTGTACGCCGACGTCTCGACAAGCGGCGGTCAGCTAAACGCTAGTCGGCTAACATGAGCAAACCAAATATATTGCACCCACCCCTTTTTTGGGGGTTGTGGCGCGCATTCCCTGCAAATGGAGAATATACAACTTCCTCGGAGTCTTCTCCGGGAACCCCAGAAGATCACCAATCCGGCTCACGCGTCTGGATGGGCTTCACACAGCATGCCTAAACCCGTACTCACGCTTCCGGGTACTAATGCAATTAACTGCGGGGATATACACGTCAACCTGTCAGAGAGCTCTCTTCCCCCACTCGTCGGTGGAGAGGAACTTCCATGCAAATATGAAAATTGAGGGCTTCACATGCCCAAGAAGAAACTTCGTTACCCTTGGCGCGTGTTTGGCGGAGCCGCAACCGAACATCTCGCAAGAGGCTCGGCGTCTAGGGAGCGTTGCTGCTGTCCACACATTGTTGACGCAACGGTTTGAGCTCCAAGGAGACCACTCAAGATCTCCCCCTCTTGGTCGGCCAAACCTGAGCCCCAAGGCTCTCATGCTCCAGCGATAGCTTTACCCGTTCAACATCTCATCGATCATAGTGGATTCAAGATCAACAAATACTGCTCTAGGAACATGCTTGTCGTCGCCTGCCTCGCTGAAGAAGGTATTGAAGGCATCATGTGCGACACCCACTGTGGTATCACTCAGCATCATGCCATCAGGCTGGATCCCATGCTCAAGGCAGTATAGCTCCCAACATGAGTTACCAACCTGGATCCCAGCCTGCCCAATGTGGATACTGATGACCTCCCTCATCTCTTAACCCTTTCTTTAACAAAAAAAGTGAAACCTGGGCCTCGATCTTCGTCCCACTCTCCATCTCTCTCTTTCTCTCGTAAGTCTTGTGTAAGAACCGAATAAAAACAACCCAAAATGGTTTTAAAGTGAAACTTTATTATCCGAAAAAGGTATCTATTACAAAGGTATGCCCTCCCTTATATAGAATGGAGGAGAGATGAGAGAATACAAATAAGAGATGTGAGACTAAAAATTTACAGGACTAAGCAGACTATACAAAATAAACCGCACAAGCCGCTCGGTTAGACAAAAGGGCTAACCTCACGGCTACCACAAGAGAAGAAGAGAGATCGGCAGGGAAGACCGCTAGACCGCCCGGTCTCCAAGCCGGTTGAGACAAACCGCCAGACCGCGCGGCCTTCAACCCGCCAAGACAGACCGCCAGACCGCCCGGTCACCAACTTCAACACTCCCCCTCAAGCTGGAGCATATATATCGATCATGCCCAGCTTGTCGCAAACATGAAGAAACGAGGCGGAAACTGGCTTGGTGAAGATGTCAGCCAGCTCTTTATCAGAAGTAACAAAGGGAGTGCAAATTTGTTCCTTTAAGATCTCTTCACGAATGAAATGACAGTCGACCTCAATGTGCTTTGTTCTTTCATGGAAGACCGGATTTTTGGAGATGTATATGGCTGCCTTGTTATCACAGAACATAGGTAGAGGATGGTTGTAGACCTCTCCTAAATCTAGCATGAGAGCCCGCAGCCATTTTAACTCACAAGTGGTCGACGCCATACTGCGATACTCAGCTTCTACACTGGACCTGGAGACAACAGACTGCTTCTTGCTCTTCCAGCTCACCAGATTTCCCCCAACAAAGGTGCAAAAACCTGAGGTTGACTTGCAATCCCCTTTGTCATCAACATAACTTGCATCTGAGTAGGCTTCAATGCTCAGATGACCATTCTTCTGAAAAAGTAATCCTTTCCCAGGCGCTGCTTTGACATACTCCAAGATCCATAAGACGGAATGTAGATGGCACTCCCTAGGAGCTTGCATGAATTGACTCACCTTGCCCACAACATAGGAAATATCGGGCCTGGTCACTGTGAGATATATGAGCTTACCAACCAGACGCCTGTACCGCGAACTATCTGAAAGAGGAGGCGAATCATTTGTCCAGGTTTTGTCTTCTCCAGTTGCCATGGGGCATCGGGCAGGTTTTGCTCCAGTCAACCCTGCCTCTTTTAAAAGATCAAGGACATACTTACGCTGAGAAAGAACTAAGGCGTCGGGCTTCCGAGAGATTTCGATCCCTAGAAAGTACTTTGGAGAGCCCATATCTTTCGTGATCAGATGTTGGCGAAGATGTCGCTTTGTCAGGGCTACCCCTTCCTGGTCATCGCCAGTGAGAAGAATATCATCGACGTACACAGCAAAACAACCAGCCCCGAGGGAGTTTTGCGAATAAAGAGAGAGTGATCAGCAGAGCTTCGCGCAAAACCAACAGCCGCCACGATGCCACTGAACTTGTCAAACCAAGCTCGAGGGCTCTGCTTGAGGCCATAAATTGCCTTCTGCAGCCGGCATACTCGTGTCTCCCCCTGAGCAACATACCCCGGAGGTTGCTCCATGTAAACTGCCTCGTGAAGATCACCATAAAGGAAGGCATTCTTGACATCCAGCTGAGAAATCGGCCAATCCCTATTGACCGCCACAGAGAAAAGAACCCGGATAGTGCTGAGACAAGCCACGGGGGAGAAGGTGTCAAAGTAATCAACCTCATAGGTCTGAGTAAAGCCCTTAGCAACAAGGCGAGCCTTATACCGATCCACAGTGCCGTCTGGGCCAAATTTGACCACAAAGACCCAGCGACAACCAACAACATCAGTACCGAAGGGAGGAGGAACAAGAGTCCATGTACCCCGCTCCGTGAGGGTCGCCATTTCCTCATCCATGGCCAGCTTCCAGTGGGGAATAGCAAGGGCCTCCTGATAAGAACGAGGAGTGGCACTGGCAGAGATAGCCAGCGCAAAGGCCCTGCGAGAAGGGGTAAGACGATCATAGGAAACAACAGCAGCAAGGGGGTGTAGGGTACATGTCCGCACCCCTTTGCGAAGAGCCACAGGGAGATCCAGGTCGGCGGCCCCCTCGGGATCCGGAGCGTCCGTGGCAGAGAGAGCTGGCCCGGGAGAAGAGAGCGACGGCGGCGGAGAGGATGGAGACGGAGGTGGGGAAGTGGGAGAGAGAGGTGGAGCGAGAGGAGGGGATGGAGATGGCGGAGGTGTGGATATCTCGGTAGGAGACGAGGGAACGTAGGGAATAACAGGAGAGTCAGAAGCCGGGGAAGGAGGAGAGGGAGCGGGGGAAAGAGAGGAGGAATCAGCCGAGAAGTAGGAGGCATTCTCGAAGAAGGTAACGTCAGCAGAGGCGAACTGCTGACGAAAAACAGGGTTAAAGCAACAATAGCCTTTCTGAGTGGTGGAGTACCCCAGAAAGACACATTTGGTGGAGCGAGGGGAGAGCTTGTCACGGGTGGCAGATGGGGTATGCACAAAAGCAGTGCATCCAAAGATGCGGAGAGGGAGAGGAAAAGGCTCCTTGCTCGGATACAGAATGGAGAAGGGTGTTTTCCCGTGGAGAATGGTGGATGGAATGCGATTGATGAGGTATCAGGCAAGGAGAACGGTATAGCCCCAATACGAGCGAGGGACATGCATCTGGGTCATCAATGTGCGAGCCACATCGAGGAGGTGACAGTTTTTGCGTTCCGCCACCCCATTTTGTTGGGAGGTGTAAACACAGCTAGTCTGATGAATAATGGCATGTTGCACACAAAAAGAGGTAAAAGCATGACTCAGATACTCTTTAGCATTGTCAGAGCGAAATGTTTTAATACAAGCATTGAACTGAGTTTTAATCAACTAATAAAAAGATATCCATACATCTAAAAGTTCAGAGCGATCTCGGAGGAGATACACCCAAGTACATCGAGAAAAATCATCTATAAAAGTTACAAAATAAGAACTACCCCGGTCAATGGTGAGGGTAGGAGCAGGTCCCCAGATATCGGAGTGGACAAGATCAAAAGGACGAGTAGAGCCCCGTCCGTGCTTCGGCGGGAAGGAGGAACGGTGATGCTTGCCGAGTTGACAGGCGTCGCATTGGAGAGGAGTGCTAGACGGAGGGAGGTGTGGCAAAAGCTGATGTAGAAGACGTGGTGGAGGATGACCGAGGCGGAGATGCCACTGGAGAATATCCGTACAAGAAGAGGAGAAGGCGGACAAGGCGGAAACGTTGTCGAGGAAGTAGAGGCCGCCGCTCTCAGTCCCAGTAGCAATCGTCCGGTGGGAGCTCGGATCCTGAAAAGAACAAGAAGTTGGTGTAAAGGTCACAGAACACTGAAGCTGTTTGCATAAAGAGGTAACAAACAACAGATTGCATGGAAACTTGGGCACATAGAGAGTGTCCGCTAGTCGTAGTGACGGAGTAACATGAACCACTCCCGTCCCATGAACCGAGGAGGGAGAACCATCCGCAACTAGGACCGGGGGCAACCGATCATGTTGTTCGAGTAAAGAGAAGCACTGAGAATTGCCCGTCATATGATTAGTGGCACCAGAGTCGATGAGCCATTTACCTTGAGTCACCATGTGGGCACTACCTGAGGATGTTACAACAGAGGCAGACGGCTTGGAAGAATCACCAGAGGGGCGAAGATGGGGATGCTTCGTCCAGCATCGTTCGAAAGTATGGCCGGTTCGGCCACAATGAGAACAGAAGTAGCGGGAAGAAGCACGACTGCCGGACTGGTGACTGCGGCTACCAGAGCCACTCCGCTGAGTGTGATGAGAATAGTTGTCCGGTGGTGGAGAAGGAGCGGGCAAAAGTGGGCGCTGAAGGAGAGAGGTGACAGCAGCGATGCGGGCAGCGGTGGCATCTAAGGTAGGATATTCGGCCTCACCAAGAATTTGCTGGCGGATCATGTCATAAGTATCAGGAAGCCGGAGCAGATAACACACAACCAGAAGCTCCTGGAAGTGCTTGTGTTGTTGAGCCAAATCCGCAGAAAAGGGGCGATTCTGAAGAATCTCAGCCCCAAGAGCCCGAACCTGTTGGTAGGCAGCAGCAGGAGACAAGGTAGGACGGGCAAAGAGGTCCGCATACAACGTATAGATGCGGGATGTCTGAGCCCCCTTGGAGTACAGAGCGGCAAGATGAAGCCAAGCGGCCTTGACCGTCTCATCATGACGTATGATGGGAAGGCACTCATCAGAAAGACTGTTCGCGAGCCAAGTACGCACAAGCGCGTCACTTGCATCCCAATCATCAAAGAGAGGTGAAGTGATAGGAGGTGGGTCATCAACTAGATGATGGCGTTTGTGTTGTGATCGAAGAAGAAAGGTGAAAGAGACGCTCCAATCCGGGTAGTTGGAACCTTGGAAACGGTCCCAAGGTTCCCGGAAGGAGTAGGTGGAAGAGGCGGAGCCGGATTGGTGACAGGGGTGGTGGCAGTAGAGGCATCAGAAAGAGCCATAGGAGCAGTAAAAAGGAAGCCGGGCGGTTAGAAAACAACCCGCCCGGATAGGAAAAAGACGGCCTGCAGCGGTCACAAGGGTGGGAACCAGCGGCCAGAAAAGCCACGACCAAGCTGCAGACACAAGCAGAGGGGAAGAAGTCGAACGGCTAGAGGACAGGCCGCGCGAACAGAAGCAGGACAAAACAGGGCGCTGCGAGAAGAGGCGGCAACTTAGAAAAAAAGTCGCGCACATAGAGGGCAGCAACAAGGAGAGGAAGAGGTCGCGCAGACAGGGTGCAAACCGTCACGACAAGCCGCGCGGACAGGAAGACACAGAATCAGGAGGAGTAGATCGAGTCCTCTGATACCATGTAAGAACCGAACAAAAACAAGCCGAAATGGCTTTAAAGTGAAACTTTATTATCCGAAAAAGGTATCTATTACAAAGGTATGCCCTCCCTTATATAGAATGGAGAAGAGATGAGAGAATACAAATAAGAGATGTGTGACTAAAAATTTACAGGACTAAGCAGACTATACAAAATAAACCGCACAAGCTGCGCGGTTAGACAGAAGGGCTAACCGCACGGCTACCACAAGAGAAGAAGAGAGATCGGCAGGGAAGACCGCTAGACCGCCCGGTCTCCAAGCCGGCTGAGACAAACCGCCAGACCGCGCGGCCTTCAACCCGCCAAGATAGACCGCCCGGTCACCAACTTCAACATCTTGCAAAGCGTAGGAGAGCAAAAACTAGAGAATGGAACGTCGGAGAGAGAAGAGAGAAGCAGGGGGAGGAGAAAATGTGGCTGTCTTGCCGCTTCCTTGGCCGGCGACGGTGCGGGCGGTCCTTGTTTGGCCCGCGACGGGAGAGGAGAGGAACTGGGGAGAGAGTAGCTCGGGCTGCCTTGTTGGGCGACGACGGTGCGGGCGGTCCTTGCTGAGGCGGCGGCCGGAGAGAGAGAGGAGGTGGCGTCGGCTGCCTCCTGGCCGAACCCTAGCGGGGGAGAGAAGAAACCCCGATCCCTTGCTTGCTTGCCTTTTTCTTGCTGCGCTTTTTTCTCCACCCGAGCTCCCTTTCTTCTTTTTCTCAAAATCCCACCTGCCTCACTGTTCCCCATCCCCTTCTTTATTTCTTTTTTGACTTTTGTTATTCCCTCTCCCCGATGCCCGTCCCCCTCCTCCCCTTATCTCTTTGTCTTTTTCTCTTTTGCTGTACCCGATCGCTTGCCTTTTCCAAACTCAATATATATATATATATATATATATATATATATATATATATATATATATATATATAATATTCATTATAATATTAACCTTCATTTGTAAAAACCATATACGCGCAAAACCTCTGTATGCGTGCACGAGTGCTCTCATGAGCTCGAACGGGGTTGCACCACATTGACGCTCATAACATGTCCTGAGCGCGCCGCTTGGGGAGGATCCCGCTCGACCGGATATGGGGTTATACAATTGGCCGGTTCATCGAGAATGTGCCCTGAGTGCACAGGGTGTGTGGCCGTGTGTGCCTACGCCTGTGATGTAGTGATATTACTATATTGCTTGATTATACTAATAAAATGCAGGGAAGGAGCATCACCGCCCCGAATTGGGGGCGGAGTCGTTATAATTTGGTCAGCATTGCTGACCGTTGCTTTTTTTGCCACAGTGCGGTGGTTTGTTGCTTGCAGGTGCTGCTGGACCAAGCGGTCAATAGCGGGCTAAAGCCCAAATTGTGAAGCCGGCCCTCGAAGGCCTAATTGGAGTTTTTACTTGCTTTTGTTCATGTATGACCGGTCTGCGTGCCGTGGTATGAGAAACATGTAATAAGAGTAAACCATTTGTAAGGCCTTAAGGTCAGTACTTGTGTATATACTTCATTCCTTTTTGGTTTGTTAGTGGACATTCATGCTTGTTGCTGGGTTCTTTTATTTGCAACTATTTAAACTGCTTCCGCTAGAATGCTCTGTGTAGGACGCTGGATTGGTTGGATGGTTTCCATTGAGTGAACACCCGATCTGTCTGTGGTATATAGCGTCAGGCCCCGGCCGGACCTACTGCTATATGCTATGCGACGGATAGGGGGTGTTACAAATTGGTATTAGACTACTGGTTTCGGTCAGCCTTAAATGAATTCGTGGGTGGATTCTTTTTAAGGGGTGGTGAGCACATGTGTGTGCGTCATCGTTATAACAACAAAAAAACCCATGAGTGTGCACTTAGGAATGAAAATACACGTGTTTGGGGAACCTGCATGTTCCTATAATTGCTGTTTGTAATTTTGTTTGGTCGCTTAACGGTGTTTTGTACCACTATAGGTGACCAGAAGCGGTGATGGGCCGTCGGAACGTCGAGTTTCTGAGGCGAGCAGTGCATCAAATGTTGCTCATGCAACACCTCCATCGGCTGAGACCATACGATTGGTTGCCGAAGCAGTGTTTGCCAGGATCAATGTGCAGCCTGCAAGGCAAATGCAGCAGCCCGCTCCTATGAATAGAGTGATGAACTTGCCTCATATGAACAGAGAAGTCTCCTAAGAATGAAGTCATGAACTTGTCTCATATGAACGGAGAAGCCACCTAAGAACGGAGTGATGAACTTGCCTTCTGAATGGAGATGGAACTGAAGGACTACTAGCTTTCTTACTTTTATTTTAGTTTATTACACTTTCCTCTAGTTTCATATTGGTCCAGTTCTATTCAGTACTTTCATTCATCAGTATTACTTCTACTCAAGTTCAGTACTGGTCCAGTTATATTCAGTACTTTACTTTAGCGCTTTATTTTAGGCTCTATTTGGTTCGGCATTTTACTGCTCCGTTTGGGGCAAACGCCGCCGAAAGGCGGATAAATAAATGAACCTCTGGCGGGGTTTGCTCCGGTTTCACCCGCCCGCCTTGAGAAACGCCCAATAAAGCTCCGTTTGGAGAATTCACCTTCCCCATCCGATTCGAACACTCCGTTTCCACCCGCCGGTTCGACCAGCCACCACCGAACCAAATGAAGTCTTAGCTCCTTTCAATTCAACATTTTATTACAACAATGCATTTCAGCATTTTAAATATTGTAGTTTATTCCAGCATTTCAATTCTATAATTCATTTCCACAACATTTTTTTACCGCACTTAATTATTTTAATTTACTATTAGTGTATTTTTAGCTCAAGTCCTGCTCTGGCGTGCGGTTAGTTTTTTTGGTAGAGCATTAGTTGGAGATAACCGTGAGTTGAATCATTCCTCCAAGATTAGCCCCAAGTAATATGCTCCCACGCTTGTTACGCTCCTTATCTTTGAGATGTGCACTGAAGTTATACAAGTCGCATGCCTAAATAATTATATGTCAAGTAGGGCAGACCACTGCGGACCCGATTATGCCAATGCGATATTTATATTGTCTGTATTATAAATTACATGCGATAAAAAGTGACGGGTCGGTCATGCCCGCAGAATGTTCGTACCGGTGCAGGAAGGTTGACAACTCACAATGACAGGAAGATGCGTACCACAGGTGATCGACCATTTTATATACCTTATTGGATTCCTCAGCTGGTCGGCCTAAATTTAAAAAATTGTCAGATGTCACTCACATCTAAGAATACATCTGGTTGTACCTTGGGGCCTGGGTAGTGCGGTACCACCACACCCAGATGTGGTAGAACTTGTCACAGTCACTGACAGTCACATCGGTAAGGTACGCGGGGTTTGCTACCCTATTGTAAGAGAAGTGGTCCAAACTATGTCAATATATGGTGTGTTGGCAGGTTATAAACACCTGCAGTGTGATTGCAGGTTGTGAACTCCTGCTAGATTGTATGTTTGCTAGTTGAGCTCCTTTTTTATAACTTATTTATACTGCTTCTTTCTAGTTATTTATATGTTATGCTCTTACAGTTTACTACTCTTAGCATATTACTTGATAATGTAATTATATAGAAAGACTGTTGTTAACTCTTTTATTGATTCGGCTATTTGGATAGTTTTGGTGCTCATGCTCGTCCCCAGGATATTGATCCGGGGAGGAGCTGTGTTTCTACTAAGCTCTGTGACTAATGATTATTTCAATAATCATTCACATGGATAGTTTTGGTGCCCATGCTCGTCCCCAGGATATTGATCCGGGGAGGAGCTGTGTTTCTACTAAGCTCTGTGACTAATGGTTATTTCAATACCCATTCACAAGAGACAAAGCACTGCAAAGCCTAGCTTCTGTATGACGATTTACCTGCAGTAGGGCCCACTTGAGTAAAAGCACGCTCTTCGTCTCCAAACTTTCAAGACGTGAGTTCCTAAAGCATAAGGAGAGAGTTTTTAGTAGTAAATATTTTGAGTTCATAGAGAGTACTTATATAAACATTAGTTATGACACTTGCTTATTACTAATATATATCTTTATCTATTATAAAGATGTATCATTATTTGCATCACAATCGTTGAATAGAAATCAAAGATCTAATCTTCGCCGTTCGATCACAAGAACGAATCAGAGCCGTCCATATTTTTTCCTAGGTCTCTTAAACCTATGATAGGACATCTCAAACCTATATTTTATGTAGGGCACCCTACAACCGCCAGCCCAGTCAGTCCATTTTACAGCAAAGCAAGCCCGCCCAATCTCGGGGCTAAAAAGTAATGCCCAAAACCCAGCTAAAGCAGCCCACCCATGTAACACCCCAGTTTTGCAAGAAGTTCAGTCTGCAGTTCTGGAGAATTTTTGGGTTGCTGGCAGGAGGCACACGGCCTGCGACACGGGCGTGTCGCGGGGCGTGTCGAGGCCGTGTCGACACTCGGCCCAAGTGTCGACACTTTCGCTCGACAAAGTGTCGAGAGTGGGGCACACGGCCTGTGACACGGGCGTGTCGCAGGGCGTGTCGAGGCCGTGTCGACACTCGGCCCAAGTGTCGACACTTTCGCTCGACAAAGTGTCGAGAGTGGGGCACACGGCCTGCGACACGGGCGTGTCGCAGGGCGTGTCGAGGCCGTGTCGACACTCGGCCCAAGTGTCGACACTTTTGCTCGACAGGGTGTCGAGACTGGGGCACACGGCCTGTGACACGGGCGTGTCACAGGGCGTGTCCGGCTTGGTCGACGATCTTCGCTCGACGTTTTTCCGCGGTGTCGACACAAAGCCTATCGACGGGTGTCGAGACTCGGCACACGGCTTGGGACACGGGCGTGTCCCAGGCCGTGTCACCTCTCGGGCTGGTTTCGGGGCCGTGTCGATGGAGGCACACGGCCGGCCACACGGCCATGTCACTGGGGACACGGGCGTGTCGGATCGAACACGGGCGTGTCGGATGCCCGTGTGCGGTTCCAGGCGCGTCGATTTGATACGGCGAATGAGGCACACGGCCCTGGACACGGGCGTGTGCCAGGCCGTGTTCGGCCCAGATCTTTTATTTTCTAGGCGAATCGTGGCCATTCTTTCCCAGATTTTGGGATCTGACGGCTCAGGACTGTTCTTGGGGAGTTAAGTCCGAGATAGGGTTGAAAACCCTCATTTTTCTTCTCCAAGCTTTTCTTTCTAGATCTAGAGCCAAGTGAGAGCAAGGAAGAAGGAGAAGGAGAGTTTGGGCTGTAGGGAGAGTTTCGGTGCTCCAAATCGCGAGCCGAGTCCGGATCCGTGAAGCTTAGATCGTTGCGAAGATTTCCATCCGGCTATTTTTGCCATGGCAAGGAAGAGGAGTCGGAAGGTAACGACATCTCTCCTCTCGGTCCTTAGGATGCATGTCTTAGCATCATTTATTTTCTTTCTTTCTAATTTTTGGGCACCAAACTCTCAAATGAGAGGGGTTTTGGTTTGCCAAGGTTCAAGAGGAACCTCCGGGTTGATTGAGTCCGTCCCCGGCATATTTTGCATTAGAGATCCGCTTCGCTAGTGGATTAGGCATGGTGGGTGAAGCCGTAGTCGCGACCGTTAGTCCGACTCGGTGATGTTGCATACGAACTTAGGGATTCGTAGAGATTCCGTTGCGGCAAGATGCTGTTTGTGTTGTGGTGGTGAATTTCCCTTTTTGTTTGAAAAGGTACGTGTAGTCGGAACCGGACAAGGTTAGCTCCTCGTGGCGGTAGATGGTTTCCTTGAGGGACAAGGTTAGCTCCGTATGAGTTGGAGATGGTTTCCTTGGTGGACAAGGTTAGCTCCGCACGAGTTGGAGATGGTTTCCTTGGTGCGCGGGAACGCTGCAGTACAAATGAGGGATTATGGTGATTTTTAGTCTTGGATTGTGATGTGCCAAGGCATGGCTATGTCTCCGTGGTCGGCTGGCTATCCCGTGACATGTGCGTCATGTGTGGAGAGTGTCCCGGCGAGACTAGTCCCCTTCTGTGAGACTGACGAGAATGCCAAGCTTGGGGCAAGCCCGGGCAATGAGGCCATGAGCGGGTGGGGTCCAGCAAGGCTCCTTAGAATCGGTCGGTCTGTATTTGTTGGAATCCTGACATGAGACGTCAGAGCTTGCAGGCAAGCCCGGGGATAAGCCCACGAGCGGGTGGGGCCTGGGCAAGAATTCCTTGTGGCGGCCTGTGCGCCATTTGAGGGAGTTGTGTCTCCCTTAGTGTTGCGGCTTTATGTCAATGGGGAAATGTGAGTACCCAAATGATGTGATGTGCTGCTAGATGCATACGCAGTAGGGTACCTTGGGTGAAGCCCGGGTGTTGCATTCATGTTGCATAGTAGGCCCTTTTATTATATGCTCAACCAATAGAGAACATGTTTGATGATTGAGACATCCAAGCCTGTTTTAGTGTTTTTCTGTTTATAGCTATTTATATTGCATATGAAGTGCTGACTTGCAGGTTGGAGGGTTCCCCGGGGTCCGTTAGGGGTGGCCGGGAGGAGATGTGTTGTTACACAGTTTGAGGTCAGCCTTTGCTGACCCACGTTACTAATAATTTTTACAGGGCAAGGATCGCATGCAGGAGCTAGCACGCCGGCCAAAAAGGCCTAAGCCTCATGAAGTGTTTTTCCCTCTTTTGTAGCACTACATTTATGATGATGTTTGTTTGAGACTCTTTTGTCCGGCTTGCATGCCGAGGTAGACTAGGAGTGCTATGCACATTCATGATTGTAATTTTACTTGAGTATGGACTTTTGTGGTAGGTCTTAAGGCCTTAGTTGTAACTCTTTTGGTTAGTGGATAACTTCTAGTTGTGCTTTGTTTCCGCTGTGTTGTGCAAGTGTTTTGAGTTTGGGTAGCTATATCAACTTATAATACTAAAGCTGTGGCGTTCGTATGTTGTGGGGCCCCGGCCGGACCCATATTATATAGTCATTACAGGGGAAGTGTTACAATTTGGTATCAAAGCGAGGTTGATTCGAGGTCAGTGCGTAGAGAAGTTATCCACATAAGAGTAACGCGGGACCGTGAGTGTCCTTATGTTTTAGTCTTGAGATTGGAGACTAATCCCTTATTTCTTGTTTTCCTGAAGAGTGCAGGCAACGAGGCGGGCACTTCAAGAGCAAGGGATGATCTCTCGGCGAGCAGTGCCACTGCTCCAGGTCTTCTAGGCACGGGTGTAAACCCGGCCGACTTCTGCCGTATGCTTGTAGAAGCGATGGTGGCAGCGCAAGCGGCGGCTGCAGCCCAGGTAGCAACCCCTGCTACACCGGACACGGCGACGGCCGTGCCAGGCGGAGAAGCCAGGCGAGTGGAGCCGTTGGCAGAAAGGGTGGTGGTAGGACATGGAGACCGACACATGAAGTATTTCCTGAGTTTCCATCCCCCGTCTTTCAAGGGTGTTGGAACGCCAACGGATGCAGAGGATTGGTGGGTTCGTATTCAAGAACTTTTGAGGGCGGCGGAGACGCCAGAAGAAAAGAAATCTGAGTATGCGGCGTTCATGTTGGAAGGAGACGCCAAGTTGTGGTGGGTGAGCCATAGCGGCCGCCAGTTCCCGGGACGCACCCCGTTAGTGGAAGAGTTTGGGGACGCTTTTCTTAAGAGGTATATTCCAGTTTCAACACGGTTGGCCCTGCAGAGGCAGTTTCTGCATCTAATGCAGCGAAACAAGACAGTGGATGAGTACATGCAAGAGTTCACCCGTTTGGGTCGTTATGCGGGAACAACAATGACGGATGATGTAGGGAGGGATAACCTCTTCTACCAAGGGTTGAGGGAGAATCTGAGACAACCCCTCATCTCCATGAAGAGAGCGGGATTTAATGAACTAGTTGAAGCCGCCAGGAGTTTGGAGAATGATCTGGAGCGAACCCAGCGTCGAAAGGGTTTTACTCCCAAGCATGGGGAAGGGAAGCCCTCCCAATCTCATGTAAAGCCTGATGGGAGTAGGTGGAGGAGGAAGCCTCACACTTCCAGGTCGGGGGAGAGGAGCAATTGGACGCCTGGGGGTTCTCACTCTAGGGGACCGCCGACGTGTTACAACTGCGGGAAGGTTGGGCACATAGCCCGTGCTTGTCAGCAAGGGGGAGTGGGGCAAGATACAAAGCAGGAGCAGTCTGTGCGCTCGGGCCCCAGCGCTGCAGAGAAAGGAAAGATGGCGGAGTCGAGCGCTTCTCGGTTCCAACCGGTGCAACCAAGGGCTTACAACCTTGGACAGCAAGAAGCGATCCGTCAAACCGATGTGGTGACAGGTATGAAGAAAATTTAAGTTTGCATTTGTGCTCCATACTTTTTAGACCCCTTTTGTGAGATGTCTTGTTGTAGGCTTCGTGTTAGTTTCTGGATGCCCCGCTAGGGTATTGTTCGATACGGGAGCTTCGCACTCTTTTCTTGCGGAGAGTTTCATCCGAAGGGTAGGAGTCGAGTCTTTCTCGGGGGACGCAGAACTGAAAGTGTGCATACCCAATGGGTCATCTATGACCACCGGGGCTAAATGGCGCATCTGTTGGGAGCTAGACGGAGTTGACTTCGTTTTGGAAGCAGCAGTATTGCCGTTAGTAGAGTTCGATATCATTTTGGGCATGGACTGGCTTGCAGAGCAGCGCGCCAGCATTGATTGTTTATCCAAGGTAGTGACCCTAAAGAGTAAGGGGCAAGCGGAAGTCAAATTTGTGGGCCTTTGTGCAGTAGCCCATTCCCTAATTACGGCCATGCAAATGATGCGGGCGGTTAACCAGGGAGGTGTGGCGCTGGTAGCGTTGTTGGAGGTTCGTCTCTCCCATCTATCATTTGAGGAAGTGCCTGTGGTGGCAGAGTTCAAAGATGTGTTTCCGGATGAACTTCCTGGAGCGCCTCCTCGGCGGGAGATCGACTTCTCAATCGAGTTAGTGCCGGAGGCTAGACCGGTGTCGCGTCCTCCATTTAGGATGGCACCAAAGGAGTTGGCGGAACTTAAGGTACAGTTACAGGAACTGTTGGAGCAAGGGTATATTAGACCCAGTTCTTCACCGTGGAGCGCACCGGTGTTGTTTGTAAAGAAGAAAGACGGTAGCATGCGCCTATGCATAGACTACCGAGAGCTGAATAAATTGACCGTCAAGAATAAGTATCCGATTCCTCAGATAGACGATTTGTTCGACCAATTGGTGGTGTCAGTGGTATATTCGAAGTTGGACTTGAAGTCAGGCTACTATCAGCTGCGAATTCGGGACGAGGACATACCCAAGACTGCTTTTGGGACAAGGTACGGACACTTTGAGTTTACGGTGATGTCGTTCGGGTTGCCGAACGCACCATCGGTGTTCATGGATCTGATGAATCGAGTATTTCGGGATTACTTGGATTCGTTTGTGGTTGTCTTCATTGATGACATCTTGGTGTACTCCAAGTCTGAAGTGGAGCATGAGACCCACTTGAGAGTGGTCCTGCAAGTGTTGAGGGAGAACCAGTTGTTTGCGAAGTTCACAAAGTGCGAGTTCTGGTTAGCCAAGATGGCGTTTTTGGGCCACGTGATTAGTGGTGATGGGGTGGCAGTGGATCCAGCG
Organism: Platanthera guangdongensis; assembly: GCA_039583875.1. NCBI lineage: Eukaryota > Viridiplantae > Streptophyta > Magnoliopsida > Asparagales > Orchidaceae > Platanthera > Platanthera guangdongensis. Next base: position 18,246,256 of record CM077164.1, read on the forward strand.
AAAGTGGAGGCCATCAGAGATTGGCCGGTGTTGAGGACCGTGGCGGAAGTCCGAAGTTTTCTTGGACTAGCCGGGTACTATAGGAGATTCGTGGAGAATTTCTCGAGGATAGCTCTACCCCTCACCTCACTCACTCGCAAAGACCATAAGTTTGTGTGGACCCAAGAGTGCAGTCAAGCATTTGAGGCCCTGAAGGAGAGGCTTATGATGGATCCAATCCTGAGATTACCGCAAGGGACCGATGGATTTCAGATTTTCAGTGACGCATCGGGATGCGGTTTGGGTTGCGTGTTGGTGCAACATGGCAAGGTGATAGCTTTTGGGTCTCGACAGCTGAAACCTCATGAGAGGAATTACCCCGTCCATGACTTGGAGTTGGCGGCGGTAATCTTCGCGTTGAAAATATGGCGACACTATGTGTATGGCGCAAGGGTGGAGATCTTCACGGACCATAAAAGCCTGAAGTATCTCTTGGATCAGAAGGACTTAAACATGCGACAATGCAGATGGGTTGAGTTTCTTGGAGACTACGAAGTGGCGATTCAGTATACGCCGGGTAAAGCCAATGTGGTGGCGGACGCTTTGAGTAGAAAGTACTCGGGGCAAGGAAATTGGATCGAAGCTCATGATGAGCGGTTGGTACGGGAATGGGAGTCCCTTGGATTGGAATGTGTTGCGAGAGACGAGTCTAGCGTGGCTCGGTTGAACTGGATTGAAGTGCAAAACGACTTGTCTGATCGTATTCGGGAAGCGACTCGATTGGATGTGGAGTTTCAACCTTTTGTGTTGGAGGCTCAAAAGGGCGAGAGCAGCACCTGGGAGATGATTGGTGGAATCTTGAGAAAGGATGGCAGGGTTTGTGTACCGCAGTTTGGCAATCTCCGTGAGGAGTTGATGTTTGAGGCTCACTTCTCAAAGTACTCCATTCACCTAGGCAGTACAAAGATGTACTTGGATATGAAGAAATCCTTTTGGTGGCCAGGGTTGCAGCGAGATGTAGCTTTGTATGTGAATCGTTGCCAAACATGTGCCTTGGTGAAGGCCGAATGTCAGAAACCGAGCGGGTTCCTGAAGCCCCTTCCAATTCCTGAGTGGAAATTTGAGGACATCTCCATGGACTTTGTGTATGGTTTGCCTAGATCGCAGCATGGTAATGATGCTATTTGGGTGATCGTGCATCGCCTAACCAAGGTGGCTCACTTCATCCCAAATCGGAAAGAGGACATCGTGGAGAAGCTGGTGGAGTTGTATGTTCGCAACATTGTGCGACTGCACGGAATTCCTAAGAGCATAGTCAGTGATCGAGATGTACGGTTTACGTCTAAGGACTGGAGATTGGTTCAGAAGAGCTTGGGCACGAAGCTAAAGTTCAGTACGACGTTCCATCCTCAAACTGATGGGCAAACGGAAAGAACGAACCGTACTATGAAGGATATGTTGAGAATGTGCGTTCTTGATTTCGGCAAGAAGTGGGAGGATCACCTCTTCATGGTAGAATTCGCGTACAATAACAGTTTTCAAGCTAGTATAAAGATGGCGCCATACGAAGCTTTGTATGGGAGGCGGTGTCGAACGCCAATGTCTTGGGCAGAGGCGGGAGACACCAAACTGTTGGGAAAGGACGTGGTGGTTGACGCTTGTGAGTTGGTACGGACCATCCAAAAACGTATGAAGGTGGCGCAGGACCGTCAAGCTAAATACTTTAATGCACGTCACCGGAAGGTGGAGTTCGCGGTAGGCGATTGAGTCTACTTGAAGATCAAGCCGTTCAAAGGCGTCTCACGTATTCGCCGGCTCAAGAAGTTGAGTCCAAGGTTCTTGGGGCCTTTTGAAGTAGTTGAGCGGGTAGGAGAAACAGCTTATCAGTTGGCGTTGTCAGCGGATTTGAGTGGATTGCATGACGTCTTCCACGTCTCCGTTTTGAGGAAAACCTAGGTGGAGGCTAGCGGAGTGATTGAGCCGGCATCGGTGCCGATTGAGGAAATCTTAAGGACGCGAGTCCTTCCAATTGCTATAGAGGATTCGGAGACTCGACAGTTGCGGAATAAAGAAGTCAAACTCGTAAAAGTTCGATGGGACAACTGCGGTCGTGAGGAGTTCTCTTGGGAACGAGAACAGGCCATGCTAGAAGATTATCCAGAACTCTTCATGTCAGGTACAATTTAAGTTTTGTACCCTTTTGTTTTGAAATTTCGGGACGAAATTCTGTTAAGTTGGGGAGAGTTGTAACACCCCAGTTTTGCAAGAGGTTCAGTCTGCAGTTCTGGAGAATTTTTGGGTTGCTGGCAGGAGGCACACGGCCTGCGACACGGGCGTGTCGCAGGGCGTGTCGAGGTCGTGTCGACACTCGGCCCAAGTGTCGACACTTTCGCTCGACAAAGTGTCGAGAGTGGGGCACACGGTCTGCGACACGGGCGTGTCGCAGGGCGTGTCGAGGCCGTGTCGACACTCGGCCCAAGTGTCGACACTTTCGCTCGACAAAGTGTCGAGAGTGGGGCACACGGCCTGCGACACGGGCGTGTCGCAGGGCGTGTCAAGGCCGTGTCGACACTCGGCCCAAGTGTCGACACTTTTGCTCGACAGGGTGTCGAGACTGGGGCACACGGCCTGTGACACGGGCGTGTCACAGGGCGTGTCCGGCTTGGTCGACGATCTTCGCTCGACGTTTTTCCGCGGTGTCGACACAAAGCCTGTCGAAGGGTGTCGAGACTCGGCACACGGCTTGGGACACGGGCGTGTCCCAGGCCGTGTCACCTCTCGAGTTGGTTTCGGGGCTGTGTCGATGAAGGCACACGGCCGGCCACACGGCCGTGTCACTGGGGACACGGGCGTGTCGGATCAAACACGGGCGTGTCGGATGCCCGTGTGCGGTTCCAGGCGCGTCGATTTGAGACGGCGAATGAGGCACACGGCCCTGGACACGGGCGTGTGCCAGGCCGTGTTCAGCCCAGGTCTTTTATTTTCCAGGCGAATCGTGACCATTCTTTCCCAGATTTTGGGATCTGACGGCTCAGGACTGTTCTTGGGGAGTTAAATCCGAGATAGGGTTGAAAACCCTCATTTTTCTTCTCCAAGCTTTTCTTTCTAGATCTAGAGCCAAGTGAGAGCAAGGAAGAAGGAGAAGGAGAGTTTGGGCTGTAGGGAGAGTTTCGGTGCTCCAAATCGCAAGCCGAGTCCGGATCCGTGAAGCTTAGATCGTTGCGAAGATTTCCATCCGGCTATTTTTGCCATGGCAAGGAAGAGGAGTCGGAAGGTAACGACATCTCTCCTCTCGATCCTTAGGATGCATGTCTTAGCATCATTTATTTTCTTTCTTTCTAATTTTTGGGCACCAAACTCTCAAATGAGAGGAGTTTTGGTTTGCCAAGGTTCAAGAGGAACCTCCGGGTTGATTGAGTCCGTCCCCGACATATTTTGCATTAGAGATCCGCTTCGCTAGTGGATTAGACATGGTGGGTTAAGCCGTAGTCGCGACCGTTAGTCCGACTCGATGATGTTGCATACGAACTTAGGGATTCGTAGAGATTCCGTTGCGGCAAGATGCCGTTTGTGTTGTGGTGGTGAATTTCCCTTTTTGTTTGAAAAGGTACGTGTAGTCGGAACTGGACAAGGTTAGCTCCTCGTGGCGGTAGATGGTTTCCTTGAGGGACAAGGTTAGCTCCGTATGAGTTGGAGATGGTTTCCATGGTGGACAAGTTTAGCTTCGCACGAGTTGGAGATGGTTTCCTTGGTGCGCGGGAACGCTGTAGTACAAATGAGGGATTATGGTGATTTTTAGTCTTGGATTGTGATGTGCTAAGGCGTGGCTATGTCTCTGTGGTCGGCTGGCTATCCCGTGACATGTGCGTCATGTGTGGAGAGTGTCCCGGCGAGACTAGTCCCATTCTGTGAGACTGACGAGAATGCCAAGCTTGGGGCAAGCCCGGGCAATGAGGCCATGAGCGGGTGGGGTCCAGCAAGGCTTCTTAGAATCGGTCGGTTTGTATTTGTTGGAATCCTGACATGAGACGTCAGAGCTTGCAGGCAAGCCTGGGGCTAAGCCCACGAGAGGGTGGGGCATGGACAAGAATTCCTTGTGGCGGCCTGTGCGCCATTTGAGGGAGTTGTGTCTCCCTTAGTGTTTGCGGCTTTATGCCAATGGGGAAATGTGAGTACCCAAATGATGTGATGTGGTGCTAGATGCATACGCAGTAGAGTACCTTGGGTGAAGCCCGGGTGTTGCATTCATGTTGCATAGTAGGCCCTTTTATTATATGCTCAACCAATAGAGAACATGTTTGATGATTGAGACATTCAAGCCTGTTTTAGTGTTTTTCTGTTTATAGCTATTTATATTGCATATGAAGTGCTGACTTGCAGGTTGGAGGGTTCCCCGGGGTCCGTTATGGGCGGCCGGGTGGATATGTGTTGTTACACAGTTTGAGGTCAGCCTTTGCTGACCCACGTTACTAATAATTTTTACAGGGCAAGGATCGCATGCAAGAGTTAGCACGCCGGCCAAAAAGGCCTAAGCTCCATGAAGTGTTTTTCCCTCTTTTGTAGCACTACATTTATGATGATGTTTGTTTGAGACTCTTTTGTCCGGCTTGCATGCCGAGGTAGACTAGGAGTGCTATGCACATTCATGATTGTAATTTTACTTGAGTATGGACTTTTGTGGTAGGCCTTAAGGCCTTAGTTGTAACTCTTTTGGTTAGTAGATAACTTCTATTTGTGCTTTGTTTCCGCTGTGTTGTGCAAGTGTTTTGAGTTTGGGTAGCTATATCAACTTATAATACTAAAGCTGTGACGTTCGTATGTTGTGGGGCCCCGGCCGGACCCATATTATACGGTCATTACAGGGGAGGTGTTACAACCCACAACCCGCTGAAATATGGACCGTAAGTTTTGAGCCCGCCATATTTGAACCCGCAAGCCCAGAACAACACAACTCCTCTACATTCATGTTATATAATGCAAAACTAAAATTATTGTTGGCGGTGTGGGACTAAACAGACGCCAGAATTAAAAAAAGAATAAACCGCACCGATCAAAATTTGAAGCCACTATCTCTCATTAAGAGGTCAGACACTGTATCCAATATGTTTTCTTATTGCACCCGGTTTAATTAAGCAAATGCTGTTTATTTTTGGCCTTTTATCCAAGTGTTATTCATTTTCAAATTGTTAATTCTTTTAATGAGACGCTTACTTCTATAGGCAATGTTGTGAATAAGTAAAAATTTCTTATTTTTGTTCATGTTTAAAAATATATAAATACTATGAGTTAAAGCAAACCTATTTGGCCACGAGAGGTACAAATTGATTCTTTAACCTAGCGATTTTATTATGTTTTTTTTTCGGTCGGCGGGGTGGAATAAGAAGAGGCTCGGTGTACTATCACGATTGACCGTAGGGGCACCCTACAACCCGCCACCTCATTCCAATCTATGGGCCAAAATTAAGCCTAAAATTTTAATAAAGAAACCCACCAGAATTTGAGACCCGCTTTAGTTTTAGGCCCGCCAGATTTTTTAGGCCCGCCATTACAATTTAATTCTATAAAGAAACAAAACTATACATATACATGTATATATATATACATATACATGTATATATATATACATATACATGTATATATATACATATACATATATATTGTTGAAGCCAAAATTGGCTTCTGTGGAGTTCGGGGTCCCAAAAGAGGGTGACCGCGCACCTACTACCCTCAAGCGAACGATATAGGCACAAGATTAGAAACACAAGGGACAGACCCAAGGTCTCAGCATGGATGACCCACCGCATACCCGGAAGACTAACAAACTCTTCCCCTCCCAAGCCAAAGGCTGAGCTAAGACACCTTCGGAGGGCGCTCTCGGCCGACCAGAACATCTAAGGAGGGTCTCGAGACCAACTCTCTCCTATCTAGATGTGTCTCCTTGGGTCTACACAAAATGCTCCTCCCCCGCCCTACTGATGGCGCAAACTCGCCGGGCAATTCCACGACACGCTGCCCAAGTTGGGCCACTAATAACATAATTCCGCTATTCTAAAAGGCGGTCAACAGGCCATGAGGGGCCTCCCGGCAACTATACCTCGGGGCCCCCACGGGACGGGCGGTTCTCGAGAACGCCGTTCGCCTAATACGAAGAAAAAAGCTACACATCCTCAGAGCATCACAGATATTAAAAGAATATTACAGGAATATGAATTCCATACTTCGGCACGCAGACCGGCAATATAAACAAAAAAGGCCTTCGGGGGCCGGCACAAGCTTGGGCTTAAGCCCGCTACTCCCCGCCTGGTACTGCAACACCTGTACGTCAACGTCTCGACAAACGGCGGTCAACTAAACGCCAGTTGGTTAACATAAGCTGACCGAACATATTGCACATACCCCTTTTTCGGGGCTATGGTGCGCATTCCCTGCAAATGGAAAATATACAACTTCCTCGGAGTGTTCTCCGGGAACCCCAGAACATCACCAATCCGGCTCACACGTCCGGATGGGCTTCACACAGCATGCCTAAACCCGTACTCACACTTCCGGGCGCTAACACAGTTAATTGCGGGGACGTACACGTCAACACGTCGGAGAGCTCCCTTCCCACACCCGTTGGTGGAGAGGGGCTTCCATGCAAATATAGTAACTGAGGGCTTCACCTGCCCAAGTAGAAATTTCGTTACCCTTGACGCGTGTTTGGCGGGGCCGCGACCGCGCTCATTGCCCGAGGCTCCACGTCTAGCGTCCGTAGTGGTTGTCCATGCTCGGATCCGACCACCATGGAGTTAAAGGCTTCGAATGATTTTTCCCCTCCATGGCCGAGCCTCTCCATGGCCGACCGTGCTCCAAGTAACACCGAAGAAGTCGATCTCGGCCTCCACAACTTCAGGCGGCGTCGGGGAAGCTGATCCCGACTGGCCTAGCTCCAAACGGCGCCGGGAGAGGAGCTCCCGGCCGGCCTTGCTGTAGGCGGCGCCGGGAGAGGAGCTCCCGGCCGGCCTCGCTGTAGGCGGCGCCGGGAGAGGAGCTCCCGGTCGGCCTCGCTGTAGGCGGCGCCGGGAGAGGAGCTCCCGGCCGGCCTCGCTGTAGGCGGCGCCGGGAGAGGAGCTCCGGGCCGGCCTCGCTTCGTCCTAGGCGGTGACGACGAAGAAAGAACTGAGAGAGAGAGGGAGCCGAGGTGGGGTGCTGCTCCAGGCGGTCGGAGAAAGAGAGGGCCGGGGCGGGGTCGGGTGCTGCTCCTCGCGGCCGGAGAAAGAGGAGGCCGGGGGCGGGGTGTTGCTGCTCCTCGCGGCCGGAGAAAGAGGCGGCCGGGGGCGGGGTGTTGCTGCTCCTCGCGGCCGGAGAAAGAGGCGGTCGGGGGCGGGGTGTTGCTGCTCCTCGCGGCCGGAGAAAGAGGAGGTCGGGGGCGGGGTGTTGCTGCTCCTCGCGGCCGGAGAAAGAGGCGGCCGGGGGCGGGGTGTTGCTGCTCCTCGCGGCCGGAGAAAGAGGCGGCCGGGGGCGGGGTGTTGCTGCTCCAGGCGGCCGGAGAAAGAGCGGGCCGGGGCGGGGCTGCTGCTCCTCGCGGCCGGAGAAAGGGACGGTCGGGCGGGGTGGTTCTTGCTGAGGAGGCGGAGCCCTAGCCTGGGAGCGGAAAGGCCCCGATGCCTTCTTCTTTTTTTGTTTTTTCCTCCCGTGCTGTACTCCCCTCCCCTTTAGGCTATGTTTGGGATTCCGTTTTGACTCCATTCCGTTCTAAACGGACCGGAGGAAAGTTGTTTGGGAACAACTAAAATGTTGTCATTTTAAAACGGCCGTTTTAAAACCTACTTTTTCTTCCGTTTTGAAAAGGTCAGGGAGACCTCCATTCTCCCTTTCAAAACGGTCGTTTGTAATATTTTTTAATTTAATTTTTTTTTACTTAATCAATTTAACCCCAATAAAAAAAATAATTATATCCATAAATTTGTAAAAAAATCACAAATATAATACCTAATTTTTTTAAAAAAAAATCAGAAAAAATTGGCCTGAAATAAATAAAATTCATGTGAAGATAATTTTAAAAATAAGTTAAACCATCACTGAAACTGAAATTACCCAAACAAGCCCTCAGTTTTAAAACCACAGTTTTAAAAATACAGTTTAACATCTCCTTTTTGAACTTCCCCCTTTTAAAACGGCACCGGTTTCCCAAACAGAGCCTTAATTCCTTTCTTGTCTTGCTGTACCCAGCCCTCCTCCTCAATCAAATAAAAAACCTATATATATAATATAATATATACATATAATATAATATATATATTATCATTACTCATATATATATATATATATACAGATATATATATATATAAATTTATAAAGGCCTACATAGATAAAACCTTCACACGCACGCACGAGGACCCGCACGAGCTCGAACGGGGCTGCACCAAAACATCGCTCATAACATGTCCCGAGCGCGCCACTTGGGGAGGATCCCGCTCAGCCGGATATGAGGTTGTACATATATATATATACATATACATATATATACATATACATATATATATATATATACATATACACATATATATATATACATATACATATATATATATACATATATATATATACACACACACACACGAGCATCTTCGCACGGGCTACGTCCATGCTCGATGCTCTCGGGCGGCCTTCGGCCGCATCCAGGCGGGCTTCGCCCGCCTCCGAACGGGCTTCACCCGTGCATTATGCGTTGTTGCGGGCTGCGCCCGCATCAAAGCGGGGTGCGCCCGGATCAATGCGGGATGCACCCGCATCAAAGCGGGATGCACCCACATCAAGACCCGCAGTGTCCGTAATATATACATATGAGTACTCAAACTGACCGTGAAAAAATATAAATCAATATTACAATTTTTATTTTATGAAAAAAATTATGTTTTGTCGTAAAAACATTAATTTCACGCAATCTTTCTCTTCATCTTCTTTCTCTCTCTTTCCCATCTCTCTCCCTCTCTCTCTCTTTCTCTCTCTCCCAACTCTCTCCCTCATCTCATGCTCTCTCTCTCATGATCCAATGACTCTTATTTGATCTATGGTGTGCCTCCAAATACATATATTGCTTTATATAATAAGACTAACATCTTCGAACGGGCTTCGCCCGTTCTCGATGCGTCGCTGCGGGCTTCGCCCGCTTGACTCCCCGGCGGGCTGGCCCGCCCCCGACGGGCGAGACCGCCCCCGGCGCGCGAAGCGTAATTATAAAAGCCCCCCGGCGCGCGAAACCTAATTATAAAAGCCCCCCGACGCGCGAAGCCTAATTATAAAAGCATTTAAAATGATTTTAATAAATTTATTAATTATATAACATATAAATTTTATTTTAATAAATTTATTAATTATATAAATTATTAAACTAATAATTTATTTTAAAAAAGAAAAAAAAACTCAACCCGCCCCCTTCCTCCCGCACCTCCTCTGTCGCCGGCGGCGGTGGCCCTGCCCGTGAGCCGCCGGACAACCCCCGGCGGGTTCGCCGGAGGCCGGCGAACCCGCCGATGGGTGCCGGGCAGGCCGCCGGCGGCTCCGCCGCCGGCGCCAGAGGAGGTGCGGGAGGAAGGGGCGGGAGGAAGGTGCGTATCAGGGGTTTTCCGGAAATGAACAGTAGCTTTTTTGGGGGGTTTTGTTATTTGCAGGCCAATGCTATGAATCCAACGGCCAGAAGCAATTCTTTAGAGATCGGACGATCGAGATGAGATTCATAGTGTGATTCCAAATATGCATATTGTTTTAAATGATAAAGATATATATATATATATATATATATATATATATATATATATATATATATATATATATATAATATGTTTGGTTGGCTTTCTGTGATTTGCTTACACATTGTGATATGATGTGATGTTTTGCGATTCTTTTTGGACAAGACGATCATCATATGCCTGAGAGAGTGGGTCGTTGTCACTCGGGAAGCGCTGGTTTGCCGCCTTGGGCAGTAAGACTCGTCTCCGACCAGATCCAAGCTAAGATTGGGGGAGGGGGTCTTACACCGCGAGGATAAAGACGCGCAGAACGCGTCGCTTAAGCCTCTAAGAATCAGTCGAAGACTCGTGATCTGTCACTATAACAGACAAAAGAATTAGTTCTGAGAGTCGTGCTCTGTCACCCTCCGAGCCAAGTATTCTCTCTATCTAATAATTGTAATAAGGAGCGTCCTATCGCCCTTGCATTCACTAAAAAGCCATGTATCTACACACAAAAAGAATAATGGAAGTTTGGTGGACATTTATCCGACCACGTGGTTTTTCACCCCTTTTCAGGGTTTTTCACGTATAAAAAATTATCTTGTCAGCTCAATTTTTCTGTGACTGTTTGTGCACTTGACTGCTCTGCTGGGTAAGACGATTTAATTTTGTTGGGATTTCTGTTCAGATCTAGATCCAAACAAAATCTGGATCCGGTATGAGATTACTACCCCTGCTGTCGGTCTAGGGTTGAGAATAACCACGATGAAAAGCCTCCCGTGCAATTCGCGAGACGGCTGCCGCCCCTTTATCCCCTGTGTTCGCGAGGAGAAGTCGCACCGAGTTCTCCTTTGTCGCGGAACTAAGAGTCGAGCCCACCCATCTAGCCATGCGAGAAAGTACTGGACCGCTCCTCCTATTCACAAGTAGTCAGGTCTTTTCACCCCTAGATAGTGCACCTAGTTATAGGCCTTGAAGGTGTTTACCTTGGCCGATTCGTAGAAAAGGTGTTGTAGGGTGGGGCTCTGCTCGTCTATGCACCAGTGACCTCGGAGGTTGGAGTTCAGAGGGTTATCACGTACTTTATCTCGACTAGGTTTGGTCGTGGTGGCAATGGTGTGGCGCGGGCTTGGTGTTGGAGGTGTGTGCATGTGCAGTCAGCCTCGACAGGACAACTCTCTTGTGGTGGCTACGGGTTGGTCGTTGTCCGATGACGAAGGTTCGTGTGTGAACTGTGTGCGTCTGTTGTTCAACAGACTGTTGTAAGTATTGTTCTATCTCACGGATGAAGGTATCCGATTCCACCCGTGCTGTAAGTATTGTGCCTCTGTGATTTTGCCAAGTGAATTTTATATATTGCATTGCGGATATAATTTTTTGAAACATTATATTGCGGATATCCAATATTACGGTGCGGATATCAATCGTCTTAGTCAAATTGATGAATTATCGTGACCGACAACCTCAGCCTCTTCCCCTTTCATGCGATAAGCCTTATCCTCGCCAAAACAAACGGACAAAACGCCGCTCCGCGCTCCACGTGTCCCCAAACTTCCCAGCACAACTTCTGACCGACCACGTGTCATCTTTCCTCGCCTATAACTTCCCTCCCCTGCGTCTTCCAGTTAATTTGCAGCAACTTAACGAAGACGAAAGTAAACTCAGAAACACAGCAACAAGGAATCGAAAATGGCAGGAAAAAGATCGCTTCAGTTCCTCGCCGGCCTCTTCATCGTCCTCGCTTCTTCACCATGCTTTCCAACACAGGCGTCGGCTGACTACGCCGGCCAGGGCACGGCGGAGAAGGCCGAGGCGAAAGCAGAGGAAGTTGCCGGCGACTCGGGAAAGGCGGCAGATTCATGGGCCAACTGGGCTCATGACAAGATCCGAGAGTAAGATCATGCTCTGTTAATTAGCTAGAGTCAATATATATATATAAATATAATTATATATATATTTATTAGTATTCCTGTTTGTGACAGGGGAATGGGGTGGCAGAGTGACAATGCCAAAGCGGCGGCGGAGAATCTTAAGGATAAGGCCGGAGATATCGCCATGAAGATCAAGGACGAAGTGTCCGACTATTCTTCGAGTATGACCTTAAATTATATTATTATGTTTAAAAGAGAGATTTTTATTAAGGTTAATTAGATGAAACAGTTACCCTGCGATCATTCCCCTGTTTCACATTAAAAAAAATCATAAGTTTTGACTATACTTAATTTTGCTTAATCGCAAGCACTGTTTTTGATGTCGGCTATTCGTGAGCAGCATTCTTTTAGGCAGTAGGTTATTTGCAAGCAATGCATATTGTGGCTTGTAGGAGGATCGGTACGAGATCTGGAAATGGACAGTAGAAACTCTGAAATGGAGGAAGAAAAGTCACCTGAAGGAGGAGCAAATAGGGCCTCGATGAGGAGAAATCGCCGACTGGATGGACGCCCGGAGGAATTCGCTGGAAAAATGAAGCAGGGGAGGAGAAATCGCCGGAAAAACGAAGCAGGGGAGGATGAAACGCCTATTGGAGGAGGCCGGAAGTGCGAATAGGGCGTCGTTTTGGTTGCTAATAGGAAATAAAAAACCGTAAAAAATGCAAATTTTGAATGCTTATAAACAAAATTGCAATGCTATTAACACCATTTTATAACGATTATTAATTTTACGGTTGTAAAATGAAATCACTTTAACGATCCCTTCATTCTGTAGGTGCCGCTAATTATGCCTCGCAGAAGGCAACCGATGCCAAGGACTCTGTTTCTAACTCCGCCGGCGACGTTAAAGCCGCCGTGAAGAACAGGGCTGGCCATGCGAAAGACGTGATTGATGATAAAATCGGAAATTCGAAGCAAGACATGTATTCCATGGCCGGAGAAGCCAAGGAGACTGTAAAAAAGGGAGCAGAGAGCGCCTGCGCCGGAGCAAAGAAGACGGCGGAACGTGCCGGCAGCGCTGCCGAGAGCGCCTACGAAGATACGAAGCAGAAGACGGGGGATTCCCGGGAGTGGCTGAAGGGCAAACACGAAGACGCCTACGGTGGCGCGAAAAAGGCGTCGGAGGAAGCGAGGGATGCTGCGGGGAGAGCTTATGAGGACGCGAAGAAGAGCGCAGGGGAAAACTATGAATCTGCGAAGGAGTCGATGAGTACGGGAGCGAAGAATAGGTACGAGGCTGCGAAGGAGACGGCGTCGAAGGCCGCCGGAGATTTGGGCGCGGCGATGAAGCCGGAGGAACTGTAGCTTGGATTGTTGATATAACAAAAGAGAAGAATTTTCACTTCTTTGTTGTAGTTTCTTTTAGCCGGTCAGTGATGGATCGGATGTGGTTTTGGTGATAATGTTTTTTTTATTTTTCATATATATTTTTTGAAGAATGGTCAAGCAGTTTCTTAATCATTTCTCCCCCTTCGTCAACACTATAAATACATAATAATTCTTCTGCACCGGTAGCGTTTCCTATTTTGGAAGCGGGTAAGATTTAAGCCGTTCAGCTTTAAATCTAATGTTTGTGATTTACAATAATAAAAAAATAAAAAAACCACATCTATGTTTCCTATTTAGCCTCCTTTTTGCATAAAAATGTTTTATTTGTTTCACAATTTTCCGTATTAACTCAGTTGGCATCATGGTGGAGGTCGTGAACGCGGTGGTTACGCGCCATCGTTCATGACCGCCCGAACTCAACTATGGAACTTCATCCACTTTTACTTTTAAAACTAGTTTTTTTTTCTTGGTGGCTATAGGGATAGTCATACCAAACATACATTCTATAATAATATATTTTTTGTCCAAACTCACATCAGCAAAAACATGGCATCAAACAGAGCCTAAGGCTCTCTTTAGGGCAGAATTTTAGGAATCTGCCATTGTTTTTAAGTAGATGAGGTGGGGGCAGAATTTATGGAATCTGCCATTGTTTTTCGCGGTTTAAAAGACAATCCCTGGAACTCTTCCTCCGCTCGATCACATGTAATATCCCAATTAAGGCTATAAAGACAACGATCCTTCTCGTGCAACGCTCCTCCGACCATCCTTTTCGACGAAGATTACGATTATTTTTTTTAAAGGTTGGTTCGTTTCAATGATATTGATATTAAAATATTGGATTTAGAGAAAATGAAAGTCATTTCCGTTGTTCGTATAAACAATTATAGAGCGGAATTGGCTTTCTGGTAGAAAGTCGTCGTTATTCATCCAAAACTAAAAACTTATTGGTTCAATGTCTATCAGCAATTGTGAATGTTGCGATTGCCAACATCGGCTTTTCAAAAGAAGCGTAATTTTTTCTGCATGAATGAAATTTTTTCGAACCAGACACAATTTTTCGTCCGGACGAGACTTTTTTGCACCAACGCGATTTTTTGGAAAGGACACAATTTTTCGCCCGTGCGTGAATTTTTCGCACCGGCGGGTTTTTTTCACTGGGACGCGCTTTTTTCGCCCATGAGCGATTTTTTAGCCAGGGCTCGCTTTTTTCGCCCGACGTGACTTTTTCGTCGGGGGTGCTATTTTCGCTCGGACACGCTATTTTCGCCAGGGCAGGTTTTTTCGCCCGATCCGCTTTTTTCGCCCAGGAGCGATTTTTTCGCCCGAGAGCGATTTTTTCGCCCGCGTGCGATTTTTTCGCCCCGACGTGATTTTTTTGGCAAGAACAAAATTTTTCGCCCGTGCGTGAATTTTTCGCACCGGCGGGTTTTTTTTCACTGGGACGCGCTTTTTTCGCCCGGGCGAGCTTTTTTCGCCCATGAGCGATTTTTTAGCCAGGGCTCGCTTTTTTCGCCCGACGTGACTTTTTCGTCGGGGGTGCTATTTTCGCTCGGACACGCTATTTTCGCCAGGGCAGGTTTTTTCGCCCGGTCCGCTTTTTTCGCCAGGGCAGGTTTTTTCGCCCGGTCCGCTTTTTTCGCCTAGGAGCGATTTTTTCGCCCGAGAGCGATTTTTTCGCCCGCGTGCGATTTTTTCGCCCCGACGTGATTTTTTTGCCCTGACTCATTTTTTTCGCCCAGACGCAAATTTTTTCGATCGGACACGATTTTTTCGCACCAACGCGTTATTTTCGCTCTTGAGCGTTTTCTTCGTTCAGAGGCGATTTCTTCGCCCGGGCACACTTTTTTCGCCCATGCGCGCTTTTTCTCAATTTTTTCTCCCGGAGGCAATTTATTCGCTCGTGCGCGCTTTTTTCGCCCCGACGGGATTTTTTTCGGCCGGACGTGATTTTTTCGCCCGGACGCGAATTTTTCGCCCGAACGCGATTTTTTTCGTTCGTAAGCAATTTTTTTGGACGGACACGATTTTTTTGCTCCGACACGATTTTTTCGCAGCCCCTCGATTTTTTAGCTCGGACGCGATTTTTTCGCCCGATCACACATTTTTTCTCTCGGTCGCGTTTTTTTTGCCCGGGCGTGCTATTTCGCCTTGGCGAGCATTTTTCGTCCGGGCACGTTTTTTTCGCTCGGGCGCGATTTTTTCGCTCCGACACGAATTTTTTGCCCCGACTCGTTTTTTTCGCCGGGGCGCAATTTTTTTCTATCAGACACGATTTTTTCGCCCCGACGCATTTTTTTTGCTCGTGGGTGTTTTCTTCGCCCGGAAGCGATTTCTTCACCAGGGCGCGATTTTTTCGTTCGGACGCGCTTTTTTCGCCCGGGCGTGCTTTTTCGCAATTTTTTTCGTCCGACCGCGATTTTTTCGCCCGGGCGCGCTTTTTTCGCCCCGACGCGATTTTTTCACAAGAACGTGATTTTTTCGCCCGTACGCGTATTTTTCATCGGCACATGATTTTTTCGGACTGGCGCGATTTTTTCGCTCTGACGCGATTTTTTCGCGGACACGCGCTTTTTTTGCCCGAATGCGATTTCTTCAAACTGGGGCGATTTCTTCGCTCGGACGACATTTTTTCGCTCAGACGCGATTTTTTCTCACTGACATGATTTTTTTCACCCGGACACATTTTATTGCCCAGATGCGCTTTTTTCGCCCAGACACGTTTTTTTCACGTCGGGGCGAAAAAATCGTGTCCGGGAGAAAATATCGTGTTGGGGCGAAAAACTCGCGTCTTGGCGAAAAAGTCGCGTCCGGGTGAAAAAATCACGCCCGTGAGAAAAAATCGCACTAGTGCGAAAAATCGCGATCGGGCGAAAAAATCGTGTCCGAGCGAAAAAATCACGTCCGGGCGAAGTAAACGCCCACGGGCGAAAAAAACGCGTCGGGGCGAAAAAAACACGTCCGTGCGAAAAAATCGCGTACGGACGAAAAAGTCGCGTCCGAGCGAAAAACTCCCATCCGAGCAAAAAAAATCATGTCCGGGCGAACAAAGTCGCGTCCGGGATTAAAAGTCCCATACGGGCGAAAAAGTAGCGTCCGAGTTAAAACAAATTGCGTCCGGGTGGAAAAATCGCGTCCGAATGAAAAATTGCGTCTCGGCGAAAAAACCGCTTTCGGACGAAAAATTTCACTTTCGGGTCGAAAAATTTTAGTCTGGGCAAAAACATTGCGTCATGACGAAAAAAATCAAGTCCGTACGATAAAATTGATGTCGGACGAAAAATTCGTGTACGTTATTTTTAATTGAGAGCATTGAATAATGTCAATTCCTATAATTGAAAATTTTTCTGCAAACGAACAATAAAAAGTGATTAATGTCAATTCTTATGACAGAAATTCATCATGCGGCCAAACAAAAGAAATGAATTTAAACTCAATGTTATTTCTCATGTGTATTGATATTGAATTGAAAGTAAATATTTCAATATCAATGTCGTTGAAACGAACAAACCCTAATGAAAGAAAAGGTGAATCAAAACCAAATAAAAGAAGAGATTTGGGCGAACCTTATTAGGGAAATATCTTCTTCTCTAGTTCACATCTCTTTGACTCACAGAAACCATCAGGGAAGTCGAGGAAAGGAAGAGCCCAAAATCAGCAACCTTCAACAGAGTCCGCCCTCATGACAATCACCACCTGCTTCTTACTCTTGAATTATTGGTTGTCAAAAGATAGACTGACAGAAGCGAAATTTATTATAAATTTAAAAAATCAAAACAAAAAAAATCAAAATCTAAATCTAATCATGAAAAGAAGCTCCGTCGGTGTTGGAGCTAATACCAGAAGGCTCGCCGGTATTAGTATCTCAAGAAGTCCAACCTCATAAATTAAGAGAAATTATGATGAGTTAGTGTAGAGCCACTAATATTTTTTTGGGAGTACTTTTAAGATTAAATTTAGAAAAATTGTAGTGTGACTAACCAAATCGAGATGTCTTTAACAACTCCTTTATTTTAAGGGCGCTGATATTAACACCGCAATTTAGGCTATCCGGACTTAAAATTTGAGTTTTTTTTTGGACTTTTAGAATTATTATTAGTAAACACTGCACAAAAATTATTCTTTATTCGCACTCGTCCCTCTCGTGCTTCCGCCTCCCCTCCAAACCGTGATTCCGCTTGCGACCCTTCCTCTCCTCCTTTGGTGACTCAGGCCTAAAGGGCTCCAAATTCGGCAAGTGCTCCTCCATTTCCCGAGCGACATTCTTTATCCCGGCGCGTTCTCCTCCATAATCTGGCGGCTATCTTTTCCACATCTGACGATCTTTCTCTCTCTTGGCGGCGGTGCTCCCCTATTCCGCTATTTTCAAGTGTCAATTTCTCCTCCAAGCGGTGGTGCTCTGCTCCACCCTTCTTCCAATTTTTTGAGGCCGATAGCTTTCGTGCTTGCGGATATTCAAACTTACTAATAGTCAAAACTGCAGCACCCTATTTTAATCTATAAATATTACTTCAAGAGGTCGGCTCTCCATTTTGAATTTTCTTAGAGAGAATCTATAGGGAATTTCATACACTTATCCTTTCAAATATCCACGAATGAACCCACTCTCGCGGCTTCCCCAGACTCTATAGTTGATACTAAGTTTCCTCCTATGTTCAACAATCTCGAGGGAGAGCTTCCCCAAACTCGCCACAGATGCCACAAACTACCCCATGTTTCCGCAGGCACCTCTTCCGCAATCACCAATCTTCTTCTGCGGTCCGTCGGCCTCCAGGTTCCATCGCCGGTACTGGTTAGTGTATTCTTCGCTTCCAAGGATTCTCTTTGTATCGGAGCATTTGATCACTTGTTTAGCAGATATTTGTTTAGCTTTGATAGGACTTCGACGGCGACCGGCCTGGCACTAATCTAGGCATGCTTAGCTTCTGAGCATTTGATCCCAACCAGTAAACACCAAATAAATTACATTCTTTTAATTCATTCAAACAAATCAAAGCTTACTTTCAACAAAGCTCATTCACACAAACAAGCTATGGCTGTCCACTAATATTTCATCTGCTTCCTACCAGCAAGTCATTTATAAAACCAGATCTCATTCCTACAACAATTCATCTACCAGGTTGAACTGTTGTGGTTCAGTGAACCAATATACACTGCTAAAAAATATAACCAAATAGAAAAATCTGCAGCTCCATTGTCAGCATCACTGCAAACAAAGCTTATTCAAACAGTCTTCAGCTTTTCGAATCAAAAGTTCCTAGTAGCTCCAATCTCACCGCAGTTTTGTTTGCAGCCATACCCAACTGAAACAAATTTTATAAATGGGAAATACAAATTGGCATGAGAACTTACAATAGAACTTATGGTAAATTGGCATGAGGACTTATGTGTGTGCTCCCAGCATGCTATCTCATTCACATTCTCGCTCCCAACACACAAATGATGGTGCTGAGCCTAGGGGTGTTCACAAACAAAATTGAATTGAATAACTCTTCATTCGAACCCAAATTTGTTATAGAATGCAGCTTGGATTTATTTGAATATTTGAATTTCGGATTCGGATTGGAATTCGTTCCTGTTAGTGAAAAACATGTAAAAAAGACCATTATTGAGGCCCAAATATAAGGCAGCTAGTATTCCTTTTTAATCTCATATCTTAGGATTGAGAATTCTCTCCTCTCACTTTTTCTATATAAGTGTACAAATACATACAACATGGTGATACAATTTTGAGAAATAAAAATGCTCTTAATCTTTCTTCATCTTCTGGGATTTTCTACAGTTCCAAAATCCTGAATTTGAATTCGGAATCGGATTTGGATTCGAATTCATTTCAAATGATGGAACAAATAGACTTTGATCGGATGATCATGATCATCTTTATATATAATATAGATATTTCTATAATTTGTGAACTATTCGTGAATCTTAGCAATAGAGATAATATTATTCGGATTCGGATTCGAATATCACTCGAATCTGAATTTGGATTCCAATCCGGATTTGAATTTGAAAAATACAAATTTTAATCAAATCGATTCACAAATTATTCACGAATTATTTGGTTTGCGAACCTTAGTTGAGACCTAAGGAGTTCTCTATGTATATAGACACCTGGACAATATTGAAGCACACAAATGATGGTGTTAAGGTTTAAATTGTCTAAGGTTCGCTAGAACACGAAAGATTCATCAAGTCTTTGCCCCGACAATTAGAAGTCACAACAGTGTGGCAAAATGGAAATGAAAGAGAATAAAAGTGAAAAAGTATTTTATGGTTGGAGGTCCCCCTGCACATCTAGTCAGGCAATCACCTAAGAGTATATAAGAACTCACCCTCCGAAAATCAAATTTACAATCGGTTGGGAAAGGTTTTTTAGGACCAGCACAAAGATTTCATTTCTCTGTCTTCGACCTCTATCCATAGTTTCATGAACTGTAACTACCCCTGACAGCTTGGCCATTCTTGGGCAGCTCGATAATAAATGCGGGCAGGCACGCCAACAATCTACGTGCATGTAATGCGCACTTAACAACAACACTCAAGCTTTTATCTCACTATTGTACTCTTTCTTTAGTCATAATTTCACTGATGCCTAAGTACATCGAGTCTTTCCTTATAGTATTATTCTAAGTCTTTACTGGCCGGTCTACCCCTCTCCCGTTTAACATGCCTAGTGACTAAACTCTCACAACGTCTAACAGGTGCCTCTAATGGTCTCCAAACCATCTTAGTCGAGCTTCTCGCATCTTTTTTTGCAATTGGTCACTCCAGTTTTATTCCTAATACACTTATTTCTAATTTTATCCGGTCTTATGTGTCCACACGTCCACCTAATAAGCGCTTAACAATGGTCTAACATTACAGAGGAAAACAACACTGACAAATTGTGCCTGCATGACTTTCCACTTGCCTCCTTCCCCAGGTTGAACGATGTGGGCCATCACTGAATCTTCTAGGGCTCCACATCTTTCCTTGAATGGTGAAATTGGCCACTCCCTTGGATGATCTCAAACTAATAACTTGGCAGGTTAGTAGACACAAATTACACAATAGAGCTACTCAGAAACAAAATTCTTGAAGGTGTTACTTGGCAGGGCTTTTCTGCACAGGCTGCTGGATACTTGGCAGGGGATCATTCCTCGCCCCACCATTTCAACCTTATACTCAAAGTTAGAGCCAGTGGTCGTAACCGAAAGTTGCAGCTAGATTGTTAATGGACAGGTAATGAACATGGGAAAATGTTGGTCGGTGGTCAATGAAGTCAACAAGTCCTGAAGTTGACGATTTGGGGTCTGTTTGGCGTGGCGTTTTTGTCCCGGTGAATTTGGACAAATATGCCACCGTCATAAAATATACATTTGACATGACCACAGTTATGACCGCCGTCAAGGAAAAAAATTAAATTTGAACATAAATGTGGATGGAGTTCCTAAGGTCAGGTCTGGAGTTCATTAACGACGACGACGGTTCATAACCACCGCGATTGTGACCGGTGTGCGGAATGAACCCTTGGAGACTGTTAGGTGTGGCATTTTTGCTTTGGTGAGATTGGACAAAAATGTCGCCGTCATAAAATATATGTTTGACATAACAAAGGTTATGATCGTTTTCAAGGAAAAAAATAATTTTGAACATAAAAGTGGATAGAGTTCCTTGGGTGTGGTCGGGCGTTCACGAACAACGGTTCATAACCACCACGCTCATGATGGTCACCGATGTATCAAACGAACCCTTAGTCAACACCAACATTGATTCTGTTAATGATGTCGTCGGATGGAGATGGGTGGCATCAAGAACCCATGGTTGATGAAGATAATAACGTCATGGGTGATGCAAGAGTGACACTTTGGGTGATGCGATGAGTTGCATCATGGGTGAAGAAAGAGGGTCGGTTTGGGATGTATTGGAGGAAGAAGAACATATCCTCTTCTACACCTTTGTACATAGCATTGCTGATTTAGCTAGCGGTGTTTGCAAAGGAGATGGAGCACACGACAAAGGTAGCACTGGTTGGGATGTCTGGAAGATCAATGTGTGATGTTGTTGATGATGAGTTTACTTTTTTGTAGGATTGGGGATGAGGAGATCATCACAGTGGTGGTGAATGGCATGGGGAAGAGTATGCCCAAGGCTGTTGGTTCATAAAACATCCGTCGGGAGGAAGATGGATGGCATGTTAGACTACTAATAACATCTACTTTCGAGCAAGAGATGACATTCATATAAAGCAAGATGAAATGTAAGGAATTTTTTTAAGAATATTTATGTCTCTTCTTTCTTCTATTGCAATCTAATGAAATTATCTTTGTATAGACACTCGGAACAGTAGTAGATGAATAACATAAGTAGTTGAAAAATGTTACTCAAAAGAGTTACTTGACAAGGCATCTCCACGTAGTTTCATTGTATGTTGTCAATGTTGTCTACTCAGCAAGATGCTCTACATGAATTCTCATCAATGTCACTGCATGACCCTCAACAGTGTCCACTCGACAGGGTTCCTTAATAGATATTATTTGGTGGGGGACATGGTTGTAACAAGCTTCCTCTACCGTTTACCCTTGGACTGGCCAATACAAACGGTGACCGGAGACCACCGAAGATCACAACTATTAGAATGGTCACAAAAGAATAACATAAGAAAACATTATCTCTAAAGAGTTCATTAATCAAACCATAATGAGCATTATAAATCAAACATAATCAAATTTGTCACGTAATCAACATAAGCAAGAACACTACATTCAAATGTTTACATTAATAATATGTATTCCTTCTCACATTGAATAGAAAGACTATAATCCCTCCCTTTTAGGCTATCACTGCCTCAAAAATCACACACAATCCTAATGACAACAATAAATGCTTCAAAAATCATAAATGTATTAGGTAATAATATGCACATATTCAAAGGACTTTTGGTACTAAGTACCCTTCAATTTGTAGATTTTTGCGCATTTCATTCTAAATATTTAATTTTGACATTTTGTATATCAAAAGGCTTTAATATTGGCATTTTGTACCATTCTAATTGAATATTTAGAGTGCAAAATGTCAATCATAAAGTTCTTAAGAGGTGTAAAATGCTAAAATTAAAATGCAAAAAAAAAACTCACTAATTAAAATGTGCTTAGTGCTTTCTAAACCAAATTTATCATATTAAGATATGAATAAATTCTCACCCTAGCCGCTGAAGGCCCCACCGATGCCAAACAAATTTACGAGAATCACGACAATGCCAAACAAATTCACGAGAATCACGACAATGCCACGCTAGCCTTCCCATTGGACTCAACAAGCCGCCACATGTACCAGGCGCCGGCTGACCGGTACGGCCGCCACGGTTCGCAGAGCTCCTCCATCTCCGCCGGCAGCGGAATCTTGTTCAAGCCGAGAAGGATCTGCACGCCCCGGCGGACGCCGAGATCTCCGATCGGCAGGACGTCGGGGCGGTGAAGGGTGAAGATCATGAACATGTGAACCGTCCAAGGCCCGATCCCCTTCACAGAAGTCAGCTTAGAAAAGAGCGCGTCGTCGTCCATGGCAATGATGGCGGAATCAGAGAGGAAGCCGGATTGGTACTTGCTTGCGAGATCGTGGAGGTAAGCGGCCTTGCGGGAAGAGATGCCGATCTGGCGGAGCTGATGCGGGGTGAGATCGGCGATGATGTCGGGGACGACGGAATCCTCGCCGCCGCAGAGTGAGAGGAAGCGGGCGTAGATGGATGCGGCGGCCTTTGTGGCGAGCTGCTGGTAGAGGATGCTGCGGGAAAGGGAAAGGAAGGGGGTGTTGGGGTTTTGGAAGGAGGGGGGATCGTGAGATTTTATGACGCCGGCGAGGTGGGTGTCGGCTGTGGTGAGGTGGCGAAGAGCGGAATCGAGCTCGCCGGGGGTGGAGAGCGGGTGGGTAATGACGGGAAGGAGGATACGGGGCTTCTTCGAGGGTTCGATCGCTTCGATGGGGGAGGAAGGGGAGGAGGATTTGCGAATCTTTTTGGAGCGGAATGGGATTTTGCTGTTTGTAGAGGAGGAAGCCGCCGTTGCCGCCGCGGCGGCAGCGGCGGCGGAGAGTTTGATGTCGGGTGATAAATTGTTCATTAGGGTTTCGGATGGGGATCGATCCTTCGGATGGTGAGGGCCTCAGGGGAGACAAGCTAGCGATGCTGATGGTCAACTTCAGTTAAGATCAATTAAAATTCTTTTTTTTAAAAGATCTTTGTGAAAGAGATGTTCAAACTTCAAATTTGATACCCTCTTCCAGTATTTGCATTTCTACGGTAAATAATTAAAAATTGTGGTGTTAGGTCCGGCACGAAAACAATACTCAAGTCTTTACCCCAGTCTAGTGGGGTTAGTTATATAGATCTTTTGTCGTCATTGTGTCCTATCTTTTATCATAATTTCATTAATGTCTAAGTACGTCATGTCTTTCTTTATAATTTTATTAAGTCTTTATTGAAATCCGGATCTTCTGGAGTTCGTGCTGGAACTACAGGGTGGAATTCGCGCAATCAACGGTTGTGATTTAAAGATCAAATAGTCATCAACAATCCCATAATATTCTCATGCAGAACTCCTCCGGGACCCACCCGTTGATTGCGGGAACTCCACCCTGGAGTTCCGGCACGAAATCCAGAGAATCTGGATTATCTTTATTAGTCTATCCCTCCCTCATCTAATATTCCTAGGTCCGGCACTAATATATATATATATATAGAATATATATATTATACGGGCATTAGACATGTACGGGCTGTACGGACAAGCTTTTTTGGTGGTCAAGATGGTCCCAAATCGAAAAGTGATCAACATGAAAGTTGTAGATCTCGGTGAGACGAACAACTTTCATGTTGACCACTTTTTGATATGAAGCCGTCTTGGTCCTCGATTTGGGCCCCGAAATCGGGGGCGGCGGAACGTTTTACTGTAGCAGTTCCGCCGCCCCCAATTTCGGGGCCCAAATCGAGGTCCAAGACGGCTTTATATCAAAAAGTGGTCAACATGAAAGTTGTTCGCCTCGCCGAGATCTACAACTTTCGTGTTGATCACTTTTCGATTGGTGGTAATCTTGACCCCCAAAATGGCTTGCCCGTACGCCCGCACCTAATGTTTGCCCGCACAGTATTCACCCCCTATATATATATATATATGGGGGGTGTATACTGTGCGGGCAAACATTAGGTGCGTGCGTACGGGCAAGCCATTTTGGGGGTCAAGATGGCCACCAATCGAAAAGTGATCAACACGAAAGTTGTAGATCTCGGCGAGGCGAACAACTTTCATGTTGACCACTTTTTGATATGAAGCCGTCTTGGACCTCGATTTGGGCCCCGAAATTGGGGGCGGCGGAACTGCTACAGTAAAACATTCCGCCGCCCCCGATTTCGGGGCCCTAATCGAGGACCAAGACGGCTCCATATCAAAAAGTGGTCAACATGAAAGTTGTTCGTCTCGCCGAGATCTACAACTTTAATGTTGATCATTTTTCGATTTGGGACCATCTTGACCACCAAAAAAGCTTGTCCGTACAGCCCGTACATGTCTAATGCCCTATAATATATATATTCATATATCTATACTTAATAAAGATCATCCGCTCTCTCCGTCACGCGCGAATCAGGCTCTTCTCTCCGTCACGCCCCATTTCCCGAAATCGCGCCGCGTGTTCTGAAGCTATCTCCTATTTCACCGCGGTTTTAACCCTGCCTGCTTACCGCAAGCAGCGCCGCTTCGGCCTCTCCCCGCTAGCTACCGCCACGGATGTTACGCGCTGCGCTGGGTCGACACCGCCTTCCCTCCGCGTGTCATCGCGCCGCTCTCCTCTTCCTCTCGCCAGGCAATCCTCACTCCTACTTATCTTCCTCCTCAATCACAGCCGATTTTATCTTGCTGCAGGCCCTTTACCTTCGCATCTCCCCTCTGCCCCTTCCGATTGCCGCTTGCCTGTGTCAGTGAGGCACCGCTGCTGCAGCGACCGTCTGCTCGAATTTTCAGGTTTATATCTCCGCTCCTCTCCCTCTCTTCGTTGCTCCCGACTGCTCATCGTCCTCCTAACGACTCGATTTCTCTTCACGTCTTTGCATTGCAGCTCACCGTAAGGGCCAGTTCTGCCGCTACTAATTACCGCCTGCCTGTGTCAGTCAGGCACCGCTCCTGCGACGCTTCCGCTCACCGTCGCTACTGCAGCGACCGCCTGCTTGAATTTCCAGGTTTGCATGTCCGCTCCTCTCGCTCTCTTCGTTGGTTCCGACTCCTCATCGTCCTGCTACACATTCGATTTTTCTTCGCGTCCTTGCATTGCAGGTCACCTGCAGGTCACCGTAAGGGCCACTTCCTTCCTCCTCTGTACTGAGGTACTCGCTAACCTACCTATTCCAGCCAACTTCGCTATTTCCCCAATTTCTATGTCACCCTATCGATTTTTGTGGTGCTGGAAAAAATATGAAGTCTGAAATTTCATCTC
Organism: Platanthera guangdongensis; assembly: GCA_039583875.1. NCBI lineage: Eukaryota > Viridiplantae > Streptophyta > Magnoliopsida > Asparagales > Orchidaceae > Platanthera > Platanthera guangdongensis. The sequence goes on from CM077164.1 coordinate 18,271,673, forward strand.
CACAGCTGCACATCACCTGTTATTGCTGCTTATTTCTTTTGTTATTGGTAATTTTTAAGATAGTCATTCCCTACTATACGAACCACTGCTTACTAATGTACACATATTTGTTTTTAGTTATGCTATTGAGAGTTTTTTTTTCTCACGTATTCGCATTTTAGTTCACTGTAATTGGCATTTCCCTCCTCTACAATTACACACATTTAGCACAACAACAGTCACTTGCACAACACTGTCGGACTAAAGATGGGACGCTTAAGGAGCACATTTCATGACTGCCACACCCACAGAAAAAGAACCTCAATGTAGACCACATAATTGTTATTGAACACAAGCTAACAGCAAACATTACAATATGTTGGTATTCACATCCTTCATCACCAAAAACAGCTACGTGAGCCTCCTTGAAACCCTTGAAAAGTTAAATTCATTAATCAGTGGCCACTTTCACTCAGAAACCTGCAAACACGGTCTTCATAAACCTCAGCAGGTGCCATGAGACTCTAATGCATACAAAAAACTAAACACTTTAAATTGGAGTTCAGGAGCGTCTCAGTTTTTACTACCGACCTTCAAAATCCTCAACTCTCGGTAGAAAGCATTTACATGCGCCAAAATATTATCATACATATACACGAAACTAGGACTTTTTGCAAGGAAGAAACAGGCCCAGGTGTCACTTTGTTGACTTGGGCACGACTGCAGAACCTGCTCCAATATCTGCTCAACTCTGCGGAGATTAGAAAAGGCCGGGAGGTTAGCAGAGATGTTTGCAAAGCAAATTTAGAAGTAACTATTTACTTAAATTTAATTACTTCATCCAAATTCATGTCGGTGGCGTTGGATGGTTTGCCTGCAAATACAAATTCAAATTAGAAATCATGTAGAAATGTCATGTGTCACTATTTTTTCAACCCTACAAAACATGTGTAACCTGATTGAATCCATAAGTCTCATGGACAAACTCAAGTAGAGTTCTTTTGTACAGCAAGAATTACTTTGAATACTGTTTTAGACATGCTTTCAAACTGCACCTCCTATAATAATACTCTTCCAATCGGTTGTACGTCCGCCCCAGCTGCCGCATGCCACGCACGGACTCCTCGGCGCCCGACACTTCATCCGCCGCTGTGCTCCGCTATTTCCCCATCACTACCTCTGCCCGCCGTATACACGCTGCTGCTCGCTGCGTTTCAATTTTACAATCCGTTGCCCTTCGTGCCTCAAACCCATACTTAATAAGGATGTTTCGTGCTCTATATGTTCGACGACCATTACTGCGTCTGATTTTTCTATACAAACTACCATCCTTTGAAAAACTTTTTCATTGTGCCATCATTTATGCTCATCTCAAACTTTTCAGTAAATATTGTACTTTTATATTCCACTCTTAACAAAAGTACGTAAACTAATGCCACTTCTGTGCCCATTATCATACCACTACGCATGTCAACCTCTCATAATGACTGAAACCGTCAGTAGAGATTCGCAAATTACTCTGTTTGCCTGTTCATTTTCTTAAATTTCAGACTCCTCTCATGTAATCCTGCATCTCATAACATACCTCCAAAAAAAAACCCATGCGACCTGCACTCCAGCTATATTTGCGCGCATGCTACGAAATATAGACGTACATGTTCTTCTATCTTTTTTTAATAACAAGCGGTTCATGCTTATTTCACAAGGTCTCTCCACTCAGGTAGCAACCCCACCCACCCAATGTTAGATCGAACGGTGTGTTGCTACTCATACCAATATGAACTCCAACTTCTCATAAGGAATCAAATCTTCCCTGTTAACTCTTACATTACCTGACAAAATTGTTGTGCTTACCGACCTGTGTTGAAACTCCCGTTCAATGACGAAGGCAAAACTGCGCTTTCGTACAGTAACCGCCAACACGAATGGGCCCAAGTGGATATAAATGTAGATGTTTTTCTATTTTTGTAAAGACCAAACGGTTCATTCTTATTTCAGAAGCTCTCTCCATTCAGCTAGCAACTCCACCTACCAAACGTTAGATCGACCTCTTTACTGTTACTCATACTACTATAAACCCCAACTTCTCATAAGGAATCAAATCTGCCATGTGAACTTTCACATTATCTGACAAAATTGTTTTGATTAACGCCATGTGTTGAAACTTCCGTTCACTAAGGAAGCCAAAAATGCGATTTCATCCAGTTCCCGCCAACACAAATGGACCCAACTGGATACAACGTATTTTGCGTATCACATCTCCTTCTACTACTCATCTCTTTCATCTTCACTCACCTAAATAAATTTTATGAACTGTCCACTTTTCACTAAGCATAGCGCGTAACAAATACCTGTTTTTCGAAACAGTATGGTCGGCTGCTACAGTCATGTGCCAGCAGAGATCCATCACATTATTACCTAAAATCCCTAAAATGTCATAACCACATACGCACACTATCACAGTGTCGTTACTATACACATTTGCATTGAACCTGCTATGTTTCCATACAGTACACTCTTACCACTGAACAAAACGTAAGTTCACTACTACTGAAAAAACACAGTTACACGTCCTCAGCTACTATAAGTACTCTGATTATGCCTAGAGTAATAACGCATTTTGATGAATTTTCAAAGTGCTATGTTTTTATGTTACGTACTAAATATATATCAACTCAGGTTGTACTAAAATCTCTCCGCCGCACCAAGATGGACACACTTGAAGCACGTCGTGCTGTTCAACGAGCTGCTAATCGTGAACGTTCACGAATTAGGAGAGCCAGGATGACAGCAGAACAACGCGAACGAGAACGTGCTTCTAATCGAACCCGTCATAGATCTCGGTGGTTGCAATTGACTGAAGCACAAAAAGAACATCAACGAGCCATTTGGCGTGCTGCCGCTCGAAACCGTGCTCAACGTCAACATCTGTTTGAGTCACAGAATGTTGAACTACCCCATGAAATTACCCATGGGCACTCAACTCCTACACCTCCATGTGACTCCACTATGCCTGCATCAACAGCCACGAAATACCCTGTCCAACCTACTGCTGCGCCCCACATACAATCTCTAAACACAGTAGCATCTACTCCATCTACTGTTGTACACCGATACGCTTTAACAACCATGTCGTCGTCATTTACTCATGCTACGCAACCGCTTCAAACTGGAGAATCATCATCTTCTCACAGATCTGTTATACCATCAATTGATAATGACATCCCACAAAACTCTGTACATCTTCCACATGTACCAGAATTTTTCGTGCAACACGCAGATGAACATTTACTGCAACGTACGTACTTCGAAACTACAATACAATTCAAATGTTTTTTGTACTTCATTAATTTTGTACGTTAACCTCATGCATTTCTCATCTCCATAGAAATTCACGCATCCCCTGCGCCTCAATCTGACAATGAAAATGATTCCACCTCTGATGATACCAACACTGATACAAACCATTGTTCCAGAATCCATAATAGTGCCCGTATTTCAAATGTACGACAACATATTACGTACATACAACTACAACGACCAAAATTGTGTAATTACTGTCAAGCTAAGTTGTTTGATGGTGAAACACCAACAATGTGCTGCAACAATGGAAAAGTCCGCATACCAACTCCACCATTCCCAGATGAGCTCTATAATTTATTTACAAGTGATTCTGCACAGAGCCGTCATTTCAGAAGATATATTCGTTCATACAATCATGTATTCTCTTTCACATCAATGGGTGTAAACTTAGACCCAACTTTGTCTGCCGATCAACACAGTGTTTACACTTTCCGAGCTCACGGAGCAATATACCATCGAATTGGGTCACTTCTTCCTGCTCCAGATACAAGACCACGATATTTACAGCTATACATATATGATACAGAACATGAAATTGATAATCGTTTACAGGAGAACTCAGCATTAGACCGCTCATTATTGCAAAAAATCCGAACAATTTTAGATGCTTGCAATCCATTTGTACTGATGTTCCGCCGACTGTCTGAGCGTGAAGACATTATCAACTGCAAATTAGTTATCAAAGAACGCCCAGCACGTGAACAACAGTATATATTACCAACAGCCTCCCAAGTTGCTGCTATAATTGTTGGAGCTGAAGATTATTTTGATTCAAATGAACGCAACATAACTGTTGAAACAACTGAAGGTCATATAGTTACCATACAAGAATATACTGATTTCTACGATCCTCTTCAATACCCTCTACTTCTCCCATATGGAACATATGGTTGGATTGCTGAATATAAAGGATTAAATAATCTACGTGTTACCTGCTGCGACTACTACTCCTACGTATTACAGGTATACACTGTACTTTTTTTTTACTATAATCCTCATAATTATAACTGCAATATATTTATGCTGAAATTCATATAATTATAGGACCGTGGTCCACTTTTATCATTACCGTTACACGGATGTCGCCTTCTACAACAATATGTTGTTGACAACTACATCAAAATAGAAACTCAGAAATTAAGATGGATTACAAGAAATCAAAATTCTCTTCGTGCTGAACTCTATTGTGGTTTACAAGATTGCCTCAATGCTGGAGAACTTAGTGGAGGTATTACAATTTGTTCATTACAATATATAATAATGTTATTTTCTATATTCATTGTTTTACTGACATATACTATATTATTATGACTCAGCAAATATTGGTCACCGTCTTATTTTACCATCATCCTTTGTTGGAAGTCCGCGCGACATGTACCAACGTTATCAAGACGCAATGGCTGTTGTTCAACACTATGGTCGACCAGATATATTTTTAACGATGACATGCAATTCATCATGGCCAGAAATTATAGAATTACTCTACTCTACGCAAACCCCTCAAGATCGTCCCGATATAGTCAGTCGAATATTCAACGCTAAGTACACAAAATTAAAGCACGATCTTTTCCACCGACATATTTTGGGAAAGACAATTAGTCATGTGCATGTCATTGAGTTCCAAAAAAGAGGTTTACCTCATGTTCATATGTTGATCATTTTCGATGCACGCGACAAAATGAATACTCCAGATGATTATGATCATATTGTTCGTGCTGAACTCCCTCATATTGAACATGAGCCTGAACTATATAATGCCATTGTACGACATATGATTCATGGTCCATGTGGACATGTAAATCCTCACGCACCATGCATGAAACATGGTAACTGCAAAAAAGGTTACCCAAAAAACTTTGCTAGCCATACAGTACAAGGAGCTGACTCATACCCGATTTACCGCCGACGAAATAATGGATGTTCCTTCCGTCTACGACGTGCTGCAGATTTTAATATTACAAACCAATGGGTTGTACCATACAATCCATATCTACTGTTAAAATATGACTGTCATATAAATGTTGAAATCTGTAGTAGTATTATAAGTATCAAATACTTATACAAATATATACACAAAGGTCCTGACTGTGTTGAATTTCAAATCCATGATACTGCTGATCGGAATGAAATATCTCAATATGTAAACGGTCGATGGATATGTCCTCAAGAAGCATTCTGGAAAATATTCAAATTCAATATGTACCAGACATATCCTTCAGTAATTCGTTTACAAATACATCTGCCAAACAAACATCAGATTCAATTTCGCAGTACTGATGTACTTACTACCATTCTTGCAAAAGAGCGCAACTCCCGTACAATATTAACCGAGTTCTTCAGCATTAACAACAGCAACCAAGAGGAACACGCCTACTTCTACACTGAATTTCCAAAACACTACACATGGAACTCAAATTCAAGAACTTGGCATAAACGAAGGCGCCGTCAAAAGATTATTGCTCGAATGTACTCCGTACATCCTTCAGAAGGAGAAAGATTTTACCTGCGCATGCTTCTAAATCATATTCGAGCACCACGATCTTTCACACATTTGATGACAGTTGGTACTACTACTCACTCAACATTTAAATCCGCCGCTGAACATTATGGTCTATTAGAACGAGACAACAGCCTACATAGATGTATGTTTGATGCTAAAGAGTTTCAGATGCCCGCAGCACTGCGTACATTATTTACAACAATTTTGCTATTTTGCAATCCCACAAATGTTAGGGAGCTTTGGAATTCTAATTACACAGCAATGACAGAAGATTTCCGTACATTGCCATCTACCAACGACATATATATCCTGAACAAACTACTTCGTGAAATCAACAACATTCTTCAACAACACAACAAATCAGTTACACAGTTTGATATCCCGAATATGTCTTCAACATTCGAAAATATTACAGACCCCTCCATCTTAATTGCAGATGAGCTATCAATGTCTATTTCAAGTACAGATCTTGCTTCAGTTTCATCATTAAATCACCGTCAAGCGTATATCTTCCATATTATTACTGAATGTGTTAGACAAGGCAATGGTGGTATTTTCTTCATTGACGGACCTGCTGGCACTGGAAAAACCTTTCTATACAAGGCTATACTTGCATACCTACGAAAACATGGTCATATTATACTCGCCACAGCATCATCAGGCATTGCTGCAACTCTTCTTCCAGGAGGAAATACAGCACATTTAAGATTCAAGATTCCTATTCCAATTGAAGCAGGATCATACTGTAAATTCACAAAAACATCAGCTATGCAACAACTCTTACAACACAGCTCTGCTATTCTGTGGGATGAGGCACCTATGTCACACAAACATATTTTCGAAGCTGTTGACCGTTCGTTACGAGATGTTCTAAACACAAACTTACCTTTTGGTAATAAAGTTCTCATTATGGGCGGCGATTTCCGTCAAATTCCACCAGTTGTACTCAACGGAACAATGTCGCAAATTATTAATGCCAGTATTGTAACATCGCCGTTGTGGTTATCTGTTAAAGTACTATCACTAACTGAAAATATGCGTGCATTCAATGATCCTCATTTCTCAAAGCTTCTTCTTCAAATTAGAAATGGTACTGAATCCACATATGGTGATGATATGATACGAATTCCTGATTCAATGATTATTCCCTGGACTGGTGATAATTCAGTTAACATACTTATCAGCATCATATTCTCTAATATGACATGTACTACTGACTATGACTACTGGGAAAACAGAGCGCTACTGAGTCCGCTAAATGAAGATGTTGCACATTTAAATGAGAAATGTCTGCATATTTTCCCTAGTGATGAAATAACATACTACTCTTTTGATTCTGTTGAGGATGACAACTGTAATTTATACCCACCAGAATTTTTAAATAGTATCTCATCAAGTAATCTTCCACCACACAAACTATCTTTAAAGATAGGTGCCCCTATTATGCTCCTAAGAAATCTAAACCCACGTATTGGCCTATGCAACGGTTCACGACTCATATGCCGACAATTTTCAAGAAATGTTATTGCAGCAGAAATTCTTACTGGTGAACATAAAGGCAAATCAGTTTTCCTGCCGCGCATCCCTCTAAAAAATACTGGAGACCAACATCTACCTTTTGAACTTACGAGGAAACAATTCCCAGTTCGCTTAAGCTTTGCACTGACAATAAACAAATCTCAAGGACAGACAATCGAACATGTTGGCCTTTATCTACCATCTCCTGTTTTCACTCATGGTCAACTATACGTTGCTCTATCCAGAGGAACTACTGCTGCAAATACAAAGGTATTAATTAAAGATAGTACATTACGTGACATTCCTGGCACGTACACAAAAAACATTGTTTACAAAGAAATACTAGCACAAGTGAACATACAGGTACATTGTATTGCTTATATCTGTTTTCATATTTGACATACAGTTTCATGATCATATCATTTGTACTAATTTCTTAATTTCATATAACTTGCACAGCCATCTCATTCGTAATCGTTCGCATCTACAACAATAAATATCTACTTCTTCTCCTGCAGGTACATTCAAGAAACCTAACTCACATACTCCTCACATCTACACTTCTCTTATATACTACAATTATTATTATCACTATAACAAAAACCGTTCGCGCATAAAAAAAATCTCATGATACATTGCACATGTAAAATTACGTCCTACTCTATTAAATATAAAACACTCACTTACACTAAATCTAATTTCGAAACCCAACCATATATTATTTTATTATGTCTTTCTATGCATTTAAAACTTCTACCTCTAATATGCACTGAATCCTATCATAAATCAATGTTCTTCCGTTATGATCACTATATCAAATTTGCAAAAAATCAATAATGTAAATAGTATTACTATTTACATTACCATATACATTTTCACGTTTAAATACCACATTACCTATTTACTTACAAATTAAAAAAACATACATTATACATTACCACCTTCAATAATTACACATAGCAAAACCAATACGGCTTTGACTATCCAACTCAACTATGAAATTTGTATTACTGTTTACGATAATAAAAATAGAGCATATCAATGTTCTTCCCTTTAATAAACAACACATTTACAAACTGTTATGCACAGCACCATAAATACTCATAATTGAATAATCATCACATTGCACAAAACATTTATAGAATTAATTTAACTTTTTTGCCAATTATTTACATAAAAAACAAAAACAACCCAGTTATCATCATTATTTCTAAAACATTAATATTGAATTCATTTACTCTTACATTCAATAACATGAACATATAACAGTATCTATAAGACATGCAATATAAGCATATTTGTACAAATGGTAAGAAATGTACACACAAACTGTTGTTTTCACCCTACACATATTTCTATGCTTACTTGATGATATCGTCACACTGAAATGACAATACCTACCATCTTCCATTATATTACATTTCTTCACTATGTCGTTTAGTGTTTTACAATATCATTTCTTACACTTTGGCAACATGTAAACATTATTTTCATACTTCAGAGTTCTCTAAATAAACGAATTGTATTTTTTGCGTTTGCCAAATATAATTCATTGTTTTAATAATATAAAATAATAACATATTACGTTCAAAACTAATAACATCTATTATTGTTTTTTACTTTTACAACAAAATGTACTGAATATTTTATTTTAATATAAACCATATTTTTAAATGAAAAAATATCAACAAAATTATTCGTCCGCAAATACCATTATTATTACACACCCACAATCATACCTGTACCACCAACAACGCTAAATATACTTATTGAAATGAACAAAAATATCTTCAACCAATAATATCCAAACCTCAAATGCGCATTTACATTTACACTACTGTACATTTCAAGAATTAAATATTTTCCACTAAAACTCAACATATCATTTTCTTACTCTTTCTAAAATTACATGTTCTCTGTCACCATTAAAAAAAATTCTCTATATACAATCATTATTTATTCTCATCTCAAACTGTGCTCTGTTATTTGATACAGTACATACGCATATACTCACAATGTCTGCATACAACTCCTCAACAACAGTGACTCAAGAGAATACCATGTCATCTACAGTTGAGTCTATTGACTCCTACAACAATGTACCAGTTGATATGCGAGATTACTATTACTTCGCTGTACTACTCAGCAACCTTCCTCATACTACAACCGCAGATTTATTACGATCACTCTTCCAAGATCTTCCAGGCTTCCTACACGCCAGCGTAAGCACTCTTAATGAAAATTGCAGTATAAATTATTGCACCATTTGTAACAAAATGAAACCATATAACACATTTATTACTGCAGGTCGACATCAACACATCAGACAATCAAACTACGACAGGCGAACTGATTTTTACAGATGAAGTGTCGATGCATGATGCTGCGAACGTGATAACCGGACAAATAATTGATGGAATGCCAATAGCAACCGAAGAGCTACGCCTATTTGATATTAAACCAGAATACTATCAGCATCGTACAAATTCCATATCATGAAAAAAAAAGTTCATATAAATATTCTGTAAAAAATTCCATCAGTCTCCCTTCTATTGAATGTATACATCACATAAAAACATTACTGGCATATTATACTCCTATGCATTCTACTGCTGTGTCATTTACTTACTGTCTGCTATCCTTCACTCTGCAACGTACTGTATATATCACTGTTAACATACTGTTAATAAAAATTTTATCAACGATATGCATAGTATCTCACTATTGAATCAATACATTGTAACGCATGTGATATTCTCTTCGTTGATGACATTATAGACAATGTTACACATTCTTACATACTTGCTCACATGCAACTGTACAAAACAGTTGTCATATGATTACATATACAAATTCACGAAAATTTGCATTCACTTTACTTCCATATAATACGACTATCCATTTAAACTTCAAAATTCCCATAAAACTATAACTACATTAATCGATAATTCTAAATATTAACTGATATGCACAAAATATTTTAGCATTGCTCGCCAATTTTTCAAAACATACGTCCAAAAACACACCGTCCTACATTTAAAACAACTACTTACTCAATGCGATTTCTGTTTTGAAATAACTGAAACTTCTGCTTTTAAACTAATAATACTATCCACAAATTTTTTTAGCATAATACTACTTTGCATTAATGAAAATAAAACTCATATTCTCAACACAATCATTATCAAGTCATCTATATAAACAACCAAAATACTGCTTTCATTGACAAAAAATATGACCGCTTCCTCTTCTCATGAACTCTCAAATTGGTTACAATATGTTACTAATAATAACAAACTTATATTTGCACATACAATGCTGAGCATCACAAATTGTATGCGGCTTTATGGAAAAATGCACCATTCAATATATGTGATACTTAATCCATTCCTCCCTAATACCAACAGACATACGCACAAATAAAATAATTTTAAGAGTACAATTTTCTAACCTCCGCTACATGAAACTATCAGTCATTTAAACCGCAGATGTCTATCACTATTACAAAGAAAAAATGTCGCATACTACACATTTAACTCACTTAATCATAATAAATACAGTTGAACTACACACGCTCTCTTAAAAAATTTATCACAGTTAAATCTCCCCCCACACAAAGTGCCTTTAAAAAATGATTCGCTTATTACAGTACTTTGACAGCTCAATGCCGCAACAAGCCTTTGTAATCGTTCACGTCTTCTATGTCATTTTTTAAAGAAAATATCATTGCGCTTACACTTTTCACAATAAAACATAAAATAAAACTATTTTCCCTCCACGTATACATCTACTGAGCCCTAAATATTCAAAAAATGCATTTTAAACTTACGCTTCGTCAATTTCAAATTCATCTGCTCTTTCAACTATGTTAGAAAGTAGAGAAAAGAAGCGAAAAGTAGAGAACAAGCCGAATAAACTTTTGAATAATTGAAATTTTATTATCCAAAAAAAAGGTATCTATTACAAAGGTATGCCCTCCCTTATATAGAATGGAGGAGAGATGAGAGAATACAAATAAGAGATGTGGGACTAAAATTTACAGGACTAGGCGGACTATACAAAACAAACCGCACAGGCCGCGCGGTTAGACAGCAGGGCTAACCGCACGGCTACCACCAGAGAGGAAGAGAGACCGCCAGGGTAGACCGCCAGACCGTCCGGTCTCCAAGCCGGCTGAGACAAACCGCCAGACCGCGCGGTCTTCAACCCGCCAAGACAAACCGCCAGACCGCCCGGTCACCAACTTCAACACTCCCCCTCAAGCTGGAGCATATATATCGATCATGCCCAGCTTGTCGCAGATGTGGAAAAAGGAAGCGGACACCGGCTTGGTGAAGACATCTGCCAACTCGTTGTCAGAAGTGACAAATGGAGTGCAGATCTGTTTCTTCAATATTTCTTCCCGAATAAAATGACAGTCGACTTCTATGTGTTTTGTTCTCTCATGAAAGACCGGATTTTTGGAAATGTGTATCGCGGCCTTATTGTCACAGAACATAGGAAGAGGATAGTTGTAAACCTCTCCTAAGTCAAGCATGAGAGCCCGCAACCACTTCAACTCACATGTAGTCGATGCCATGCTGCGATATTCCGCCTCTGCACTAGACCTGGAAACGACAGACTGTTTCTTGCTCTTCCAACTCACAAGATTACCTCCAACAAATGTGCAGAAACCTGAAGTCGACTTGCGGTCCACTTTGTCATCCGCATAGCTTGAATCAGAGTAAGCTTCAACCCTTAGGTGACCATTTTTCTGAAATAGGAGACCTTTCCCTGGAGCAGCTTTAATATACTCTAATATTCTCATAGCAGATTGTAGATGACACTCCCTCGGAGCTTGCATGAACTGGCTCACTTTGCCAACAGCATAAGAGATGTCGGTCTGGTTACCGTGAGATATATGAGCTTGCCCACCAGACGCCGGTATCTCGTAAGATCAGAGAGAAGAGGTGAGTTATCTGTCCAAGTTTTGTCTTCTCCAGCAGCCATAGGACAACGAGCAGGTTTAGCACCAGTGAGTCCTGCCTCCTTCAAAAGATCAAGAGCATACTTCCTTTGTGAAAGGACCATGGAGTTGGGTTTTCTAGAGATTTCAATCCCCAGAAAGTATTTCGGGGAGCTCATATCCTTTGTGACCAGATGGTGACGAAGGTGTTTCTTGGTCATCAATACCCCATCCTGGTCATCGCCAGTAAGAAGAATGTCATCAACATAAACCGCAAGAACAACAAGACCAGATGCGGTTTTCCGAACAAACAAGGAGTGATCTGCTGAGCTTCTTGTAAAACCAATGGTCGCAACAATGCTACTAAACTTGTCAAACCAGGCACGAGGACTCTGCTTGAGGCCATAGATAGCCTTCTTTAGCCGGCATACCCTGGTCTCCCCCTGAGCAACATACCCAGGAGGTTGCTCCATGTAAACATCTTCCTGCAGATCGCCATAGAGGAAGGCATTCTTAACATCGAGCTGCGAGATGGGCCAATCCCGGTTGACAGCCACAGAGAGAAGAACCCGAATAGTGCTGAGGCGAGCCACGGGAGAGAAAGTGTCAAAGTAATCAAGCTCATAAGTTTGGGTAAAACCCTTGGCAACCAGGCGAGCCTTATAACGATCCACACTGCCATCCGGGAGAAACTTCACCACGAAGACCCATCGACAACCAACAACATCTGTGCCGTAAGGAGGAGGAACAAGGGTCCAGGTACCCCGTTCAGTCAGAGTAGCAATCTCCTCATCCATGGCAGCTTTCCAATGAGGAATAGTAAGGGCCTCCTGATAGGAACGGGGGGTGGTAGTAGCTGAGATAGCCAGAGCGAAAGCTCTGCGAGAAGGGTAAGACGATCATAGGAAACAACTGCAGCAAGCGGGTGTTGGGTACATGCCCGAACCCCCTTGCGAAGAGCAATAGGGAGATCCAGGTCAACAGGGCCTCAGTATCCAGAGTATCCGTGGTGGAGAGAGCTGGCCCGGGAGCAGAGAGAGATGACAGCGGAGTGGAGGGAGAAAGCGGAGTAGAGGGTGGAGATGGTGGAGGTGGTGGAGATGGTGGAGATGGTGGAGATGGCGGAACATCAGTGGAGCAGAGGGGAGGGATGAGTTGGTAGGAAAAGTAGGAGCAGGAGGAGGAGAGGAGGAAGCGGGAGAGAAGTAAGAGACATTGTCGAAGAAGGTGACATCCGCAGAGACAAATTGCTTGCGGGTAACGGGATCAAAGCAACAATAACCTTTCTGAGTGGGAGAGTAGCCCAGAAAGACACATTTGGTGGCACGTGGTGAGAGTTTATCACGGGTGGCAGCGGGAGAGTGCACAAAGGCGGTGCACCCAAAGATGTGTAGAGGAAGAGGAAAGGGATCCTTGTCCGGATAAAGAATGGAGAAGGGGGTAGCACCGTGGAGAACTGTGGAGGGAAGGCGATTGATGATATAGCAGGAGAGGAGGACAGCATATCCCCAATAGGAGCGAGGAACATGCATTTGAGTCATCATAGTGCGAGCGACATCAAGGAGGTGACGGTTTTTGCGTTCCGCCACCCCATTTTGTTGTGAGGTGTAGACACAGCTGGTTTGGCGAATGACACCATGGTGAATACAAAAGGATGAGAAGTCGTGGCTAAGATACTCCTTGGCATTGTCAGAACGAAGGAGTTTAATAGACGTATCGAACTGAGTCTTAACCATAGAATAAAAGGAGGTCCAAACAGAGAATAGCTCGGAGCGATCTTTGAGAAGATATACCCACGTACATCGAGAGAAATCATCAATGAAGGTGACAAAGTAGGAACTACCCCGACCGATGGTGAGGTTAGGAGCGGGACCCCATATGTCGGAGTGAACGAGGTCGAACGGACGGGAAGAGCCACGACTCTGCGTTGGGGGGAAGGATGAGCGGTGATGTTTGCCAAGTTGACAAGCATCACAGTTGAGAGGATGATGATGAGGAGGGAGGTGCGGCAGGAACTGTCGTAGAATGCGGGGAGGAGCATGTCCAAGGCGAAGATGCCATTGGAGAAGATCTGTAGAGGAGGAGGAGAAGGCGGATAGAGCAGAAACGTTGTCGAGGAAGTAGAGGCCACCACTCTCTGTCCCGGTAGCAATCGTCCGTTGGGAGTCCGGATCCTGAAAAGTGCAAGAGGTAGGGGTGAATATGACAGAACATCGTAGTTGCTTGCATAAAGAAGTAACCGATAGTAAATTGCACGGAAACTTGGGCACATAGAGGGTATCAGCCAAACAGAGAGATGGGGTGACGGGAACCAGGCCCGTCCCATGGACCGGGGAGGGAGATCCATCAGCAACAATAACCGGGGGCAACTGAGCATGTGTGTCAAGAAGAGAAAAACAGTGAGGATTGCCTGTCATATGATTTGTGGCGCCAGAGTCTATTAGCCATCTTCCGCGAGTAACAACATGAGCACTACCAGAAGAGGTTACTACAGAGGCGGACAGGCCGGAGGAGGGGAAAGCCATGGAAGCAAGAGAGGAGCAAACCGCGACGATAAGAACAAGCCGCGAGAAGAGAAAAGAGCACCAAGCCGGGCGAACAGAAAACAGGTCGGGCGGCTAGAAAGACCGCTATCAAGAAGCAGAGCAAAGCAGAGGGAAAGAAGTCGCACGGCCTGAAAAAGTCAGGCGAACAGAGGAGAACAAGTCGCACGGAAAAAGAGGAAGCCGGGCGACTAGCAAGCAGGAGCGGGTGACCGCGACCAAGATGCGGGTGAGAAAGGAACAACCCGCACGGTCAGGCAGATCACAGCAGCTGCTAGAAAGCGGTCAAAGGCACAGCGGGGAAGAGGTCGCGCGGACTGAAAAGGCCGAGCGAACAGAAGAGAGGAGAAGAGCCGGCGACCGCGACCAAGATGCGGGTGAGAAAGGAACAACCCGCACGGTCAGGCAGATCACAGCAGCAAACCGCGAGTAGAGAGACAACACACGCGGACAGAGACAGACCGCAACGACTAGGAAGTCGGAGCGGCAAGAAAGAACAAGGAGCGCGGCGACAAGGAAACAGGTCGCTGCGACAAAGAGCAGTAGGAGAAGAGAACCAAGAAGAAGCAAGCCGCGCGAACAGGGCAGCGGACAGAAACAAGCCGCGCGGATAGAAACAAGCCGAGCGGACAGAAGAGAAGTCAAGTCGCAAAACAAGTCGCAGAACGCGGAAAACAAGCCGCGAACAACAGAGAGCGCACAGAATCAGGAGGAAATGACCGTGTCCTCTGATACCATGTTAGAAAGTAGAGAAAAGAAGCGAAAAGTAGAGAACAAGCCGAATAAACTTTTGAATAATTGAAATTTTATTATCCAAAAAAAAGGTATCTATTACAAAGGTATGCCCTCCCTTATATAGAATGGAGGAGAGATGAGAGAATACAAATAAGAGATGTGAGACTAAAATTTACAGGACTAGGCGGACTATACAAAACAAACCGCACAGGCCGCGCGGTTAGACAGCAGGGCTAACCGCACGGCTACCACCAGAGAGGAAGAGAGACCGCCAGACCGTCCGGTCTCCAAGCCGGCTGAGACAAACCGCCAGACCGCGCGGTCTTCAACCCGCCAAGACAAACCGCCAGACCGCCCGGTCACCAACTTCAACAAACTAAAAACCAACAAATCAGAAAACAAAATAATTAAAGATATAAGAACCTATGTACCCGCTTATCGTTTTACTCACGTCCATCTATATGTAACTCTATCAAAATGAACACATTCATCAAACAGTACAACACTCCCTAAAAACAAACTCATTATTTACTCACAGAGCTATATACAAAAAAATGTTTTTCTCAAATAAATTTTCGTACGAACACACATGCAGTCACACAGTAACTAACAAAATCAAATTTGCGATACACATTATAAAATACACATTCATTTCACAAACATTGCTTATGTCTATATGAATATCAAAATATACAGATGGAAAACAACAACTCATCAAATCCGCTGCCACAGTTACATAATCAGTCAGCCGCGCAACCCAGTAAGTTATTATTACTATTCATATATATATTTTACTACAGCAAGTATTTCAACCTCATATTATAAACTGTCCTTTTCAGGTACACCTATCAACAACAACTCATCAAACTCTGATGACAATTATTATGATGAGCTTTACCCGCCAACCACCGCACGTTGGTCAGATCTTCCCAGAAATGAAATTCCTGGTTTTCGACTACGTATCCCAGTTGTACCAGCAGGTCTCACACCACAGGAAGAATGGAACTATGTATTCATAATGATTAGAAGGTAACCCGTACTCAATACTTTTCATTACATAACAAACAGTACTATCATCATTCGATCAACATTTCTTGATATCTAATATCACTGTACATGTTCCAATATTACAGAATCTCCGAAGGCCACTAAAGAAAATCTTTCAGCAATTAATATTATTTACTACTAAGAGCTTCGAACTATAGATGCACGTACCAGTTGCTATGGTTACAGAATCATCAACTCTCAGCAATCTCCAACTACAGCCCATAAACTATGCAGCATTTGCATTTTTATTTATTCTATGAAGCTATAATAAGCAAAAGTTACTATGTTTTTATGTGTGTACTTTATTTCTCCGCTCCGCTCATGATATTTGTACTCAATATTACTCACTTTATGATAACACTTATGAATATACAAAATTACTAATTTGGATGAACTCCATCTTGATCCTCCATTGCTTAACCTATTACCTTTTTATAACATCGATTATATGATTGTTGCAAACTAACATGTCCACTATGAATCAGCTCCCCCTCACATACATGCTGAAATGTATTTTTTGTTTTGATTACCATTTGCCACGTTTCAAAACTTTGATGAACTCCATCTTCATCCTCCATTGCTTGACCTATTAATTTCTCATCACATTTCACCTATATAATTCTTGCAAGCTAACATGTGTACTTTAAATCAACAGCCCCTCACATACTTGGTGAAATGTCACAATGTGCTTAAACTTTCCGTGTTCATTTATTTATTTCATATATAGTTGGTGATACGCCCGTCATCGAGCATCAAGGACGCGCGTATTGAGCATGAGCGAAGCACGTGCGGAGGCGGGCGAAGCCCGCCTGGATGCGGCCGAAGGCCGCCCGAGAGCATCGAGCACGGGCGTAGCCCGTGCGAAGATGCTCGTATATATATATATATATATGAAAATAAAAGTCATTGCAAATTCTCTTTTATATTGGCGATTGTTAACTGCAATCTGTTATTGGCTAGTCGCGCCCCAAAATCTCTTAATTTTTCACGTCTTTTCGAAATACGCCCTGTACATTCAATTTCAGGCGAAGTGTTCAACACGAAAGTTGTAGATTTTGAAGAGATATACAACTTTCGTGTTGAACACTTTTCCTGAAATTGCATGTACAAGGCGTATTTCTGAAAGACGCAAAATCAAGGCATATTTCAAAATTACGTCTTGTACATGCATTTTTAGGAAAAGTGTTCAACACGAAAGTTGTAGATCTCGAAGAGAACTACAACTTTTGTGGTGAACACTTTTCCAAAAATTATACGTACAAGACGTATTTCGAAAAAGCGCGAAAAATTATGAGATTTTGAAGTGAGTAGTCAATAACGAGTTGTGGTTAACAATCATCTTTATTTTTATAGTTGATTTTGTCTTATCTTATGATCACTGAATCCCAAAAGGGAGAGAACAACTGAATCCCAAAAGAAAAAATCATGTTCAGATGGTGAGGGCATCTTCTCTTGATTTGTATTAACTCAATGAATAACTAAAGCAAGAACTGCTATGCGCAAATGAAGCTTACTCTCAAATTATGTTTTTTTGAATTTTATAGTGTAGTTTGGTTTTTCATGGTTTCAAAATGATGATTTTCTAGTTTTTGTTAACCTTAGGCTTCGTTTGGGGGACTTATTTTCACTGGTCAAATGATTACGAGCTCATGAACCGAATCTTAATGATCGTAACCGCTTGACCGGTGAAAATAAATCCCCCAAAGGGAGCCTTGGTGATGTGGAGATAAAATTTTTGTGTTTAGAATATGTTTTGGGACAGTTTAACAGTAGTTCTTTGCTGTTTTGTTTTCAGATCTGAGATTTCATTCAAATTGTGTGTTAATTTATTGATCTACTATTTTTAAATTGACCCAATGCTGTATTCCAACTCTTTCAGGCTATGATGAAGTTTTTATTCTAACTATTTGACTTAATCTGAAATCCATGCCCATCTAATTGAATATGAAGAAAAAATATGGGGAAGAATAGCAAATCTTGAAATCAATTATCTTTAAAAAAGCTTTAGAACTGCTAGACAAGTTCTATGTTGTTGCGGAAGAATCGAGGCAAAAAAAAATCTGATAATTGATCATGAAGGGCAGAGATGCATCTAGATCACTCCTTGCGTACTGAGGCATGTGGGCAGCCTCATCAACTGGACTTCCTCCTTGCGAGAACGACGAGGAGCGATCCTCCTTTCTCCGAACGGCAAGCAGCTACGGGAGAAACCAGTTCCGATCTCAGATGGATGTGACGGGCTCCCTCCAACTTCAGGCGAAGGGGCTGCTCCTTCTTACAAGCGGCTAATGATCCCTTCTTGATCAGGGACAAGGACGAGATCTTTGCCTTATCTTTTCTTTTGCGTAACCCTAGCAGACGAGAAAGACTCTCAGCGAAGATCGATCAACAGTGAGGTTGATTTCCCTTCTTCCTCTCCGATCGGCAGCCGAAAACGAGAAGAAGATGAGTGATCGGTGCACGTTTGCCTGTTGTTTGCAGTTCGCTGGTCGTCCACCTCTTCCAACCAGCAAAAAATTAGACCTGGGCGCGTGCCCTGGTGTGCCACCGCGTGGGTCTGCCCTTGGTTAGGGCTGCATCAAAAAAAGTTATGTACAACCAAGGTTTAATTACGAGATCATAGTTGGGTTCCCGTTCGCCACCATAAACTCCATCACAAAATCCAAGATCGATCAGAATTCACCGGCGAAGGAAGAGATCAGCTTTGAGGATGAGGACCTAGAAAGATTGCTAACACCGCACCAGGATCCGCGAGTCATAAATGCCAAAATCAGAGACTCGAGCATCCGCATCAAGCAGATATTGGTAGATAACGTATTCTCAATCAACTTACTGTTCGTGTCGGCTCTACGAGGAATGTGCATCCCTAAGAAACAGCTCCAACCGGCAACAGGGCGATCTGCGAATTCAACGGAGGGTCAGTCCCAGTCCAAGGAACGATTACCCTCTCAGTCACACTAGGAGAGTTCCCAAAGCAAACAACACACCATGTCCAATTCGTAGTTGTGGAATCAGAGTCGTTGTACAACACAATCTTCGGCCTCCCGCTCCGGATGACATTTGGGGAGATTCCTTCAATTCTCCATCTCGCCATAAAGTTCTTCACGTCAGTCAGGGTCGGGGTGTGAAGAAGGACCCTAGAATAAGAAAACTTAAAAGACAGGAATAGGGCAGCAAAGCCCCATTTGTTGGAACTCATAGTCCGCATCTCTTTACTTTGACAATATCACATATCAAATTGTATTTGATCATACTTGTGTTTGGTATAATGTGCAGGCTTACAAGAATGAAGAATGAAATTTTAAATCTCTGTGACCTACCGTCGGACGTTAACTCTACCGCTTGCGCTAGCGACACGGATTAAAGTTGAGCGCCATGATCTCTCTCTTTGTGATCTACTGTCGGGCACTAGTCATTTTGACGACCGTTGAGTCAATTGCGTTGAGAAGCAACTACTGTCGTCGAGCGCTAACCTTACTGCACTGCAGTATCCAAAGGCGGCGAGAATATTCTACGATATTTTTCCTAATTTGACGGATAGTTGGCGACACCGTGTGGAAAGACCTATCGTCGGGCGCTAGCTCTATCACCGACGGTAGCTTATTTAAACAAAAACTTAGCGCGCGTTTTTTTTTCCGAGGTAACGAAGAAGGAGAATTTCATGCCTAGGGTTCGGTCGTCGCCTCTGTTGGTGCGAACCACCGTCTCCACAAAAAAAGTGAAATTTATCCTTCTTGTTCGTGATCGAAGAACTTCGAAGAGTGAAGTCTCCAACAACTATTAGTAATTGATCGAGTGCGCGAAGAACGACAATTAGAAGCATCGATTGCGCACCATTCTACGAAGGAGTTCTTTTTTGAGAGAGCAATAGTTTCAAACCTCTTTATCTTTATTTGTAATTTTTCTCTTTCATAATTGTTTTATGAGCGTGGAAAATCGATCGGGGAGGTCGTCGGAAACCAGGAAAGATTCCGTAGGAAATCATCCTGGGAGGACGTCTAGATCTGGGAGAGTCAATCGGTGCTGAGTGAGGGTTGGTATACAAACCAAAAGAGAGTTATTTTCATTGCCTCTGATTTTCGGCATCACAAAGATCTAGTTTTGTTATTATAAACCACTGTTAAGTTTTGAATAAAATCAAACTTCTATTATTTTATCCTCAATTTGTGGTTGCATGTCGTCAGTGTACTAAAGGCCGTGTGGGAAATCTAAAAACTTTAACCTAACGTCGCGCGGTAGTACTTACTTCCCCGTGGTAGATTCCAGAACAGGCTGCCCTGCTGAAAATCTTTTTAATTCTGAATTTTAATTGAAAACCTTATTCACCCCTCATCCCTCTAAAGTTGGCCACCAGATCCAACAAATAGTATCAGATCCAGGTTATTTCAAAATGATTTCACTACTGGGAATAATGACCAACCCTGATCTCGAATCTACTAGTGGGGATGGAACTTTGTACACAGAAAATCCGTTAACACCACCTCTGTTTACAAGTGTGAACTATTGCATGTGGAGAATACTAATGAGACAATTTCTTATAATGTTAGATATAGATGTTTGAAATATGACTAGTATCAAGCCTCATATAATTTAAATAAGCATGAATGTTATTTAAATGTCAAAGATATGAATAGTTTGTTTTGTGGGGTTGATCAAGAAATTTTCAAACTCATATACACATTTCTTACTGCTTATGATATATGAAAATTTCTTGAGGTTACTTATAGTTTTTCTACAAATGATGAATCGGAGCAACTTCTTATGGACCCAAATGTTTTGTAATTTTTCTCTTTCATAATTGTTTTATGAGCGAGGAAAATCGATCGGGGAGGTCGTCGGAAACCAGGAAAGATTCCGTAGGAAATCATCCTGGGAGGACGTCTAGATCTGGGAGAGTCAATCGGTGCTGAGTGAGGGTTGGTATACAAACCAAAAGAGAGTTATTTTCATTGCCTCTGATTTTCGGCATCACAAAGATCTAGTTTTGTTATTATAAACCACTGTTAAATTTTGAATAAAATCAAACTTCTATTATTTTATCCTCAATTTGTGGTTGCATGTCGTCAGTGTACTAAAGGCCGTGTGGGAAATCTAAAAACTTTAACCTAACGTCGCGCGGTAGTACTTACTGCCCCGTGGTAGATTCCAGAACAGGTTGCCCTGCTGAAAATCTTTTTAATTCTGAATTTTAATTGAAAACCTTATTCACCCCTCCTCCCTCTAAAGTTGGCCACCAGATCCAACAAGTAGTATCAGATTCAGGTTATTTCAAAATGATTTCACTATTGGGAATAATGACCAACCCTGATCTCGAATCTACTAGTGGGGATGGAACTTTGTACACAGAAAATCCGTTAACACCACCTCTGTTTACAAGTGTGAACTATTGCATGTGGAGAGTACTAATGAGACAATTTTTTATAATGTTAGATATAGATGTTTGAAATATGACTAGTATCAAGCCTCATATAATTTAAATAAGCATAAATGTTATTTAAATGTCAAAGATATGAATAGTTTGTTTTGTGGGGTTGATCAAGAAATTTTCAAACTCATATACACATTTCTTACTGCTTATGATATATGAAAATTTCTTGAGGTTACTTATAGTTTTTCTACAAATGATGAATCGGAGCAACTTCTTATGGACCCAAATGAAGACAAATCGAACACATGCACCGAAAGGGAAGAAGCAAGCTCAACCATTGAAGAGGAATGTGAGGTTGCGCGATCATGCTTAGATGATGACACAACAAGTACATCGTGCTTATGTGAAGATGTTAAAAGAACTTTATGTTCAAATCAAGCCTCATCCAAGAACATTGTAAGTAGAAAGTCTTTATTTACTGCGACATTTTATATCTACATTGCGTGTGCTAGAAAATGTCAGGCATAGAATTAACAAATTAAAAAATATTAATTCTGATCTACGACTAGAAAATAAAAAATTAAAATCACAACTTAATGTAGAATCCAATTTAGATGTGTCTGGTTCTCCCGTTGGCTCTCTGGTTGAAAACTCTACAGCTTGTACTGATTATAAAAAGTTAAATGAAAAATACATGGGTTTTGAAAAGGAGTCTCTCCTTGTAAGAAAACAAAATGAACAAAATATGTTTAGAAATTTCATCTTTGAAAAGTGATTATGTTATGTGCAAGAATTACAAAACTGAAATTAAAGAGTTGAAAGAAACATTCAAAATTTTTAGAAATAATTATGAATCTCATGTAAATTTTATAGTCACCACTCTCAAAAATAACACAATCACTTATAACAAAGCCGTTTGTGTATGTGAAGTGCTTCACTTGTGTTTGCATGTATTTCTTTCTTATGATGACCACAGAATCAATTGTGCATCAATCGAAATAAAATCACATAATTGTTATCACATCTTTCTTGGTCTATGAAATATATTGGTACTGAATACATGCAACATCCTTTTAATATACATCAATTTCTTTTTGGGAGCATAACACTGCATTTTGTATCCGCACTTATCACTCTAGCATCACCGTATGGTATATGTTAAATTGAATATCTTTGCTAGGAACTTTATGGTTTGCTATGCTAACTTTTTTAAAAAAATTAGAATATTAAAAGTCAAAAATCATGATATCTATGTAATTGAATGCATAAATATAAAATTGTAACCGGAATTATAATCAACAATCTGTAAAACTCCAATAAATCCAAACTTATATCATGCATGAGTATCATAGTTCTATATATGTATCCTTCTGAACTAATTAAATGCATAGGCATGACCACAATCATTCATTCATTGTTTGTGTCTAGCAATAACATGAGTGTAAGATTGTATGCATTAGAAGCGCTAACTTGTAAACCATGTTTTATCCTTAACCCGGAAGGTTCTAGTAGGGCCCTGATAGACATTAAGGGGAAAGAGTATTAGTTTGAGCGGGTCTCTTTTGTATGCATATGAGATTAACACTCTATCCTACGACATGCGTGTAGCTCCTCATGTCTATCTGTTGCTTAATACGGGGCTAGGGTGTAGTCGCATAGCTTGGGTAGCTATAATCTTGGACACACTTATATCGTATCATATGCAGGACCAGTATCTCACTATAGGTCATGATTCTCTATTTCAAACATATTTGGCAAGTACGAATATGCGAACCTTGTGTTTTTTGCATACTATATACTTCTGAGTCGTGATGTTTTTTTGTAAAACACAAGTATTTTCAAAAACAATTTGTGTGACACTGGTCGGCTAATAGGTAAATCCTCAATCTTGATAAGATATCTCAGAACTCAATGCAGATACTGGTGTCTCTCTTGTTAGAAAATATGTATTCATAAAATCAAAGCATAAGATAGCGTAGACTGGGCTTGTTTTCATAAATCGAGTCCTTGGTTGTTATCGCTCGGTGTTAGTATGATCGTCAACGATAGTTTTTCTTTCATGTTAAGCCTCGTTTTCTTTCTTCTGATCTTCCTTTGATTATTTTGTTCACTTATTATGTGTTTTTATTTCAGTTCCGGTTCATGTTTTTTTACAACAAAAACTCCTAAAAATTATAAAATCCCAAAATTACAAAAACATGCTTTGACTTCATTTTTGTGTGTGTTTATTTCTTTAAAAAGGGGAACTGAAACAAAAATGGCACAATCATTATTTTTTGGAGACATGAATGACTAGAACTGCATTCATAAAGATTGCGTGTAATGTTTGATTTAGGATTGATGCCCTCTGTTTATCATTATATGCCTTTATCATAATATGTCCAATCTATTGGTACTTAGCTACTGAGTGCGACTGGACATGATAGTGTATGTTGAACATGCCTCTAGTTTGTGTGAGGATTTAGGTAGTATAATGCTATTGCATTGATCACACATCCCTAGAAAATGCACTCTTGTAGAAATTTCAAAACTTACATGTTATAACTCGTGATATTATGTCTAACATGTTAGGAATGACTCGAAAAATCAATGTCACGTTGTTCATTTTTCATATATAGAGTTTAGAACATTAGGTCAAAATTATAATAATAAGATCTTCTGTATACAAGTTTAAGTGTATCTATCTATGTGAGTAGATTTCAATTGATTCAGAGTTTTGAACTAAATAACAAAAAATATAATTGATAGTGAAAAAATGAAATGAAAAAAAAACAAATGTGTACAAGATATCAAATTATGTGTCAAGGATAACCCACAAACACTACTCATTTCTTCTGATAAGCCTCTATGAGCATTGTGATGATGAACACCTTGGTCTATGGAATCATTTCGATCTTGTGCAAAGACAGTAAATTGAGTTAGGACCTTTTTTGTTCTAGTCTTTGTGTATTGTAGATAGAATCGTGACACGAGTTTTCACTTCATCACTCGTGTTAGCATATTGATTTATTAAGATAAAACATTTATTACTAATTATTTTTAGTTGATGTTTTTTCTTTGATGCTACACGTACACATGTCATTATTCTCTCTAACTCTTCAACACATAAGAATTGGACTTAAACTGAGCTGCCTATCTATCACACGATTGTACTAGTACACGATTGTTATTCATGATGCTTACAATGTTACACTGTATTAACTCTATAAATCACCTAACATTATACGATAAATCTAGTGTATTTAATTTCGTGTGTTTTGTTTAAATTTAATATGTACTACTAGTTTTAAAAATCATTTGATTTTCTTGTGTTGTCCAGTTTGTGTGGTTCTCTTGCCCCGCTTGTACTTTTGACCAGAGTTTTTAATTCTCTGATATGTCTTTGGTCGCTACTATGGATTTCATGCTCATATTTAACTCATGCACATGTAAACCCAAACCATTTTCGATCATGCGCAGCCCTTTCAATAATATCAAAGGGGGAGAGTAGAATGTTCATGAACTAGTCTTATGCTAGTCATCTAGGGGAGATCAGATGTAGGGGGAGTTATGCGACCATCATGCACATCGATTGGGGGGGGGAGCACACATGTAGGGGGAGTTATACTACGTTCACACTGTGCTATCTTGATTTGTAAACATGTTTCATATTTCATGCTTATCGTTGGATTACACTATACTATGTTACTAATGGTGTGTATCTCATGAATGAGATTTAATATTATCAAAAGGGGGGAGTTTGTTGGAACTCATTCTCCGCATCTCTTTATTTTGACAATATCAAATATCAAGTTATATTAGATCATATTGGTGTTTGGTATAGTGCGCAAGTTTACACGAATGAAGAACAAGATTTTCAATCTCAGTGATCTACCGTCAGACGTTAACTCTAGCGTTGGCGCTAGCGACGTGGATTAAGTTGAGTGACATGATCTCTCTCTCTCTCTCTTTGTGACCTATCGCGAACCCTAGCCCTACGTTCGGGCGCTAGCCATTTCGACGACCGTCGAGTCAATTGCGTCGAGAAGCAACTGCTACAGCCGGACGCTAGCTTTAACGCACCGTGATATCCAAAAGCGGCGAGATTATTTTAGGATATTTTTCTAATTTGACGGACAGTTGGCGACACCGCGTGAAAAGACCAACCATCGGGCGCTAGCTCTGCTGCCGACTGTAACGTATTTAAACAGAGACTATAAAACCGTGCGTTTTTTTTTCTTGAGGTAACGAAGAAGGAGAATTGCACGTCTAGGGTTCGGATGCCGCCTCTGTTGGTGCAAATCACCATATCCATGCAAGAAAAAGTGAAATTTTCTCCTCCTGTTCGTGATTGAAGAACTCCGAAGAGCGAAGTTTCCAACAACCATCAGCAGTTGATTGAGTACGAGAAGAACGACGTTTAGAAGCATCGATCGCGCATTGTTTTACGGAGGATTTCTTCTTTGAGGGAGCAATAGTTTCAAACCTCTTTATCTTTATTTGTACTTTTTTTCTTTTATAATCGTTCTGTGAGTGAGGAAAATCGACCAGGGAGGTCGTCGGAAATCAGGAAGGATTCCGTAGGAAATCGTCCTGGAAGGACGTCTAGATCTGGGAGATCTAGTGGGCTTTAAGACCCTTCCTAGGAGGAAGGTGAGGTGCTAGCTCGTCAATCTTCTTATGAAAAAGGGAGAGAGAGAGAGTCAATCGGTCCTGGGTGAGAGTCGGTATAATAACCAAAAGAGAGTTGTTTTCATCGCCTCCGATCTTCGATGTCGTGGAGATCTAGTTTTGTTATTGTAAACCACTGTTAAGTTTTGAATAAAATCAAAGTTCTATTATTTCATCCTCAATTCGTGATTGCATGTTGCTAGTGTATTGAAGACTGTGGGAAATTTGAAAATAATATTCCACATGGAAAATTATTTTCTGTGACCTACCACCACATGGTAGTACTTACCGCCCCGTGATAGCTTCCAGAATAGGTTGTCCTGCTGAAATTCTTTATAATTCTAAATTTTAATTGAAAACTTTATTCACACACCCCCTCTAAGGTTGG
This sequence comes from Platanthera guangdongensis, assembly GCA_039583875.1. Lineage (NCBI taxonomy): Eukaryota > Viridiplantae > Streptophyta > Magnoliopsida > Asparagales > Orchidaceae > Platanthera > Platanthera guangdongensis. Next base: position 18,298,709 of record CM077164.1, read on the forward strand.
CCACCAGATCTAACGCCACTATGTTCTGTCTTCTCAAAACAACTCATATCTTTACTTTCCTTTAACCTAAGAACAACCACTACTGACATTATAAAGTCGCGAGTATAAACTCCTGCATAGACTTTTTCTACTTTTCTTTCGATTTATGGATGTCATGATTGCTCCTAACATTGTTGTCATGGGAACACGTTGGGAAGAGTCCCAACAACCCGTGCCAACGCTAATTCAAACGCCTGATAGTTTGATCTCCAGGACGAGCCCTCGCAAACTACCCATCGCCATGGATCAAAGGTTCCCCCTTCTCCCCCGCAATGGGTCGAAGCCGACGCCTAGGTTCACCCCTCGTCGCCTCATTTAGGGACAAACCCTCACGAACTCCCCACTGCCGCAGATCGAAGGTTCGTCCTTCTCCCCGCAGTGGGTTGAAGACTACGCTAGTGTTCATGTAACACCCCAAAAATAGATTTGTGTTTCAGGTGGGGTGACACGGCCCGGGACACGGGCATGTCCCAGGGCGTGTCGTGCCTGGATTGAGGAGTTGGGTGTCTGTTCGACGAATTTTCGGTCGACGAAGTGTTTGGGTGGTCACGCCCTGTAACACGGGCGTGACAGGGGGCGTGTCCCATCGGTTCGACGATTTTGCTTGTCGATCGTCGAACATCGATCGCCGAGCGTCGATCGTCGAGCGGCGATCTTCGAGTAAGGGACACGACCTGTGACACGGGCGTGTTACCACGGGTTTCCGGTACACCGTAAAGTGCCCTGAGTGCACGAAGCGTCTGGCTGCGGTCGGCGTTTGTGATGTGAATGTGCTTGATAGGTTGACAAAGAGAAATATATATATGGTGCTTGATGATAGATGATGACAATGCATACAGGGAAAGAATCACTGCCCCGGGTGGGGGGTAGGGTCGTTATAATGGGTCAGCAAATGCTGACCGTTACTTTGTTTTCTATTTTGGCTTGGATGGCAAATTGCAGGTAGAATGATCAAGTGGAATGGATGAATTGCTGCTAAAGGCCCTTGAAGGCCATGCGAAGAAGTGTGTTTGGATTTCATGTGTGGCCGGCCTGCTTGCCGATGTACGAAATTGTAATGGTGTCAAAAGAGAAATTTGTAAGGCCTTAAGGCCAGTGTGTGTGCGTTGTATACATTCCCGGTGTTGCTATATAAATGTGGAGTTTATATAGAAGTGGACATTCTCTGAGCTGAGTTCTTTAACTTAAAAATGCTGCGCTAGAATGTATTGAGTTAAGGATGTGAATAGAATTTGATTTCCATAAGTAATTCCACTACTTGTCTGTGACATATGGCGTGGGGTCCCGGCCGGACCCACCGTTATATGCCATGTGACGAATAGGGGCGTTACAGTTCACTCCTCGTCGTTGTGTTTGGGTACGGCTTCTCGCGAACTCCTTACCGTCGCAGATCGAAGGTTCGCCTTCTCCCTCGTAATGGATCGAAGCCTACACCATGGTTCGTTCCACATCACCGCATTTAGGGATGGCTCCAAGCGAACTCCCCGACATCGCGGATCGAAGGTTTGTCTTTCTCCCCTACAGTGGGTCGAACCCTACATCGGGAATCGCCCCTTGTCATCCTCTTAGAGGGCTCCCGGCCCTAGCGGGCTCCCGGCCCTAGCGGGCTCCCGGCCCTAGCGACCTCCCTGTCACCGATCAAAGGTCTCGCACTTATCTACCAAAGTAGGTCGCGACTTTGCCAGTGTAAGACCCTTCCCCCCAACCATAGACCAGGTCGGATCATAGACAAGCCTTACCGCCCAAGACGGCCCTCCTACGCTTTCCATGTGGCAACAACCCACTCACCAAGCGCAGAATGGTCGTCTTATCAGGCTATGAAAACTCATCGCATCACAACATATCATAACGGAAGTAATTCAGAAATCAACATAAATATATATATACGAGCATCTTCGCACGGGCTACGCCCGTGCTCGATGCTCTTGGGCGGCCTTCGACCGCATCAGGCGGGCTTCGCCCGCCTGTACACGGGCTTCGCCTGCTTGTACCCAAGCCTCGCCTGTGCTTGATCCTCCGTGCGCCTTCGGCCGCAAAGAATCGGGCTTTGCTTCCACGTAATTCATCGGCTCAGCGTTGCAACCGCCAATTGCTGCCACGCGGTGCATATATATGTGTGACTTTTTAGAGCACAGGGAGGTGGCGCCGGGCAGGCCGCCGACGGCGGGGTGAGGCGGCGAAGAAGCGGGAGGCGAACTGGAGATATCAGGTTTTTTCGGAGATGAACAGTGCCCAAAAGCGAATCCAGTTATCCAGTTTTGAATTCGACGGCTCGTGTTTGATGGAGCCTGATCGTACGGTGCAGATGAGTTTCATGGTGTGATCCAAATATGCATATTGTATTATTTCTATTACTATTCTAAAAAGATATATGGTGGTCTGCCAATAGCGTGAGTTCGAAAATAGGGGGAAAATAGATAGCCGTCATATTTGACTGTTTTAATCCAGAACCGTTGGATCTGGGGCTGCAAATAACATATTTGGTTTGCCAATAACAAAATACCCCAAAACTTCTGTTTTTCTCTCTCCTAATTCCCGATCCCGCCTTTCGCATCCCCCCCATTCTCACGGCCACCCCCACCGCCGGCGGCGGAGCCTCCGGCGGCCTGACCGGCGGCCCCCAGCAGGTTCGCCGGGAGCAGGCGAGCCTGCCGGCGGTCGTCCGGTGGCGCTCCGGCGGGGCCACCGGACGACCGCCGGCAGGCTCGCCTGCTCCCGGCGAACCTGCTGGGGGCCGCCGGTCAGGCCGCCGGAGGCTCTGGCCGGCGGTGGGGGTGGCCGTGAGAATGGGGGGGGGGAGCGGATTTTACTTTTTTTTATATAAAAATTAAAATATTAAAATATAAAATATATTAAAATTATAAAAAAGTTATTAATATATAAAATATTTTATAAAATAAATTTTTTTTATAAAAATTATTAATATATAAAACATATTTTATATTAATATATAAAATATTTTTAAAATATAAATTAAAATTAATATAAAAATTTAAATTATAAAAAAGTTGTCACGTCGTCCCAGGGGGCGAGCGGAGCCCGCCGGGGGGTGCGGGCGGAGCCCGCCGGGGGGTGCGGGCGGAGCCCGCCGGGGGTGCGGGCGGAGCCCGCCGGGGGTGGTGGGGCGGGCGGAGCCCGCCGGGGGTGGTGGGGCGGGCGGAGCCCGCCGGGGGTGGTGGGGCGGGCGGAGCCCGCCGGGGGTGGTGGGGCGGTCGAAGCCCGCCGTCGGCGGCCAGGTACTGTGGCGCGTAGCCATCGGGCCGGAGGCCCGTGCCTGCGACTCGTATAATAAATATATATAACAAAGACCGTACACATAAGTTTATACATGCGACCCATCGGTTTAAAGAAAACTACAATACTCTATCTATTTTTATCAAGCTAAGGGCTCACATCTCTAAGGACTGGAGACAAGATTGGAACGTCTGCTCGTGCAGGTTCTAAGACAGGTACTCTCTCACATGGTAATTGGGGCTCATGCCGCTCCATCTCCTGCGAATGATTATTTAAATGACCGTTAGTCACAAACTAAGTGATATCACACCTCCCCAAGATCCCTAAACTTGAGGACGAGAGTGAACATCAACACAACCAATAATAGCCGAAACAAAAGAGAGTTAGCAGCAACATTCCTATATAATGCGCGGGATCCTGCTCCTGCTGGTCGTCTAGGACCGGTCGAAGTACCAGCCCCTCCCTCTCTCTCTGTCGGTCGGCCGACAGACCCAAGTTGGCCCGGCTTCAGGCTGGCTGGAGAGGTCGTGCCTCGCGGTCGCGCACTCACGACAATGTGGCGCGGCGTCCCGCCGGTCGTCCCGTCGGTCGCACCGATCGGCCGGCCTGCCCCTCCCGCGGCCGCCGTTGTGGCCGCGTAAGGTCGTGGGTCGCGTCCGACCGCGTCCGGCTCCCGCCGGCTCCCGCCGGCTCCGGCTCTGGCCTGCTCTGGCCGGTTGCCCTCCACCCCCGGCTAGTATTGCGCCGGAGGCTGGCACCGAGGTCGATCACATGTAGAGTGGAGGCCGACTGCCTCCCTCGCCCCGAGCGGCGCTTCCCGTCGGTCGCACCGCTACGTGATTGACCCGCCATTTTCACGACGGTTCGATGCGTGGGTAACCACCCGCATAACCACCATCGTTAGTGCGGGGACCATGATCTTGGTGGCAGCCTGCATTCAGTAAACATTATATGATTATATTCGCCTTAACTATGCGTATTGTGGACTGCAAATAGTGATTTGGGGGTATGGTGCGCAAATAGCCGGATAACTACCATAAATACTCCCGAAACCTATAAAAGGAGCCACAAGCCTCCTCATTTCTCACATTTCTCCACTGTGCTTTCTTCTTTCTCAAGCCAGAGCTCTGCCGACATTTTACTATTAGCCACCGCTCCTACACCAGAATTCTTCTACGAGCCACCGCTCTTTCACCTGAATTCTCCTACGAGCCACCGCCACTCCACCGGAAATTCGGTTGAGTTTGCAGCATAACCACGAAGAATATGCTCTGCCCGTTGTAGGAAGAAAGCTTTGTTCGCGTACAACCTCCAACAAGCCCAGACCAACCTCATTCCGCGCGTTCTGCGCCTGTCCTTGCATTAAGATTGTGAAAGCTAAGCCTCACGTGAAGCAGTCTGTTGTCCGTCGAGCGCCGAAGATTCTCTCTCACCTCCAAATTGTAACGAGCAGCGGGCTGTCGCCCTCAATTCTACAAACAAGTTGTAACCCGAAGCTGATAGCGGAGTTTGACCGGCATAGACCCGATCACGTGATTTTTTACCCTGTTGAGAGGTTTTCCACGTTAAAATCACCTTGTGCACTTATTTTCTTACTTTGTGACTGATTGCGCGCTCAACCTCTCATGGGCTAGGATGGTCTCATCTAGGCACGTTTAGGAGTGTCGAGTTAGAACGCAATAATACTAATGACACCGCACTAGGCAGTGTTTCAGGTTCAATTTTATTCATTATTTGTTATAATGTTTAGAAATCATTATTTTGTATTTTTTTTGATGTTGATTTTGATTTTTTTATAGGAATATGAATATCATGTCGATCAATGAGGACAAAATTAATGATTTTTTGTTTGCAACAATATACCATTTAGCTGAAATATATGATGTAGTTTAATGATTTTCCTTTTTATTGAATTTATAATTGTTGGTGCCTTTAACACTAATGCGATGCAATTAACAATTTCAGGTATTTTAACAAAATATGAGAAAGTACGGTGCTTCGTTTGATTCGGCGGTGGCGGGACGAGCCGGCGGGTCCAAACAGAGGATTCGAACTGGAGAGGGGAGGAGCTGCTCTAGACAGAGCTTTTTGCTCTGTTCGTCACGGCGCGGCGGGTCGAGACTGAGCAAATGCCGCCGGAGTTCATTTATTTACCCGCCGTCCAACGGCATTTGCTCCAACGTCTGATAAAAGAAGGAGCGTCAAATGAAGCCATAATTAGAAAGGAAGAGTTACCGGGATATCCAGAGAAGCATTGTTGGCTGTGTATCGATGTGGATGGGATAAGATCACAAGAACGACTCCATCTAATTCTAATTTGAGTCTTGGACGCCGCCGGCTCGAACTTGATTTGTAACAGCGACCCGGCGTCATCCGCAAAACTTATCCAATTCGTTACCACTCTCACGTTTAAAACAAGCCAAAATCATGGAGCGCATGACCCCTGAGTAGCAGCAGCCCGGGGCAAATTTCTTTCATAATTCTCCTCAGTCCATCGAGCCATCCGCCGCCGCCGCCGCCGCCGCCGTACTCATCGTCGGCGGCGTAGTCTCGTTCTCCTCATCTTGCTCGTTCCGCCACACATCGCCGAGCCCCACCTACCCTTCTCTCTTTTAATCTCATCGTTTCGCTCTAATCACTCCAAGATCAGCTCACACAGAGATCGAGTGAGCTGAGAGGAGGGGATGAGTTCTAGAGGAGATGATAGCGGGGGAGAGGAGGGCAGGCTAGATCTTCGGAAACCGTTCTTGCACACAGGAAGCTGGTACAGAATGGGCATGGGGTCGCGGCAGTCTAGCCAGTTGGATAAGCTGGGCTCATCCGGTTCCGTCATCCGCGATTCCTCCATTTCCGTCCTTCTCTGCACCCTTATCGTCGCTCTCGGCCCCATCCAGTTCGGTTTCACCGGCGGCTACTCCTCCCCAACCCAGGAAGATGTCATCCGCGACCTCAAACTTTCCCTCTCCGAGGTTCGCCCTCTTCTCCGCCTCTTATTCAAACGACACCCTTGATCTTACACCGAGCCTGGTTGAATTGCTGGCAGTTCTCGATCTTCGCCTCGCTATCGAACGTTGGTGCCATGGTTGGTGCTATTGCCAGCGGGCAGATTGCCGAGTACATTGGCAGAAAAGGGGTAAGCTTCTAAGTTCTAAATCTCCACTCTTCTTGCAAATCTCCTTCTTTGTCCAAATAGCAATGCCGGTGGCTCTGTGCAGTCTCTTATGATCGCTTCAATACCAAACATCATTGGTTGGTTGGCTATCTCGTTTGCCAAGGTGCGCTTATTATATATTTCTGCGTGTTTTTCTAGTGCAAATCCTTCATCTATGATCTTTCTTCCTTCTTCGAATGGGTTGTAGGACTCCTCTTTCTTATACATGGGCCGATTGCTGGAAGGATTTGGAGTTGGAGTGATCTCTTACACGGTATATGCTACTGTCTATGGAGTTTAAATTTGTCTGCGATTAATGTGTGGCGGTTTGGCTTTTTAGGTGCCAGTTTATATAGCAGAAATTTCTCCTCAGAACATGAGAGGTGGACTTGGTGCTGTCAATCAGGTTGGTTGCTATGAGGTCCATTACTTTCCTTGGAGGATGATGATTCATACTGTCTTCTGATAATGAGGTTTTCTTGGGCAGCTTTCTGTGACTATTGGCATAATGCTGGCTTACGTCTTGGGCATTTTTGTCAATTGGAGAGTGCTTGCAGTTTTAGGTAAAAGAAAAGGAAAGAGATTTAATACTTCTTGGATATTGTAATATTGGCTATCGACTTGATGCATCAAATGCATGAAAATGATGTGGGAAGCATGAGCAATTGAATTATGACCTACTTCCCAAGCTAGGAGGGCGTTATGCCTGAGGCGAACTTCCTGAGAGGGGGATCACCTTAAGTAGGAGGATCCTGCCCTCTCTTCTTGTTACGACCTACTTTGTGAAATCTTCGCCTTGTAAGGCTAACACATCATTGTGACTAATCATAAAGAGCGAAAGAGTAGTGAATAACCGAGACAGTCGCAGAATAATATATATATAAGCGATCAAATCACAAGTGTTCATACATGATTCAAATGTAAGATAAATTTAAACCTAATAAGAAGCCAGACTGCTAATCTCATGTCACGGATTTGCTCCTCCGGCTCCCCAATCAACATCATCGATATCTTTTCTCTCTCATGATGGGTCAACTCCTGAGGGGGGTGGGGGTGGGGGAAACAACAAAGAGTTAGTCGTTTTATACAATTAAGTGGTTTTTGTAATCCTCCTCGAAAAAGCTGCAATATAATTACAACAGTAGCCGAAGCGCATAAATATTCAAAGGTAATGCTAGAATCATTAAATTGTAGGAATATTTGGTTAAACAAGTGTAAGAGTTCACAAAATTGTCTTAATATGTACTATGTGCAGGATGTGTGAAGATGTGCAATATGCATCAGTTTTACCCGTGTCTACATAGTGGCCCATTTATGGACGTGCTTCACCAAAAGGCCTTATTGTCGTGGCCAAATGATGATAGTGGGTAGGTCTGTAAGACCCGCCTTTATTTTTGCAAGCCAATCAGGGTCTTATGCCCAGAACCGACGCTTTGCGGTGACACCAACACGCCCGGGAAGATCGTCACTACAAAACGCCGATCCCGCCAGCCATACTGATCGCAAAAGAGAAGAGTAAATATAAGAGAGTATAATAAACTCAAATACTTGTCCACAAAAATCACATGAATATAATAAATCTCCACGGAGGGAGAGTCCACAGTAACAATAAATCCAAGCACTACTAATAAAAGGGGCTCCTGCCCGATACATTATAATCCTCACTACAAGTCACTCAACGCGGAAGTAAATCTATAATACCTACTAATGATCGGGACTCACTGTCCCTGTTGGCTGAACTCCCGGGCTAGACTGTCCCGTCTCCAAGCACACCGACCTCTGGGGCTGCATCTCCTGGCTTGACTCCACGATCCCCTAAAATGATTTGGTCAACGACCGTTAGTTTAAAAGACTAAGCCCTATCATCCCCCACCCCTCCCCTATGGCTCCTAGGCACCGAGCGAGGAGAAAGAAAGGGAAGGTAATGAAGGTGGAAAGTAACAAAGTAAGCAGATGACTGCGAAACTAAACTAACTGTGATTACTATTATTGGTTATTATCCAATTCTCGATCCCTTTTAACATTATTCTGGATCTAACCATAGTGTATTTTGACTCTCTCTCCACAGGAAAGACGATCTTTCGTCGATCCGGAATGCCTCTTAACACCAGTCAACCCAACCCTCTCCTATCTCCCTATGTCCAATTCACATATTATCACATATTCCGCAGTTTTACTAAATACAGACCAATCTAAGCTATATGATGTACATGATAGGAGGTACTCCAAATTTTCATTCAAAAGCCCTAAGATAATTATTGGGGATCTATCATGACATATTTAGCCTAAATCCAGAAACTTGTAATTTTCCTAATTAATTTGACATTTATTAAAATTTTCAAAAGTTAGGCCAATGGTAATTTTGAACATGAAGTACTAGATTTCCTTGAGTTATGATCACCCAGAAATTATGATCACTATATGATTTCAAAATAACAGAGAATAATAAGTTTCACAAACTTTCATAAAAGTATCAGTCGCTAAATAATTAATTCAAGATAAATACAAATAATTATAGTTAATGAAGGGAGTACTATGAATCATAGTCCAAAAATAATATAAAATTACCAGAGCCTTATAATGATCATAAAACACTACTGACTAAGTTTCATGAAATTTCGAGGTCAGTAAGCTATAAATATACTTCAAATAAATCCATTAAGGTGCCCTTTGTGAAGCAACATTCTTGTAAACTCATCAAAATAACATGCAATAATTTTCTAAACTTTATTATGCTCTCAAAGATATTCTGGCCAAGTAATATAATTTTCCAGCGTATTTATTTTCTATTTATCAATGTATAGTGCACTAGTTCACTTAACACATGAAATATTAAGAGGAAATGCCCAAATGATCCAATTAATTTACTAGTGCCTCTAAATGATATTTAATTAGTCTTTGCAGAGTTTCATATCATTATAAGTTAATCTAACCATGGTTACTTCAAAAATCATCAAAAAGGGCATTGTGAAGATTATACCTACAAGTATGAGCTACAGTTCACTAAACATCCTATAATAATTTTCAGAGATCAATATCAGCATAAAATTACTCCTATCAAAGTCTCATGAATATCCAAGATCATATGACCCATTATTTATTTCATAAGGTGTGTAGACCTAGTTAATTTCCCTAGTGATTAAAGTGTGGTGCATGTGTCCAAATACTACCAAACCCCTGCCTAGGACATGTCACCACGATAAAGTCACATGGACTAAACACCAAGTCCATACAAGGACATAACTCCCCATTTCTTTCACAAACCCCAAAGTTCGTCCTTAGGGTTTAATCTAGGATTATAGGGCAAATCCATCCCTAATCCACCCAAACTCCATGAGAAAGTGTTTAAAGGTCAAAACAAATCAGTGACCCAAGTTTCAACCTCTGTTGAGGTGATTTGGTCACTCAATACTACAAGGGACAACTTAATCTAATTAACCCTTTTTGGCCTAAGCTAGGGCTTACCAGATTCTAAAACAAATCATCTCCAAATGGAAAGAAATTTTATACAAAGTCCTATACAACTTTTTCAGAATAGTCCACTAGGTATTTTTAATTTAATTCCTAAGGTGAGTGATTTTCTGTGATAGAAATGCACACAAAATACATTTAAAATATTAAGACATGCACAAGTCTTAAAGCAGATCGGGCGACTGCTGGCCTTCTTCCTCCTCCAGCCAACGACCACAATCCATCCGACCTGGAGCAAGTTCCAGGCCACTTTCCCGGCCACCCGACCACCTCCCTGGCCGACCACCGCCGCCACCACCTCCGTTGAGTTGGGGGCTATCGCCGGGCGGCGGCACGACCGCCAGAGTGGCTGATTCCGGCGAATCCGCAAGTTCATTTTTCATGGAAGAATCGGTGGAAAGCTCCACCCGATCAAGCTCAATTGAGCCTGATTCTTATCCCTAAAGATTTCTAAGATCTATCCATAAAAGGAGTAAAGGAGGACCTGTTGGGAGAGCTAGAGGCGGGCCGATCGCCGGATTGCCATGGATGGTGGTGGCGTCGATCGGTGTTCTGCAACTGCACTACCAACTCCTTCGGCTCCTCCAGGTAAAGAGTGGAAACGTCTCATCTGAGTCCAGGGATGCTTATAAGTTGATCATATGGGGAAGCGGAAGGGCCTAGCACTGATGTCCATTAAAGACTTATTTCGGCCATGGCTTGGGGGGGTTGAACCTGACTCAACCAGGTCGGGAAACAGCTGGAAACTCCCCTTCCCTAGGACAGTTGAATCCAACAGTAACGGGGGGGGGGGGGGGGGGGGGGCTTGGCTTCCCAATGCCATGGATGGCTTTCTCCTTAACTTTCTCTCTCCTCCATTAAAGAGAAATGAAGCTTTTCTCTCTCCTCCAATTACCAATTCTAGAAGCTTAGTCCGACAAAATTTATCCCATTCGTCGAACTCCGCCCGACGAATCTACTCTATTCGTCGATCTCCACTCATCTTTGCTCGAGGCTTTCGTCGAGCTCTGCTCGACGATTTCCGTCCAGCTCAGGTCAACTCTTAGGCTGTACTTTTTGGGGTGTTACATTGGGTGTCATTAGACCCTTTAATGCTTCCCAGGGTTTTGTCATGACCCAGTCATGACAAAACCATCATATGGGTCTAGAAATCTGAGGGATGTTACAAATCCCAATACATAAAATAAAAAATTTCGTTCTTGAAATTCAAGTTAGGCCTACGGGGTTTCAGGTACGAAGAGTAAAATGTAACATCCCAAGAGATTAAAGAGGATACCTGACGTGAAAAGTTTCGGGTACCTTTGCTGCATCAAGTCCTGCGGCTCCCACGTGTGCTCCTCTTGTCCATGATTCCTCCACAAGACCTTGACCAACGGAACTTCTTGCGCCGCAAGACCCGCAACCCTGTATCGTCTATCCGGATCGGCTGCAGGTGTACCGATCGATCAAAAGCTATAGGCCCATCTGTAGTTATAACCTGCTGCTCCGAACGAAGTAAAGCTCTCTCGAGGGAGGAGACGTGGAAGACGTCATGCAAACCTGCTAGCTCGGTGGAAGCACCAGTCTGTACGCCAAGGGACCGCTCCAGGATCCTGTAAGGCCCCAGGTATCTCAGACTGAGCTTCTTCCGTCCACGCACCCGCGAGACTCCAGGCATCGGTCGTACTGCTCCACAAACCTCCGCACCAATTCACCCACTGAGGTGTCCTACCTGATCAGTAGAAATCTGGCCACCTTCGGCAATCGATCGATGATCACCCATATCGAGTCGTTCCCCGCATGTGACCAAGGAAGACCATGTATGAAATCCATGACAATATCGCCGAACTTCCACTCCGGCACCAGAAGTGGCTGCAACAATCCGGTTGGACTTTTACACTCGGCTTTCACTAACTGACAAGACTCACAATGAGTCACGAAGTATGTGATATGCCTCTTCATACCCGGCCAACACCGGAAGTGGGTGCAGCGAGTTCCTGCTGCAGCGAGCCTCGGTCATAATGTCCTCCCGAATCCTGCCCCCAGCCGGTATGTACACCCGTCCTCTAAAGCATAACAACCCATCTCTCTCTGTATACTCCCCGGCCGTGCTTGCCTCCAAGGCCCTGAATACTGGCTCCAACTTGTCATCCCTTCTCTGCTCAACCCTGATGCGATCTCGAATATCATCGGTAGTACTCATCGTGGCCAGATACTCCTCAGAGAGCTCTGAGTCGTCCGAGGACACCAAGGTAATCTGCATGTCCTCCATCATCCGTATCAGCTCCATAGACTTCAACTGGGGCTCTGCTCCTGAAGTGGTAGTCCACCGACTCAGTGCGTATGCCACCACATTCGCCTTCCCTGGGTGATAGTGTATCGTGTACTCATAATCAGATAGAAACTCCACCCTTCTTCTCCGGCGGACAATCAACTCCTTCTGTGTGTCGACATATTTCAGATTCTTGTGATCTGAAAATATTCGCAGTGCACACCATAAAGATAATGCCGCCAAATCTTTAGAGCGAACACCACTGCTCCCATCTCCAAGTCATGCACAGAGTAGTTCCGCTCGTGTTTCTTCAGGGTCAAGGCCAGATGCCGTGCATGCTCCTCCTTCGTCCTTGCATAAATAAGGATGTCATCTAATTTCACGTGATATCATGTAATAGTTAAATCTCGTAATTACTCCTTATTTTCATGTCATTGTCCTGGTAATACTACAGATCATCATTCCAAACACGCGTTTTCAAAATCTTATCTTCACCCGAATAACGTCAACAAAGATCAGCTCAATCTCACTATGTTTGTGACACCACATTTTCTAAATCAGGTCTAAGGAAACCCAAGTCAATAACTAATTTGCCCAATAAACAAAAAGACAAGTCCCAATAAACAAAAGATAAGCCCCTACCCATCTTGGGCTAAGTATCTTCGATATTACTATGTTATGTTCGGGTTAGATATGCACACAATCCTTAGGACATGCAACCTTAGATTTGTGGTTCCATCCTGAAACTTGTTGATATACTCCACACCTTTAAACTCTCCAGGTTAATATTTATGACCACTTTCTTAAGGTCAACATGTGACTCTGTCCCAAATGGGTCTCTTCTGAACCTGAATTCTTATTTGACCCTTGGTATTTTGTACGATGGTTGTCTCATCCTAATCATGCCATCGATACGAGGGTCGAGTTTATGAGTCCCCTTCTATTCCGCTAATGTTTGAAGGCATCAATTCTCCTTAAGGCGGTCCTATAAGTTATGTAACAAGTGATAATACCACTTTAATAAGTAAGGTAGGGATATCAGAGTTTAAGCCTTAAGCACTTCTCTCTTGTTAGACTCCTCCTCAAGTCATTTCAGATATCCTCGTACCTTAACTGAATTATACCTAAAGTCACTTTTGACCAGAATACACTAAGAATCATCTTGGTAAGTCGAGTTTCCTAGTTGGGTGACCTAACTCATTGATTTATGGACTATATATTGTGATTTTTACACATGGGCACACCACAGCTTCCGCTGTTTAGTTTGTCCCCAAACTACTGCTCGCGCGAGGTGACTAAGTGCGTGTGGACTTCTTCTCTTCAGATCGAGGTTTCCCTCTGATACCAGTAGTAAGACCCGTCTTTTTTTTTGCAAACCAATCGGGGTCTTATGCCCAAAACCGACGCTTTGCGGTGACACCAACACGCCCGGGAAGGTCGTCACTACAAAACGCCAATCCCGCCGGCCATACCGATCGCAGAAGAGAAGAGTAAATATAAGAGAGTAAAATAAACTCAAATACTTGTCCACATAAATCACATGAATATAATAAATCTCCACGGAGGGAGAGTCCACAGTAATAATAAATCCAAGCACTTCTAATAAAAGGGCTCCTGCCCGATACATCATAATCCTCAGTACAAGTCACTCAACGCGGAAGCAAATCTATAATACCTGCTAATGATCGAGACTCACTGTCCCTGCTGGCTGAACTCCCGGGCTAGACTGTCCCGTCTCCAAGCACACCGACCTCTGGGGCTGCATCTCCTGGCTCGGCTCCACGATCCCCTAAAATGATTTGGTCAACGATCATTAGTCTAAAAGACTAAGCCCTATCTTCCCCCACCCCTCCCCCATGGCTCCTAGGCACCGAGCGGGGAGAAGGAAAGAGGAAGGTAATGAAGGTGGAGAGTAACAAAGTAAGCAGGTGACGGCGGACCTAAACTAACAGTGATATCACAAAGCTATAAAGGTGTACAACAATAGTATGACAATACTAAAGTAAGGCAGTAAAGTAAGAACAGTAAGAGAGTAAAATTTACTGAAGAATAACCTTAACTTATATGAATGCCCATACAAATTTATAAGTTATGAGGTTTTTTGCAAAGCTCCCATCGTATAAGCTATCCCACACTAGGTTATACGATGAAGTGTCAGGTTTTATGTAAATATGAGTGTAGTGAAATGTTATGCGGATGAAATGCTATGTTCACACGAGTGCAACTCACACACACGACTCTATGCGCATAGATCTTTAGTTTCCCCTATTTGGAAGCTAGCATCACTCCCAGGAGCCTCCGCCATGGCAAACGGAGACAGTGGGTCGTGCCACCCCACTCCTAGGCGGTTATCCGCACTACCAGACCTAGCCCTTACGTACGCCCCTGAAGGACACACCAGGGTCTCCGCGTACTATGTTGACCCACCGTCAGTCTTTTCCTTGGCTATGTGTCCACCACACCCGCCGAGTCAACGTATCGACGTCGGTACGAATGACCGTCTAATACCGAAGACCCACCACCTTATACTTATGCACATGCAACATTAATGACAGATATAAGTCTCCGAGCCGTCGGCTCCCCGGACTAACCGTCCGTCACAACAACCTTTCGAGCCTACCGGCTCGCCGGGCTAACCTGCCCATCACCAAAACCACCGAGCCTACCGCTCGTGAGACCTAACCTATCTCCCACAACACCGGACAGTGTGTGTGTAAGTGTAATCCTAGAGTATTTCTAATTACTCTTCCATTCTATTTATTCCTACGGGTTACGTTAACTTTGGACTGCCCAAGACATTCCCTGTGAAAGGCTCTCGAGGGCACTAGGAACTACGATGGGCTGAATCCCAAAGCTTCCTTTCGCAAGACACTTACTATTATTGGTTATTAAACAATTCCCGATCCCTTTTAACATTATTCTGGATCTAATCCTAGTGTATTTTGACTTTCTCTCTCCACAGGAAAGACGATCTTTCGTCGATCCCGAGCGCCTTTTAACACCAGTCAACACAACCCTCTCCTCATCATGACTCCTAATGAAGTTCTCTTTTTCTTTTCACTTTAATAAGATCAGTAAACCAATAACCCATCTCCCTATGTCCAATTCACATGTTATCACATATTTCGCAGTTTTACTAAATGCAGACCAATATAAGCTATATGATGTACATGATAGGAGGTACTCCAAATTTTCATTCAAAAGCCCTAAGATAATTATTGAGGATCTATCATGACACATTTAGCCTAAATTCAGAAACTTGTAATTTTCCTAATTAATTTGACATTTTTTAAATTTTTCAAAAGTTAGGCCAAGATAATTTTGAACATGAAGTACTAGATTTTCTTGAGTTATGACCACACAGAAATTATGATCACTATATGATGCCAAAATAACAGAGAATACTAAGTTTCACAAATTTTCATAAAAGTATCAGGCCATAAATAATTAATTCAAGATAAATACAAATAATTAGAGTTAATGAATGTAGTACCATGAATCATAGTCCAAAAATAATATAAAAGTTACCAGAGCCTTATAATGATCATAAAACACTACTAACTAAGTTTCATGAAATTCCAAAGTTAGTAAGCTATATATAAACATACTTCAAATAAATCTATAAATGTGTCCTTTGTGAAGCAACATTCTTGTAAACTCATCAAAATAACATGCAATAGTTTTCTAAACTTTATTATACCCTTAAAGATTCTCTGGCCAAGTAATACAATTTTCCAGCAAGATATAATATTTATTTTCTATTTATCAATGTATAGTGTACTAGTTCACTTAACACATGAAATAATAAGAGAAAATGCCCAAATGATCCAATTAATTTACTAGTGCATGTAAATGATATTTAATTAGCCTTGACAAAGTTTCATATCATTCTAAGTTAATCTAACTATGGTTACTTCAAAAATCATCAAAAGGGGCAAGGTGAAGATTATACCTACAAGTATGGCTACTGTTCACTAAACATCCTATAATAATTTTCAGAGATCAATATCACCATAAAATTACTCCTATCAAAGTCTTATGAATATCCAAGATCATATGACCCATTATTTATTTCATAAGGTGTATAGACCTAATTAATTTCCCTAGTGATTAAAGTGGGGTGCATGTGTCCAAATACTACCAAACCCCTTCCTAGGGCATTTCACCACCCTAAGATCACATGGACTAAACACCAAGTCCATACAAGGACATAACTCCCCATGTTCACAAACCCCCAAAGTTCGTTCTTAGGGTTTAATCTAGGGTTTTATGGCAAATCCACCCTAATCCACCCGAAACTCCATGGGAGGGTGTTTAAAGGTCAAAACAAATCAATGACTCAAGTTTCAACCTCTGTTGTGGTGATTTGGTCACTCAATACCACAAGGGACATCTTAATCTAATTAACCCTTTTTGGCCTAAGCTAGGGTTTACCAGATTCCAAACCAAATCATCTCCAAATGGAAAGAAATTTTATACAGAGTCCTATATTGACCCAAAGAACCACTCACCAAAATTTGGGAGGGTTTGAAGGTTATTTGATCCTTTAAATAATTCCTACATAGATTATTAACTTTATACAAAAATTTTAGGAAAATGTTTTCCAAAAATTCCCATTTTTGGATATGTTTTAGGTATAGGCAAGAGTAACCCCCATCCAAAATTTAAAGTTGTTTGGATGGCTGGATTAATGGGGGCACTCAAAACAATCTATAATCTAGCCTAGATAGAGACCTCACCAAAATGTGTGCTGTGGTCTGACCTGAACTCCAAATTGGTTCAAATCAATTTTACAAAAAACTAGACTCATAGATCTACAAGTTCCATGTTGACAACTTTTTCAGAATAGACCACTAGGTATTTTTAATTTAATTCCTAAGGTGAGTGATTTTCTGTGACAGAAATGCACACAAAATTCATTTAAAATATTAAGACCTGCACAAGTCTTAAAGCAGATCGGGCGGCTGCTGGCCTTCTTCCTCCTCCAGCCAACGACCACAATCCATCCGACCTGGATCAAGTTCCAGGCCACTTCCCGGCCACCCGACCACCTCCCTGGTCGGCCACTGCAGCCACCACCTCCGTTGGGGTGGGGGCTATCGCCGGGCGGCGGCACGGCCGCCGGAGGGGCTGATTCCGGCGAATCCGCAAGTTCATTTTTCATGAAAAATCGGTGGAAAGCTCCACCCGATCGAGCTCAATTGAGCCCGATTCTTATCCCTAAAGATTCCTAAGATCTATCCATAGAAGGAGTAGATGAGGACCTGTTGGGAGAGTTGGAGGCGGGCCGATCGCCGGATTGCCATGGATGGTGGTGGCGCCGATCGGTGTTCTGCAACTGCTCTACCAACTCGCTCGGCTCTTCCAGGTAAAGAGTGGAAACGTCCCCTCCGAGTCCAGGGATGCTTATAAGTTGATCATATGGGGAAGGGGAAGGGCCTAGCATTGATGGCCATTAATGGCCATTAAAGGCTTATTTCAGCCATGACTTGGGGGGTTGAACCTGGCTCAACCAGGTCGGAAAACAGCTGGAAACTCCTCTTCCTCAGGAGCGTTGAATCCAACAATAAGGGTGTGTGTGTGTGGGGTGGGGGGGGGGGGGGGGGGGGGTGGGGGGTGGGGGGGGGGGGGGGGGGCGCTTGGCTTCCCAATGCCATGAATGGCTTTCTCCTTCACTTTCTCTCTCCTCCATTAAAGAGAAATGAAGCTTTTCTCTCTCCTCCAAATTACCAATTTCAGAAGCTTAGTCCGTCGAAATTTATCCCATTCGTCGAACTCCGCCCGACGAATCTGCTCTATTCGTCGATCTCCGCTCAGCTTTGATCAAAGCTTTCCGTCCAGCTCTGCTCGACGATTTCCGTCCAGCTCAGGTCAACTCTTAGGCTATACTTTTTGGGGTGTTACATTGGGTGTCATTAGACCCTTTAGTGTTTCCCAGGATTTTGTCATGACCCAGTCATGACAAAACCATCATAGGGGTCTAGAAGTATGAGGGATGTTACAAGGTCACTCTCATTTTCCGGGCGTAACACACTGCAAGTTTATGCCTTATTTGTACCACCATCCCACGGTACTATTGACAAAAATTTACATCCGTCTTCGACGCCGTTTTGGCGGAATCATAATTAAGGAGTGAGTTCAACCAAGAAGTATGGAGCTAGCCTATGTTCAACTCTTAACTCCTATCCAATATGAGTCCACCGTCTAACTCACCCGTTAGTGAGATTTTTCTTGGGGAGAGCCGACTGACTCGCCATATCCTACTTATGCACCCTTCCCCACATGTATGAAATGCACATGCTAATTACGGTTGCATAATTCGGTCTGCACACCCATTTTCTCATTTCATCTTATCTTGCGCTTAGGAGAGGCCTGTCATGTGAAAACCATGGTTCATACATGCTTGTTTGTTGGCATATCATAGCTTGTGACTGTCATAAATTTTATCGGGACTTAAAAGTAGTTCAGTTGATGTCTAGTCTTGACAATTGCAGGAATTCTTCCATGCACAATCCTCATTCCTAGTCTTTTTTTCATTCCGGAGTCTCCAAGGTGGCTGGTAAGGTCTATCTTCACTATAATTTCTATCAAGAAATAAAATCTAATAAAACTTCCTTCTCTTATTATTATCTACAAATATTTGCATCATGTTGGAACAGGCTAAAATGGGAATGATGGAGGATTTTGAAGTATCCCTTCAAGTATTAAGGGGTTTCGACACTGATATCACAGTAGAAGTTAATGAAATCAAGGTATGGAGATTATTTACTTTCAAAGCAATAGAGGAAATGCTACTAGATCCTAGGTGCTGCTTGTGGTTTTTAGATTCTTGATATATTTAACTTAAATTTTCAGAACTTAGGGGACAGATGCTAATTGGTTTCCTCTCTGAATGGAAGGTCATGTGGCCATTAATGTTTTAGTCACTTGTGCAAAAACTTGCTTTTTGCAGAGGGCAGTGGCATCATCATCAAATAGAAGAACTGCTATACGATTCCAAGAACTTAAGCAGAGAAGATATAAACTTCCACTCATAGTAATCTGCTAATTCTTTGTGAGTGTATAAAGTAATTGCATTTCTTTCTCTAAATGTATTATTCTTTGTTTGTTTGCAGATAGGAGTTGGTCTTCTAGTGTTGCAGCAAACAAGTGGAATTAATGGTGTCCTGTTTTATGCTGGCAGTATCTTCAAAGCTGCAGGCAAGTTCTCTAATTTGATATGCTTTAGCTTTCAAATTTCTATTTTGATTTCTATTTTTTCAATCCAAGTTGTCTTGTACCCAACAACCCAACAGGATTACATTACACGTTCTTTTTTATTTATAATCTATTATGACATAATAAACACAAATATTAACAATGCACCACATCATCAGAGTTGTTGATTGTTAACCAGCTTAGAAAGGTTAGTGATGGGTTGGGATGTTCATTTGACATATTCATCTAAGCTTATTTTTCTTCTCACCTACTTCTATAGGTGTTAGTGATGCTCATTCTTACTGAGTTGTATGCAACTGTAGAGCAAAATAAGGTAAGCTGTACCCAGTTGTGTATATGTTGCACTCTACTAGTTCATTCCTGTTAGAAAAGCCTTAGTACGGGCCCATCTAAGGGCCCATTTTTCTCTCTTTTCTCTCTCTTTGTATTTGTCCCACATCTTGGATTGAGGATTTCTCTTCTTCCTATCTTCCTATATAAATGTATTCATACTTGTAATTTACAATGAAAGAAGTATATACAAGAGGCCTCTCTTTACATGGTATCGGGCACTGGTCTCCTCCTTGTCTGTTCGGTCTTCTGTTCGCGGCTCCTCCTTGTCTGTTCGATCTCCTTTCTATGAAATGCACATATTTTGGCTGGGGTGACCATCATGAGGCTACCTGTTATAGCAAGCATGGGTTCCCTCCCCACCTCGCTGCTACTTCCTCTGCTGCTCCTGCTCCCACTGGGGCTTCTGCCCAGGATCCAACATCAACTACCCGCCAAGATATCGATGAGCTCCGCACCCAACTCCACCAGGGTGCCCTCGGCCGCTCCTTCGGCTCGGTTGCGTCTTTTTCTGCGGAAAGTATAACTTGTCTCTCTCCTAGCCCCCACTGGATCGTCGATTCCGGCGCTACTCACCATATTACCTCCCAGAAGCCCTCCCAGTATCTCCAGACGGCTCATCCTCCGTGTATCACTGTGGCCAATGGTGACACCTTACCGGTCTCTGGTGCTGCTGCTCTTCAGCTTACCCCGGCCCTTTCTCTTTCCCGGTTCTTCACTTTCCGAGATCTACTTTCAATTTACTTTCTGTTAGTCGTCTGACGCATGACCTTGATTGTTGCATAACCTTTTCTCCCTCTTCCTTTCTTATGCAGGATAGTCGCACCCGGAGTATCATTGGTAGGGGGCAGCTATTGAATGGGCTCTATGTAACACCCCCATCCGTCGCATAACATATAACAGAAGGTCCAGCTGGAACCCGACGCCATATACCACAGACAGTCGAAAGGGTTACATAAGAATTTCAAACTATCCAATTAAGACTACTCGTCCTACACAGAGCATTCTAGCGGAAGCTTTTAAAGTTGAAAGAACCCAAAACTTGAATCCATAAAACATGAATGTCCACATCCACAGAACATGAATGAAACCCAAATACACTAAAATGGTACATGGCCTTATGACCTTACAAATATTCACTTAATAAATAGTGTTTTACATACATCGGCTCGCAGGCCGGCCACACATGACAAAATAAAAACAACTATTCTACGGCCTTCAAGGGCCAGCACAGCAACATGGGCTCCAGCCCGCTATTTGGCACTCGGCTCCGCAGCACCTGCAAGCACATTCCACCGCACGGTGGCAAACAAAGCAACGGTCAGCCAAAAGCCGACCAAATTATAACGACCCCGCCCCTTACTCGGGACGGCGGTGCTCTTTCCCTGCATATCATTAGCCTAATAAAACAATAAAGTGCAATTATATATTTCGCCACAGGTGTAGGCTCGCACGGCCAAACACCCCGTGCACTCAGGGCACATTAACGGTGAATCCGGTCAATTCCGTGGCTTCACCACCATCCCAAAGATGGCAACCATGTGAGCATTTAGCCTTTCTGACCACCGTCTAAGGCTCCCAACTATGCCAACGGCCAGTCCCCTTTTCGGGTCTCTCGCACCGAACCACATAGCCTAGGTCCGATTCCACTTGCCCGTTGCTCACGCCGCCTAGTCAATTTAAGTCCTACGCGCGGGCCAAGCTTCTCTCGGATCCCAAATTTTCCAAACAATCACATAACCCAGTTATGTTCAAGGCCGGTTCCCTGACCGCCAAGTTAGCAGAACAACAATTCTGCTCAGTTTTCCGGGTGCGCCTTGGAGCTAACCTCCAAGGAACCCTGCTGCATTCTATCGCGTAGAAACCCGAAAACCAAAAGCACGGAGTCTTCTCCGGCAAAACATATCAAATGCAACATCACCGATCCAGACAATACACGTCCGAGTAGGCTTCACACATCCATGCCTATGCCAACTGATGGAGATTGCCGGCCAAAACACGTGTATTTCCGCAGGAGGTGCTGATGCACTACCCGTTTTGACAATTTTGAGTCCATGAATGTGTCCGGACGGTCATTCCGAGTCCTTTTTATGTATTATTTTAGTTATTTTGAGTTGTATTTGACGACCAATCGGCTCAAACAATATGAGCTGTCCGATTCCGGTGCCCTATTTTAGTTATGAATTATTTATGCATGCATGAGGGCCGACTGAGAGGGGATCGTGGGTTTTGATTCCAAATTGGAAAATCCTCGGTCTTTTTCCTAGGTGCGACGCCGAGAGTTTTCCTTGGTAGACTACAAGGGTTTTCGATTCCCTCCAAATCCCGCTGCCTCTGCCCAGCCTTTACCACCCAGATATAGATCCTTCCACCCGTGTCTAGCCTGTCGCCCAGATCCAAATCCCACAGCCCCTGTTTAGCCTTTACCAGCCAGATCCAGATCCCTCCATCCCTATTTGCTACAACCATGGACCCCATTCTTGAAGCCCAACCTTCCCGGTTTGACAAATATCATAAATCCCACTTTCATTCTGCTGTGAATTCAAGCAATACCTCTATTTTTTAGACCTGTGAACCCCTTCCAGGGCTCACAGAAACTTCATATCCCTTTACAGAAAATACCTGGATAAGTCCACCCTTATTAGCCTACCTTCTATCCAAAGTCCCGCAGTCCTCCACAACCCGTATCCCTCTTTCCCAGCCATTCCCGTGTCAGGAAATTATTCCCTACCTAGAATTCCCTCCCCTTTGATTCAACCATACAACCTCGTTATAGTCATCCAACATCCTGGAATATCCTTCGTTCATTTAGCCGTCGTCTGCATACATATGTCTTTATTAAAATTTTTGTTTCCCATTTTGTGTATTTGAACCGTACTTTGTGTGGGATGTGAGATTATATGCCGTTGTTATTGTGATATCGTAGATTTCTAGGACTTATTTTGTGCACGCTTAAAGTTTTTGCGCCTCAATTGTTTGTGATTTAAAATTTGCTCGTCAAAACAATTTTCTGTGAACAAATGTGCCTTTGAATAGGATTTATTTTGGTTAATTATTTATTGTAATTTTAATCGGACTACTCCTTGCATTTTCATAATATCACATCCCATTTAGGATTACATTTTAGATTATTCCTAATATTGTCAACCAACTGATGCGGAGCGGAGACGTGGAACCGCAGCAGAGGACAAGTTTTGGTCCGTTCGGGGCCGATTGTCAAATTACCATATATGGCGTGCCCAGATTGATGATCCGACTCCGCGGATGTGTCCGGATCCGCCTTCCGATATTCTTTTCATAGATAGCTTTATTATTTTCGGACATTATTTCTTTTATTTATGACCCCAAAATCATCGACTAATCATAGCCGTTGATTCTGGGTGCCCTAATTTTAGTTTCTTATAAATAGGATGTTAGGGCTGCACTTTTCTTCTCATTGCTGAAATTTGGAAAGAGTTCTTCCTCATTTTCGGTGATTCCCTCCGTGATGCCGACTCCGTGGAACCCTTTGGTGACGATTCCTCGGGTAAGCTTTGTATCTTTTGAAATTTTCCCCACCTTCACCCTTCCCTCCAGCTGTCAAGGCGCCGCCCACCATCAGTTTTCCCTCCAGCCATCACTCCACAAGCCGCCGCCCATTAACCCTTCAGGCCGCCTTTCCCCATCAGACCGCCAGCCTTAATCCACCCAACCCCGCCTGAAAAAACCCCCTCCCTCCCTATTTCAGCCCTGCCCACAACCTTTTCCCCCTCCCCCCAACAGTCTGCACCCCTACCCTTTGCACCGTCGCCACCCCTACCTTTCCACCGTCGCCACCCCCATCCCGTGGAGCCACCTTCCTCCCATCAGCCCCACCCGGATTCACCCAAATTTGGGCACTCTAGCCCAGATCCAGCCCCCTTCCACTTTCCCAATTTGTTGTCGTCACCCCCGTCACGTGGAACAACCTCCAAACCTCCTTCCACCATTAGATCTGCCCAGATCTGGGCATTTCAGCCAAGGATACAGTCATTCTCCGCCCCGATCCAACCCTCCCAATCCCCAAGCGGCCTTCCTCTTACCAAATCCAGTCCACCCACCACTGGCGCCACTCTTTTAGCCCTCCAACATTCAGATCTACCTTATTTACAATTGCCCTAATATTTGTGTTGTGTTTTTGTATTGACTATTGATTGTAAAACATTGTTGTGGTTTGGTTATTATATGCTTGCCTGAGATTAGTTTTTTATGGTATTTGCTCATTGAAAATCTCTAACTGCAGGAAAGATTGAGTTGCCGCGCTTGTTTTTTGGCCCTCCGCGTGGAGGAAAGCCACCACCTTAAGCTTAACAGAAAATACTCCGCTCATTTATGAATTGATGCCATGTTAGTTATGCTATTTAATTTCTTGTGTTAATTGCTAGCGCTTAACTGCAAGTATTGCATGCATTGATTCATTGGGAAGTCGGGAGTCAACCCTCACTCACCACTAGCATGCATTATAGGAGCCCACTTCACACCCTACCCTACATCACCTACCTTGCATCACCAACTCTTGAAGTTATCACCAAAGGCTATCAACGAAGAGAAGAAGAATTGTAATGTTGTCATATTTAATCTTTCCTATGTGATTTTTATGTAATTTCCATGGATAAAAACGAACTCTTTAATGTTTGAGTGTGTTGAATTCTAGATTGAACTATTGTAGTTTTTGATTACCATTTCCTCTTAGCTTTTGGTTTCCCCTACGATTTTTTTGTGTTTTTGAGTTGTTCGAGTTGTTATGTCCAGAATATTGCTTTTTTATTTGATTTCATATTTTTGAGATTGAAAAATCCTGGGTGTGAATAGATCTAGTATAAGGAAAGAGAGTTGCATACAATCCTAGAGATAAAATCACATAAATCTCTCGTTGTGGAGTCCTAGCCAAAAGTGAGATTTACAAAGTGTTAAAGCAAGTTTAAGGGTTTCAATTTTCAATCAATCAACCTAAAC
Source organism: Platanthera guangdongensis (assembly GCA_039583875.1). Taxonomy (NCBI): domain Eukaryota; kingdom Viridiplantae; phylum Streptophyta; class Magnoliopsida; order Asparagales; family Orchidaceae; genus Platanthera; species Platanthera guangdongensis. The sequence continues at coordinate 18,323,377 of CM077164.1, forward strand.
TTAGTCGTTGATTTTCTCCATAGACAAATTAACGTATTAGTGAAATATAGAGAGCCTTGAGAAGCAAAATAGAAATCATAGCTACATAGGAATATTTAGGGAAATTCTACAACCAATTTATCGTATATAATTTTCTCACATTATATCATTATTTTCTCTAGTTGCCTAAATCTGTAGTTAATCTTTAGGAAAAATTATATTAATTTTAAAACATCCCCACTTGATATTATCCATACGTTAATAGAATGCAAGTGAGTACAACAAGTACTTACAAGGTTTCATAGGAATCAACATTTGATAGCTTATTATCCTATACCATGAATGATATGTGCACTTGACTTATCGAATCCTAGAGCAGAGTTATACGAAATTTCTATCAAGTTCTTGAACTTAAAATGAATTACACGTAATTTGGTATGATTTCTAATTCCTTTGTTTTGTCCCCGAGCAATGAAAATTGGAATTGATCCATTAAATTCCAATCCCAATGTTTCAATTCTATTCAAACGAAGGGATCCTAATCGGTCTTGACGACAATATGATTTGACTACAATATGGCATACAAAACACCTAAGCTATCACCTCCACCACGTCCTTTGTGTTCTCTTCGACCATAGCTCCATCTCTTAATGCTAACCAAATTCAATGCCTGTTAACATTTATCCCGACTAACACTCATCCTTTGATTAATATGACACGTAATAGTCTGACTACATGCTATTCATACTTTGAATCCTCAACTCCTACTTGACATAACTTGTAGCTCTTGTTCACATGCAGGCTTTTTTGGAATATCATTTCATACACTTTCGCTACTTCTTTTATGATGCACGATTAACTAGTATAATAGCACCGGTTGAAATTTTGAAAATTTTGACATCTGTAGAAAGAAACAGGCCAACCTTGTAGATTCTTTTTCATGTATAAAATACAAGAGAGAGTACAAATATATAAGAGAAGAGAGGGAGAAATAATCCTATACAAGAGATGTGGGACTAAAGGAGAGGAAGGAATTGAGCCTATAAATGGGCCTTTACATCAATATTTCCTATATCATCTAACACTCCCCCTCAAGCTGGAGCGTACAAGTCGTAGGCACCAAGCTTGGACAAGAAATGAATAATATAACTTGCGAGGTAAAGCCTTGGTGAGGATATCAACAACTTGCCTGGATGCAGGAACATGTTCAAGCTTCAACTCTTTTGATTGGACCTTTTCCCGAACAAAGTAACAATCAACCTCAATATGTTTTGTTCGCTCATGGAACACAGGATTCTTTGCAATGTGTATTGCAGCTTGACTGTCACAAAACAAGGTTGAATGTGAGGTCAATTTAACTCCCAAATCTGCTAGAAGACTTTCAAGCCAGGTTAGTTCAGAAGTAACAGCTTCAATTGCACGGTACTCAGCTTCAGCAGAGGAGCGGGCAACTACAGTCTGCTTCTTACTCCGCCATGTGACGATATTTCCTCCAAAATATTTACAGAACCCAGTAGTGGACCGCCGATCATCCAAAGAGCCCGCATAATCGGCATCTGAGTATGCGATAAGAGAAAGTAAGGAAGATGACTTATACACAAGTCCTTGTCCAGGGGAAGTCTTCAGATATCGGAGAATGCGCTCCACAGCCTGGAGGTGAGAGATACGTGGGGTATGCATAAATCGGTTGACCACACCAACCGCAAATGATATATCTGGTCTTGTAACTGTTAGGTAGATCAACTTTCCCACAAGACGACAATAGTATTCCGGATTCGGTAGGGGAGAATCATCCTCAGATCCCTGGGCACGCAACATGTGGTTTACCTCCATTGGGGTATCCGCAGGTTTACAACCCGAGAGGCCAGCATCATGCAGAAGGTCAATGCAATACTTGCGCTAAGACAAGACTAAGCCATCGGGTCGTCGTGCTACTTCTAGTCCAAGAAAGTATCGAAGATTTCCCAGATCTTTGATTTGAAAGATAGAGTTTAGGTGTTGATTCACATGTTTTATCCCGGTGGAGTCATCACCAGTGATGAGAATATCGTCCACATAAACCAGAAGTATTATGGTTCCCGTTGATTGGTGACGAAGTGAAGAGAGAGGAATCTGCCAAGCTTTGTTTGAAGCCAACCTCCCGAAGGGCCTTGCTAAATTTCCCAAACCATGCCCGGGGAGACTGTTTGAGACCATAAATTGATTTGCGAAGCAAGCAGACACGAGACTCCCCCGTGGTCTCAAACCCGGGTGGTTGATGCATGTAGACCGTTTCAAGAAGATCGCCATTCAAGAAGGCATTCTTGACATCCAGCTGATGGAGGGGCCACTGACGATGAACAACCAGAGAGAGAAGGACCCGAACCGTATTCAATTTGGCCACCGGGGAGAAAGTTTCCTCATAATCGAGGCCATACTGTTGAGTAAAACCCCGAGCCACAAGCTGAGCTTTCAAGCAGTCAACTGTCCCATCCGCAACATGTTTGATAGATAAGATCCACTTGCAGCTAACACAACTGTGACCCAGAGGAAGAGGCACAAGATCCCAAGTGTGATTACCCCACAGAGCCGTCATTTCTTCATCCATGGCGGCCCGCCACCGTGGATGCCGAAGGGAGTCCTGCACAGAGGTAGGTATAGAAATAGAGGAGATAGAGAGCAAAGGTAAGGAGAGGCGGAGAGAGCCGATGCAGAGAGACATAGTTGGCCATGGGATGTGCTGTCGAGGAGGAGGCCGGATCAACATGCCGCAGGATTACACCGGTAGAGGAAGGCTGTTGCAGGGCGTTTGGACAAGAAGGACGACGAGTGTAGACTTGAATGACAGGAGGTTTGGAGGGGACTGATGGTGTGGGGAAAACCGGGATGAGAGATGTGGACTGGTGTTGCAGAGGGGTTGGGAGAAGTGGAGGAACTGGAGACGTGACGGGTATGACGGGCCGAGGTAGTGGAGGAGGAAGAATGGGATCAGAAGGGGTGATGTGATATGGTTGAGCTTCGTGAAAAGAGACATCAGCAGACACAACCACCTTACCAGTGGTGGGATAAAAGCAGACATACCCATTCTGAGTGCGAGAGTACTCAACGAACATAGCCTTGGTAGCACAAGGGGCTAACTTGTCATTGGAAGGACCAAGGTGATGGACATAACAAGTACACCCGAACACATGAGGTGTGAGAGAGAAGAGAGTTATGGATGGGTAATGGAGAGTAATTGGTGCCACAAAGTTGAGGACAGACGAAGACATGCGATTGATGAGATGACAGACAGTAGAGATGACAAAGTTTCAGTAGAGGGGAGGAACCTGCATTTGAAGCATAAGAGATCGAGTCACATTAAGAAGGTGACGATTTTTTCGTTCGGCTACGCCATTCTGTTGAGGTGTATAAGCACACGAAGTCTGATGTATAATACCGAACTCAGCGCACAGGTTGGAGAAGGTGCGAGCAGTATATTCTCGAGCATTGCCTGTACGAATGATTTTGACACAGGTAGAAAACTGAGTGCGTGTTTCGGTAAGAACACACGAAACGTAGTCGTAAGTTCGGTACGATCACGAAGGAGATATAACCAGGTAACCCGGGAGTGATCGTCAATAAAGGTAACAAAGTACCGATGCCCCAAGACACTAGGAATCTTATAAGGTCCCCAAATATCCGAATGCACGAGGGAGAAAGGAGAATCACTCCGAGTGCAGGAAGGAGGAAAGGAGATACGGTGTTGTTTACCGAAGATACATGATTCACAAAAGAACTCTTGCAGAGAGATAGTGAGAAGAGCTTTCTTGAGAATTGGGAGAGGGGCATGCCCAAGACGGCGATGCCAATCAGTGGTGGAGACAGAGGTGAGAGCAGAGGTGAGAGCAGTTGGAGGAACGTCGAGAAGATATAACCCATTGGACAGTCGCCCTCTACCAAGAATAGTCTGCGTCAGTCGATCCTGCACCACAAAGAAAGAGCGTGAGAAGGTAACACAACAATCAAGGTCTTGCGTAAGACGGCTAACAGAAAGAAGGTTAAAAGGAGAGCCCGGAACATGAAGAACCGAGGATAAGGAAAGAGAAGGAGTAAGGGACAGATTAGCAGCACCAGAAACCGGGAGCGTGGCACCATTGGCCACAGTGATGTGCGTGGGGTAAGCAATATCCAAATATTGGGGCGGCTGCTGTGGAGAGAGATGGTATGTAGCACCTGAGTCCACAATCCAATGAGAGCTATGAGAGAGGCATGATATACCTTCCTGGAAGATTGAGGCCACGGAGCCAGAGGGGCGACTAACCACCCCTTAAAGCTGAGGGCCTTGAGCACGTAACGCAGCAATCTCAGCAGTGTGCAAGGCGGATGCCATAAGCCTGATCGACGACGAGGCACAGAAGGCGGTCGGCAAGGATGTTTACGGCGTGCTAGACAGAACCAACAGTAACAACAGAGGAGAAGCAGGCCGTAGCCAGAAGCGGAGGCGCACCGAGAACCAAGCCGCAGTGGCCAGGAGCAGCGGACGGAAGCAGGAGCCCGCTGGGAAGAGAGCGAACAAGAACCCCGAAGGGCATGCCGTGAGAGCGCGCAGAAAGCGACCAGAGGAGGTCGAACCGTCAGAATGCGAACAGGGAAGGCTGCACGGTCTTGGTGAGAAGCCACCAGCGGCAACGGGAGATGCCACGACCAAGTGCGGAAGTCGCCGCAGATAGATAAGCCGCGAGAAGAAAGGAAGCCGCGCGGTGAGCGAGAACAGCAGAAACAAGGCCGCAGCGGGAAGGACTGGAGAAGACCTGCGACCAAAATGCGGGAAGGCAGCAGTCCGCACGGTCACGCCGGACACCAGCGACTAGTCAGATCGCGACCAAAGGGCGGACAGAGAGGAGTTCGCACGGTCTAGGGGATCACTGCAGCAGGCAGACCACAGAAGGCCACGAGGAGAACTCGAGCGGCAAGAAGGGAGAGAGAGACAGCGGCGAACAGGAGCAGTCTGCAAGAAAGAGGAGCCCGCAGTGTGTAGGAGAAAACCGCGAGAGGAGAAACACGAGCGGATAGAGAAGAGACCACAAGTGTGAAGAACGCAGGCCGCAAGGGAGGAGGGGAGCCCGCGGCGGACAAGAGGAGAGCCTGCAGCGGACACAAGAGGTCGGCCCCACGGGACTGAGCAGAAGATGGCTATAAGAAGCCTGAGGAGGGTGGAACCACGAAGAGATAGAGAAGAGAAGCGGAGTAAGAGTTGCAGTCGCGGTCTTAAACAGGGAGACCGGAAACCGGAGCGGACAGGGAAGAGGGCGGGCTGTGCGGTTAGAAACAGGGAGACCGCTGGCTCTGATACCATGTAGAAAGAAACAGGCCAACCTTGTAGATCCTTTTTCATGTATAAAATACAAGAGAGAGTACAAATATATAAGAGAAAAGAGGGAGAAATAATCCTATACAAGATATGTGGGACTAAAGGAGAGAAAGGAATTGGGGCTTATAAATGGGCCTTTACATCAATATTTCCTATATCATCTAACAACATCTTTATGTTTTGACAGGCATTTCATCAAGTAACGCAACTACATGTGGTATTGGGGCCATTCAGGTAATAAGATAGCTTTTGAGCTTGAAGGGTTATTCATATTTCTGTCTTCTCTGATCATATCATACCACTAGGATTTAGTAAGAAACTGACGAGTACTGTTTGTCAGGTTATTATAACTCTTATCAATACGTGGTTGATGGATAAAGCTGGGCGTCGAATTTTCCTCATTGTGAGTTTGAGGGTCACAAAGCTTTCTTCCTTTTCTTATTCCTGGTTTCTTCTTTATCATTCTGAAGGAATGGTATTCAATTCCTGAATGTAGATCTCCAGTTGTGGGATGACAGCGAGTCTCATCCTTGTCTCAGTGTCATTCTTTTTAAAGGTCAGATCACTGTTATTCTGTAAAGATAATTTATTTCTTAATGCTATAACATTTTCATATGATTACTATTTTGGGTCAATCACTTGCGTTCTAGTTATTCATGATCATGTACATAATGTTTTAATTCCAGATGCTTGAATAAATGCTTTAGTATTCATATATTTATTGATTTTTTTGGGGGCAGGGTGTTGCTCTACAAGATTCTTACTTGCATTCTGTGCTGAGTGTGCTTGCATTAGTTGGGCTTGTGGTATGTATAATTTTGGGAGCACCGATTCCTTTTTTGTGGGTAAATTGATCTATTTACTTTTCTTCAGGCTTTTGTTATTTCCTTCTCACTTGGGATGGGAGCTATTCCATGGATCATAATGTCTGAGGTAATATGATAGATCTTAAATTCTAAAGTTTACGATATGGTCTTTCTTAAATTCTTTAGTTTTTGTATATGATTTTTCTGGAATTCTTAAGTTTTTAAGATGATTTCATTGACAGTTTTTTTCCGCGTGTGTGTGTGTGTGGTGGGGTTGGGGTTGGGGTGGGGGGTTATTGTTATATATAGTATACATTATGTATGGTAGAGTTAACTTAGGCTCACTTTGGGCGTTGTGGACACCCTCTCTTGGACATGTATATATATTACTATTATTCATGTGAATAGAATCATTCAATCATTTATTCCTATCATGGTATCAGAGCCCATCTAGGTTTTTGCCGCTCGGTTTCCCTCTCTGCCGCCTTACGTGCGTCTCCAGTCTCCCATGCACTCAGTTTTGCTTCCGCCGCTCGGTTCCGACGACCTCCCGTCTTCCGTGCGCGCGCCTCCTATCTTTCGCGCGTCTCTCGCTGCTCGTTTCCGTCGACTTCCAACTTCTTCTACGCCTTCCGTCTCTGTCTCCTGCTCCTGCAGTCCGCTGTTCTGCGCTGCCTAACCTCGCCGGCCTCCTCCGTTGTTTTGCGACTTCTTCCGCTATTCCGCGCTGTTCTACTACTTCTTTGCTGTTCTGCGCCTTCCGTCTCTATCTCCTGCAACCTGTTGTTCTCAGCTGCCTAACCCCGCCGACCTCCTCCGCTGCCTCCTGCAGCTGCTAGAATTCTTCTGCAGTCTCCTGCAGCCGCCAGTCTCCATCCCCGATCGACGCAGCTCCTATTTCAAACTCTCTTGCTGCTCCTCTCGACGTCGAATCGATGATGCTATCGTCGATTCCTGCCGCCGGTCGGTTCCTGTAGCCCCGATGGCCTTGTCTTACTCCCCTGCTTTTCTCCAGAAGGCGGATTTTATCCTCGATGGACAAAACTATAAGGTATGGTCCACTACCGTTGACGTGATCCTCCGTGGCCTAGATTTATGGGGCCACATTGACGGCTCTGAGCCTGCTTCGCCTCTACCAGCTGCCAGTCCTGTGGATGACTCTTCCACCCTTAGCACTGTCGTTTCCGTCCAACACTTTGACGTGGCGAAGTGTCGCTCGGACGACTCTCGCGTGATAGCTGTCATCTGTTAGTCCTGCAAGCTCCTTATTCACATGACAATCTATGAGCTACCTATGACCAATGCGATGTGGGATCACTTGCGTCGTCTCTATCTGCCATCTAGTCTGGCCCTACGTTACTCTCTGTTCCAGACACTTGCTGTCTACTATTAGTGTGATCGGTTTGTACATGCCTTCTTTGCTGAGCTCCTGGACCTCTGGCATAAGTGCGATGAGATTGTTGGGGTCTTTGTGATCTAGAATTATTCAATGAGTTAGTCTTGCTGCAAACGTAATATGAGCTTATGTAGTCGCACATAATATCGTACGAAAAATTGGATAATAGATCAAAGCAGCTCAACTCATAAATATTACGAGTTCAAATGGAAATATTGTTGGTTAGAAACTGTGATGTAGGGGTAGGCTAGTGGTGCTCGGAAGCTAGGACTCTACGTGCACGTGTGAGGGGATATGCGAATGCAATGCTACATGCAATGAAACAGTCGGATAGCAACGACAATTAATTTAAGCAATGAGAATTAACAACACCACGCAGTTAATCAAGATAAAGAAGCAATTAAATAATTTTAGCAATTTGGCAACGGCGTCCTCCACGCGGAGGGACTAAGCAAGCGACGACGATTAATTACACAAACAAATATTAGCGCAAGAGTACAACTACCAAACTATGATCACAACACAAATATAGATAAACAACAAGTGCAAATGTCAAATACAAAACACAATACCACGAGATACTCACGATGCAGTGGGCTGATCCAAGGCGATGGAGGATTTGACGAACCAGATGCAAAACGAGCGATCGGAGGTGGAACCGGTGGCGAGGCGGCGATGACGGTGGCTGCCTTCGGCGAAAAGTGGCGGTAACGGATGGTAAAACGACGGATCCGACCACAAATGAGTAGATCCGGGCCGGGGGTGAGTAGATCCGATGATTTGAAGCGGATCCGAACAAAAATGGAAGGTTTGGGTGGAGGGAATAACGGATCGGAGGGTGGTAACACTAGATCAAAAGAGATCTAGGGTTTTCGGAGCGGTGGGAGGTGGATCCACGAAGGGGAAGGGGAAGGGGAAGGAGTGGCCGGCTAGGGTAGGCCGGGCCTTAGGGGGGGTCGGTTTTGATGAGGGGAGGGCGGTGAGGGGGCTGCAGGCCAGGAGGTGGCCGGCGGTGGGGAGGCAGCAGGCCGACGGCGGGAAAAACTGGAAAAAGGGGGGCGGCTGGCTGGTTTGCTGGCCGACGGTGTGGAGGGGGAGTTAGGGGGTTCCGGTGGTGGAAAAAGTGGAGAAGATGATGAAAAATGATGGAGAGGGGTAGGGGTTACCTTGGAGAGGAGTTTGACGGCCTAGGAGTCGTCACCTAGGATTCCACGGCGTCGGCACCGAGGAGGGATCGCTGGAATCCGGGAATGCTCTTCTCCAAATTCAACAATGGCCTCAAATCAGCCCCCTAACATCCTATTTATAAGAAAACACAAACTAGGGCATCCCCATCAACGACTATGATTGACCGGTGGGTTAGCCCTTAAAATACATCAAAATAAACTCAAAAAATATAAAGTAATATAGCGTTTTGACTCGCGACGACGTCCCGTACGCAACCGCGGAGTCCGATCGGCGATCCGATCAAGTCTTCCTGCGCGAATACATGTATGTGGGCCTCGCCTTGCGTCGAGCTCCCCAAGTGCATCCGATGGCTCCCCATCAACTCCCCCCGACTGAAAGGCCTTCATCTCCGATGAATGGAGATGATCGTACTGAAGTCGAAGTCCAGGGGCGAGCCGATCTAGCTCTGCCGTAGTATCCAAGTATCGTCTGTGTCAGGTCGGCCCCGCCAATGTACTAGGTAGCGGCAACACGGTCCGTCCGAGGTGGGAACAAACTGATGGGATCTGATCTCTGTGATGCTCTCATCTCTCGCCTCTCAGAAGGTGGATCCCGGTGCGATCGGTGGTGCCTGCGGGGGAACCAAAGTGGGCGAAGTCCCAGGTGGGTGGGTGGCAACAGTGGGTGGACTAAGATGGCCAACAGGTGGTGGCGAAGTGGACGGGTGGTATGGTAGCGACAGTGGTGGTGGTGGCTGGGCATCTCCCCCGCTCGGGTCCACATACTCATGAGGCTCATAGTATGAAGTCAGGTCCTCAACATTAAACACTGGGTGAATTCCCATACTGGCCGGGATGTCAAGCCGGTAGGCGCTGGTCCCAATACGACTAATAATGGAATATGGACCTATTCACCTCACACTTAACTTCTTGGCAGGCCCCGAAGGGAGCCTCTGGGGCGGACTCGTACCATTACCTTCTCGCCTACATTAAATATCTGCTCTCGCCTTCGCTTATCTGCATGGGCTTTATAATTATCATTGCTTATTATTATTCGTCGGCGGACCGACTCATGCAAATCATGCAAATGCTGTGCAAATGACTCAGCAGACTCACTAGGGCGGGACTCTAAAGGACTCGTGACAAGGTCTATAGGTTTCCTAGGGTTGTATCCTGAAACTACATGAAATGGACTCAACTCGATGGACCTATTGACTGAGCTATTGTAGTCAAACTCGGCGATCGGCAAATCTAAGTCCCAACTACCTACATGCTCTCCAGCTAGACTCCGCAACAGATTCCCTAGGCTCCTATTCACTACCTCTGTCTGAATGTCCGTCTGTGGGTGATATGCCGAGGAAAACCTAAGGATAGTACCAGTCTTGTGCCACAGGGTTTTCAAAAGTAGCTCATGAACCTCAAATCGCGGTCAGACACGATCGACTTGGGTAGGCCATGCAACCGAAAGACATCCCTCATGAATATAGATGCAACGTGGGTCGCATCTGCCGTCTTGCGGCAAGCAATGAAGTGAGCCATCTTCGAAAACCGATCAACCACCACGAAGATGGAATCGTGTTTCCGTAAGGTGCGGGGAAGTCCGAGAACAAAATCCATGCTGATGTCCTCCCAAGGGCGGTGTGGAACGGGTAGGGGTGTATAAAGGCCGGTGTTCTGCTTATTTCCCTTGGCCGTCTGACAGATACGGCAGTGACGCACACCCGAGCTACGTCCTTCTTGAGGCTAGGCCAGTAAAGACGGTCCTCAACAATGGCTATGGACTTATCTCGCCCGAAGTGACCCGCGGCTCCGCCCGCATGCAGTTCCCAAATCAGGTAGTCTCGGTAAGACGTCTGAGGAACGCATAGGCGGGAACCCCGGTACAGATATCCCTCGTAAATCTGATATCCCTCAACAAGGTCGGGTGGGTCTCGGGATAGGGCGGTATAAATCTCGCCAAAGTCAGGGCACGTAGGGTAATCGAGCATCAGTCGCTCAAGTCCCTGCACACTCGCCGTCATCGTCTGCAATAGGGACACGCGGCGACTCAATGCATCAGCCGGCTTGTTCTCAACACCCGCGCGGTGCTTGAGAACATAATGAAAATCCTGCAGATACTCGACCCACTTCGCATGTCGGTGGCCCAGCTTGCATTGCGAATCGAGGTAACGGAGGGCCTGGTGGTCGGAGTACAACACGAACTCCCGGGGAAGTAGATAGTGTCGCCAGTAGCGCAGAAACTGGACTATAGCATAAAATTCTCGATCGTAATTCGAGTACTTTTGTTTTGCTTCATTCAGCTTCTCACTAAAGTAAGAAACTGAGTGTCCCTCTTGACTCAATACGCCATCTATACCGATACCGGACGCGTCGCAGGCGCCCTCAAAGACTAAAATCTGGCAACCGTAGGACGGGAGCTGTCGTCAATCTCTCCTTAATCTCCTCGAAGGCTCTAGTGGCTGCGGGGTCCACTGAAACTCTCCCTTCTTGAGACAGCTCGTGAAGGGGGCCATGATCGTGCTGAACCCCTGGACAAACCTCCTATAGAAGGTTGCAAGCCTGTGAAAGCTACGAGCCTCGTGGATATTCCTAGGTACAGGCCAATCTCGAATAGATTTGACCTTCTCAGGGTCCACGGAGACTCCAGTGGAGGAAATAATAAAGCCCATGAAGTGAACGGACTCGGAGAGGAAGGTGCACTTCTTCAGGTTCACATACAGTTTCTCTTGGCGGAGGGTGCCAAAGAGAAGTCTCAAATGATCGAGGTGAGCGGCCTGAGTCTGGATGTACACTAATATGTCATCAAAGTACACCACCAGAAACTTGCCCATGTAGGGCCGCAACACCTACATCATAACGCGCATAAACGTGCTCAGGGCATTGGATAGCCCGAATGGCATGACTAGCCACTCATACAGACCGTCCTTGGTCTTAAATGCGGTCGTCCACTCGTCCCCCTCACGAACTCGTATCTGATGGTACCCACTGCGGAGGTCAATCTTGGAGAAGATCTGGGCACCGGACATAGTATCCAGTAAGTCATCGAGTCGTGGGATAGGGAAGCGATACTTGACCGTGATCTTATTGATGGCGCGGCTGTCGATGCACATACGCCAACTACCGTCCTTCTTAGGGGTAAGAAGGGCGGGGACCGCACAAGGACTCATGCTCTCACGAATGAACTGCTTCCGAAGAAGCTCGTCAACCTGTCGTTTGAGCTCAGCGTGCTCATCCGGGTGCATACGGTAGTGGGGCAGGTTCGGGAGGGAAGCTCCTGGGACTAGATCAATGGCATGCTGAATGTCCCGTGGGGGAGGCAGCTCATCGGGGAGCTCGTCTGGCATAATATCCGCAAACTCGCCTAACAGGGGACGCACCGCGAGTGGGAAATCAACCGGGGCGTCCTCAGTAACCTGGGTAGCGACGACTACATAAATAACGTCGGTCTCGGCACTCTCTCGTAGAACTCACCTTGCCTCAGAACATGCAGTGGCCGCGAGGCGCTCGTGCTTGCAGACGACTCTACCACACCCTTGGGTCGATCTCGGGGTTGGGTGGGTGTCAACGTGATCTTCCGCCCCTTATCATAAAATACACGTGTTCGAGCGACCGAAGCACGTGACATCACGATTAAAAAGCCAGGGGCGGCCAAAAAACAACACGTGAGTGACGTCCATGGGAATGACATCGCACCAGACCTTGTCCTGAAAGGACGCAATAGTGATCGGGACTAAGCAACGCTGAGTGACCTGAATCGCCGTCTTGTCAACCCAGACGACACGGTACGGATGGGGGTGAGGCTCTGCCTTCACCTGCATACGGTCAAGCGCCTTCTGGGCTACGATATTCACGCAACTCTTACCATCAATAGCTAGCTTGCAGGGACCGCCTGCACTAGGGAAGTACGTGTAAAAGATGGTCGTGCGTCGCCAGTCCTCGTCCACACGTGGGGTGTGTAGAGGCACCGAATCACTCCCACCTCTAACGATCGCTCGGCGTCACTCTCCCAACCTTCCTCGACTGCGGCTCTAACCTCCTCTGGGGCCTCCTCTTCACCCTCTAAACCCTGCTCCTCTTCCTCAAGTAACAGGTTCCGCGTGGGGCACTGCGCCGCCACGTGCCCCTGCCAGAACATCTAAAACATACAATGCCCCCAAACCGCTGGCCATCAGTGCTATGACTTTCCCCTTCGCATCCGCGGGGATACGTGAGGGTGCAGCCGTGGTGGTTTGGGGCGGAGCGGGCTTCCTAAAGGTCGAGGAATCAGTCCGCGAAGTGAACTGCCTCGTACTAGACGATCAGAGGTACTGCTCGTACTCGAGGGAGAGCTGGAATATCTGATCAATAGTCTCCAAGCGGTGAGGAATCAACTCTCTCCGAATATCGGAACGAAGGCCCGCCTTGAAGCGGGCGGCAGTGGCAATAGGCTCCTCTGAAATATCACTCCTGACGACCAGCTCATCGAAGCGAGTCATGTACTCGCGACGGTAAGTGTCCCCTGCCGTAGGTTCTGTAGCTGCTCAAATAGCTGATCTCGATATGACGCGGGGAGGTACTTCTCCTCCAGTCTCTCCTTCATCTCGTCCCATCTGGCGATGGGGTAGTAACCATCCCGCTCTAGAGCTCTCTCAACACTAATCCAGAATACCTTAGCTTGCCTGGTCAACTTCATCTTTGCAAAGCGGACACAACGCTCTCGTCACTCATGTCGTACCACTCGAAGTAGTGGTCCATGTCCAAGAGCCAATCGCTGAAGGCTTTCAGATCTAGGCGACCATCGAACGAAGGGGCGTCGAGTCGGATGCGACGAGTGATGTCATGATAGTGGCCCCCTCTCCGAGGATCAGGGTAGTACTCGGGTAGTCATCATGAGCGTAGTCGTATCGAGCGGGTGGGGGACCACGCTCTCTCCGACTCGGGGGATAATAATCATCCTGGTGATGGTCACGACGACCGTGTGGGGGCACACGATCTCTGGGGTCCGGCTGAGGCTGACGTGGCATACGGTACTCATCACGCTGGGGTGGCAGCCTATCCCTCGCCGGGACTTGCCTATAATCTCTCGCAAAATCAGGATGTCGCCTTACCGGAGGAATCAGGGCTCGATGAGGACTATCACGATGGTGACGGTCTGCGGGAGGGGGACCATCCCTCGAGCGTTGCCCCGACGTGGAGGAGCGTCAGGGTCGTTCTCAAGAGAATCATCACGCTGTGTCGGAGTGTCTCTGGCATCCTCTAAGTGGCCTAAACGAAGGTTCACCTCAACAAGGTCATGATGCACATCGTCGAACTGGCCTCATATGGTGTCAAGGCGACCTAGGACAAGGCGTTGGAACTCAGCGAAAGCGGCTTCCGAATTCGAGCTCGTCGCTTGGTCCTCAGTGTTCTGTGGTTCTACCATGCTTACTCTAAAAATCCTACCACTACGGAGGATGCAAGTGGCCTAACCTGGCTCTGATACCAAATGATGTAGGGGTAGACTAGTGGTGCTCGGAAGCTAGGACTCTACGTGCACGTGTGAGAGGATATGCGAATGCAATGTTACATGCAATGAAACAGTCGGATAACAACAACAATTAATTTAAGCAATGAGAATTAACAACACCACACAGTTAATCAAGATAAAGAAACAATTAAATAATTTTAGCAATTTGCAACGGCGTCCTCCGCGCGGAGGGCCAAAGCAAGCGGCGGCGATTAATTCCACAAACAAATATTAGCACAAGAGTACAACAACTACCAAGCTATGATCACATCACAAATATAGATAAACAACCAAGTGCAAATGTCAAATACAAAACACAATACCACGAGATACTCACGATGCAGTGGCTGATCCGAGGCGATGGAGGATTTGACGAACCGGATGCAAAACGAGCGATCGGAGGTGGAACCGGAGGCGAGGCGGCGATGACGGTGGCTGCCTTCGGCGAAAAGTGGCGGTAACGGATGGTAAAACGACGGATCCGACCACAAATGAGTAGATCCGGGCCGGGGTGAGTAGATCCGATGATTTGGAGTGGATCCGAACAAAAATGGAAGGTTTGAGTGGAGGAATAACAGATCGAAGAGTGGTAACACTAGATCAAAAGAGATCTAGGGTTTTCGGAGCGGTGGAAGGTGGATCCACGAAGGGGAAGGGGAAGGAGTGGCCGGCTAGGGTAGGCCGGGCCTTAGGGGGGTCGGTTTTGATGAGGGGAGGGCGGTGAGGGGGCTGCAGGCCAGGAGGTGGCCGGCGGTGGGGAGGCAGCAGGCCGGCGGCGGGAAAAACAAAAAAGGGGGGCGGCTGGCTGGTTTGCTGGCCGGCGGTGTGGAGGGGAGTTAGGGGGTTCCGGTGGTGAAAAAAGGAGAAGATGATGAAAAATGATAGAGGGGGTAGGGGTTACCTTGGGAGGAGTTTGGCGGCCTAGGAGTCGTCACCTAGGGTTCCACGGCGTCGGCACCGAGGAGGGATCGCTGGAATCCGGGAATGCTCTTCTCCAAATTCAACAATGGCCTCAAATCAGCCCCCTAGCATCCTATTTATAAAGAAAACACAAACTAGGGCATCCTCATCAACGACTATGATTGGCCGGTGGGTTAGCCCTTAAAATAAATCAAAATAAACTAAAAAAATATAAAGTAATATAGCGTTTTGACTCGCGGCGACGTCCCGGACGCAACCGCGGAGTCCGATCAGCGATCCGATCAAGTCTTCCGCGCGAATACATGTATGTGGGCCCCGCCTTGCGGCGAGCTCCCCCAAGTGCATCTGATGGCTCCCCATCAAACTGTTTGACAGTTTTTCAACAAAAGGTGGTTGACTTAAAATGGGTAAGTCCAGTGTTGACTGGATGCAGTTGATTTTCATCAAGTTTCTTGCAGTCGAATTTCATGAAGTTGAATTCCATGCAACCGATGCAGTCGATTTTCATGAAGTCGAATTCATGCAGTCGAATTTCATGTCTTTTGATAACTTGCTGACTTGTTTTGTGACTAAGTAAAAATTTTGTTGCACACGCCTTTTTGCCAGATTTTGAATCTTAACCCGGTTTGACATTTTAAAGGGGTAATTCCTATTAAGACCAAACCCGGTTCACTGAACATTATATATAGATATAATTTCAGGCTAGGACATAACTTTTCCCCGATTCATTTATTTTCCCCAGCCCTAGCTGCGAAAGTGTTTTCGTGCGCCGAAATCCCGACGACAGCCTCCTTTGTGAATCGAGCCCTTGCGCTGACGGTCCTCTCTCAAAATCGAACCTAGTGGTTTATGGAGACGAAGGCTTCGATCCTTCTCTTTCCAGCCTGCCCTTGTGCGATGACGATGAAGTGTTTCTCCCATTAGTGTGGATACCCGTAAAGGCTGACATTTCTCTGCACTTTCGGACTCGACGGACCAAAAATCTCCGGAATAGGATTCCAGATCAGAGCCTGAAGTTTTCTGGAGCATTTTGCCCGGAGCACCTTGGTCGATTTCTGAATCGTCCCCGTAGAGGTATTCGCAAAACCCTAGCCGTTTGCTCATTTCGTAATCCATGGATTTTGCAAGTTCCTACTCTTGTTTGGGTTTTTCTAGAGTTTTATTCCGCTGCGCATATGGTGATGTGCTGTTTCACCCCTTTAAGAAAACCCAACAGAGATGACTCCTTCCCCCTGCACTGCTTGACCTTAGTGTGTTGCTACATCTCTCGGATCACGACTTTCAGCGCATGTATGAGTTTCTTTTGCGCTCACGCCCCAAGTTCGAGCTTGTTCGTGCCAGTTTCTGCATCGGGACCCTCCGCCTTCTCTCAGTGATATGTTGTCCTTGGTAATCACTGAAGGGACTCGTCTCCACTCCTTGAACACTACTACTCCTTCTGGTGTGCTGACTCATGTTGTTCTTGCTGCTTCCGAGCTTTCACCACAGTCCTCTCTTCTGAGTACTCCTCTTCTCCCTTAGCCGTTTATAGTGCGCCGGTGTGGCCTATTTCTCGTCCTCCAGCTCCCTCTACAGTCTGATCAACAGTATGCTCCTGGTGCTCCTTCAACTCACTAATTCTATGCTATGACACAATCACTCTTTGTTTCTGAGCTTGCCCAACAACTATCTCATGGTTCACTACTACCGCTCCTCTGCCTCCACACTCTCACCAGATGATTTTGCCTCTCATTCGGCTGCCTCCGCTCCTGCATGTATCTCTTCCTCCATCTGGTTGCTTGACTCTATAGCCTCTTTTCATATGACCCATGATGCCACCCATTTATTGTTCTGCCAGCCCGTCTCGTCTGTCCTTAGTGTCATAGTAGCAGATGACACTATTCTCCTCATCACCAGTCGTAGCCTCCTTCATACCAACCAGTTCTTTATTTCTGATGTGGCTTACATATCCAAGTTATCCATGAACCTTATATCCACCAGCCAACTCACGTCTCGCAGTTGTCTTGTTATTTTTGATGAATTTGCGTGTCATGTGCAGGATCGTCTGACAGGGTATCAGGGACACTCCTTGGAGCTACCTGTCGCCGTAGCGGGGTATACGTCCCTTATCGTCTTCATCTTTCATCCACTCCATCATCACCAGTGGACTCATCCTTTTGTCTTTCTTCAGTGAACTTCTCTTAGTGGCATCACCGCCTTGGTCATCCCAGTTGTTGCATCTTTCATCAATACGGGTCTCCTTGGTTGTGTTTCTGTTGATCGGTCTCACTTTTGTACGGGTTGTAAGCTTGGTAAACAGTTACAACTCCCTATTCAGTTTAGTGAGTGTATGTCTCAGCGTCCTTTTAATTTAGTTCATTCTGATGTATGAGGTCCCGCACCTTTTGTATCAAAGGGAGAATGTCGGTAATATGTTATATTTGTTGATGATTACTCTTGTTATTGTTGAATTTCTTTTATACACTCTCGTTCTGAATTCTTTCAGATTTATGTTACTTTTTTCGCTATGGTACGCACCCAGTTTTTTGATTTCATAAGTATTTTTTGTTCCGACTCGGGGGGGGGGGGGTGATACCTCTCTTATGCTTTTCATGATCCCCGAGCTACCCACGACACTCTCCATCAGCTTGTCTGTCCCGGTGCCCACACTCAGAATGACACCGCTAAAAGGAAGCTTCACCACATCTTTGAGATAACCCACATTATTCTCATCTCCTCCCACATTCCTCCTTATTTTTGGGCCTAGGTTTCTCCACTCCTGCCTACCTTATTAACCTGCAACCCTTCACTTTTATTCAGGGTCAGTGTCCTGGTGAGTGTCTTTATTCTCGACCCCCACGTTATACTCATCTTCGTATTTTTGGCTATCGATGTTATGTTCTACTTCCTCCACGTGAGCATACCAAGCTCTCTGCTGAATCTGTATCTTGTGTCTTTCTTGAATACGGTACTGAGCACAAGGCTATCGATTTTATGATCCTGTTGCACATCTACTTCGCATTTCACATGATGTCACCTTTGACGAGTCTCACCCTTTCTTGTGTCCTCCGTCCCCTCGACTTCACACTCATCTGTGATCCCCTCTGATGTGCAGTTTCTCACCCTTCCCATCCCACCGCCTCATGTATCCTCCTCTCCACTAGTATGTTCACCCCCCCTCTCCCTTGCTGTTGCCTACGTCTCTGATCTCTCCAGTCTCACCTTCTCACTCCTCCCATTTTCCCCCCACTTCTTCTGACACGCTCGTTATCCCCCTTCTATATTACTACACTCGTCATCCTCTCCTATTCTCTCGTCTCCAGTGTCCCTAGACTCAGTGCCTGCCTCCTCGAGCAAGTGTCCTGTGGATAATCATCCAGTGCGTCGCAACCCATCTTGTTAGAGACATCCTCCCGACCGCTTTTGCCTTGCTACACTACCGCTGGACCTACCTGCCCTTCCTACTATTGCCTATAGTACTCCAGAGCCGACTCCCTACCGTGAGACTGCCCAGATATCTGAGTGGCAGGTTGCTATGTCTGCTGAGTTGGAAACGCTTGAGCACACTCGTACATGAGACCTTGTTCATCTTCCACTTAGTGCTGTTCTTATTACTTGCAAATGTGTCTTCAAGGTTAAGACTCGCTCTGATGGTTCTGTGGAGAGTTACACGACTCGGCTAGTTGTTTGTGGTTTTCAGCAGGAGTAGGGGAAATACTATGACAAGAACTTTGCTTCAGTCGCTCACATGACTACAGTTTAGACTCTTATTGCAATTGCAGCGGTTTGCCTATGTTCTCTGTCTCAGCTTGACGTGAAGAATGCCTTTCTTCACGGTGATTTTCAGTAGGAGGTATACATGCTTCCTCCTCCTAGTCTATCCTATCCTCCAGGCCTTGTCTTCCACCTGAGGCGAGCTCTTTATGGGCTCAAGCAGGCGCATCACACGTGGTTTGTACGTTTCAGCTCAGCCATTACAGCCGTTGATTTCTAGGCAAGTTCACATGATCCAACTCTGTTCGTGCACTCCTCTCGTGATCGGACTCTTTTGTTACTTTATGTGGATGATATGATTATTACTGGTGATGATCCTTCTCATGTGACCTTCGTTAGACATCACCTTCGGCAACAGTTTTAGATGACTGACCTTGGACAACTGAGCTACTTCTTGGGCCTTGAGGTTAACTCTATAAACTGCGGTTTCAGCTCTATCTTCATCGTTATACACCAGATCTCCTAGCTTGGGCAGCTCTCTCTGACTCTCGCACAATGGACACCCCTATGAAACTTCACCTTCAGCTACGTCCGGATGATGGGGTTCCACTCTCTGATCCCACTCGCTATTGCCATCTTGTTGAGAGTCTCGTCTACCTCACCATTACTCGGCCCGACATTGCCCATGTTGTTCATGTATTGTGCCAGGTTATTAGTGCGCCCACCTTTGTGCTTTTTGGTCACCTGCCGCAGCTCCTACGCTATCTCCGGGCGACGACTTCTCGTGATCTCTTCTTCTCCAGCGGTTGTTCTCTACAACTCCATGCTTACTCGGATGCTACCTAGGCTAGTGATCCTGTTGATCGTCGCTCTGTCATTGGTTTCTATCTGTTCTTGGGTTCTTCACTTATTGCATAAAAGTCTAGGAAACAGACTGGTGTTTCTCGTTCCAGCACTGGTGCTGAGCTTCGGGCCATGACTATCACCACTGAGGATAATATTATTTGACTCCGTTTACTTCTATGTTGTTAAAGACGCGCCTAAGGCTTCAGGATCAACAGCTCAGAGGCTTGCGTCTTCGTGCGCCTTTTTGCGCCATGGGAGCATAAATGCACGTTTGGGTTGCAAATTTTTTTTCCAAAAGAAAGGAAAAAAAAATGTAAGTGCTTAATAGTTTTTGCATGATTTAATGTTTGTGAAACATAATTGGGTGTTCATACTTCAAATAAGATGCAAGTGACCACATTAATTCTATTTTTAAGAGATATAAATGATAATAATGAATGATTAATGAATAAAATAGATGAAAAATCTGATTAAAAGATGAGTTGATGCTTGATGCTTATTTTTTGAAATGAATGTGGTTTGCGCCTTGTCTTCGTCAGTTGCGCCTGCGCCTTGAGCCTTGCGCCTAAGATTCAAGATCCCGTTGCGCCTTGGGGCGCCTTGCGCCTAAAAAAAAGGTTGGCTTCTTATGGACCTTGATGTCTCTTCTCCAGATCCCACTGCACTCAACTGTGATAACACCGGTGCTATTCATACTCTAAACCCGGTGAAACACTCAGTCTCCAAGCATATTAGGGTGAATGCTTTCTTCCTACGTGAGCACTATGCTCGTGACACTCTTGCTCCTTCCTTTGTTTCTTTCGAGCAACAAATTGCAGATTTGATGACTAAGGAGCAGACGAGGACCCAACATGCTTATCTACTGTCCAAACTCTCATCCCCGTGAATTTGCGGGGGTGGGGTGGGGGTTGATATAGTGTATATTATGTATGGTAGAGTTAGCTTAGGCTCTCTTTGGGTGTTGTGGGCACCCTCTCTTGTGCATGTATATATATTACTATTGTTCATGTGAATACAATAATTCAATCCTATAGTCATTTAAAAATTCATGTTGTCTTATGCACTTAATATAGATCCTTAGGACCCTCCACTTATGATAACTTGGCTTTGTGTTGGATGCATGTGATTAAAAGTGGTATCAGGCTAGGCCCAAATACTCAATCCCAAAGGTCCTTGTTAGAATTTAGGTTCTAATAAAAGATGCTTATGTACTTTCCACTACTCTGTGGAAGAATAAATTTACTCCGGATGCAAGCAACTATTCATGTGTCTTGATCAATTATTTGGTGTTTTCTCTGCTAAAGTTTTTTCTGACTTAGCTTCGTGTTCTAGAATTTATTCTTTTCATTTTTCCTATAAGAATTAATCTATTCATTGTTATTTCTCTGATGTAATTTGGCATTATGTAAGTTTCATTGAATTTGAGCTTTCTAACATACTGTTTGATAAACTCAGTCTTAATTCCTTAAAGTACTATAAATAGTAACTAAGCTGTATGATTCATCCCTGGATGTGTCAATTCGGATTGGAGGAGAATGAGTGTGTGCAGAGCTTTTGAAGGTGAAATTTTCCTCAAAAGAAGTTTCTTGTGTATGGTTCGGAAGACAATAAAATTTTGAAGTTCATCCCCCGAACGTGTGGAAGGCGGTTTGCATCACCCACGATGATAAATGGCGGTTTGTGCATCACCCACGATTTTTGCATCACCCACGATTATTTTCTTAGATTGAAAAAAACACTATGGGTTCGTTTGCTTTAGATTTAACCTTAATGAATAGATTGATGGTGTAATAGATTTATCGAATGTGTTGACGATTTTGTGTGCTCAAGAAGTTGACGATTTTGCACTCAAGAAGAGTTGACGATTTTTGCGCTCAACTACACTATTTTGTTGGGAAGTATGAGTACATGAGGTTTGATGGATGATCCCAAATTCAGTACATTGATTATTAAATGCATGACGTGTATTTACACGTATTGTCGGTTCAAAGAGTTTTGATGGAGTTGGAAAATTGTGTATGAGTCTCAACAAATAAAACACGAAACACACAAAGTAGTTAAGAACGATCGTAAAGTAAATACAATCATGTTATACAGGATTAATCATCAATAAATGTAAGAAAATAACGGTAAACCAAAAGCACTAGATGTTTTATAAGGTTCCCAAATATCAGTATGTTACTACATCAAAATGAGAATTGCTTCAAGTACAATGACTATGAGGGAGAAAGAAGAACAATGCTGTTTTTTGAAGATACAAGACTTGAAAGTAAAGTCAGTGAGGGATAGATTCAGAAGAGCTTTATTGTGGATTGAGAGAGGAGCTGCCCATGACGCCGGTGCCAATCAACATAACTAACAGAGGAGAGAACTGTGGGAGAGACGTCCAAATTGTAGAGCCTATTGGACAGTCACCTTTTACCAATGATATTCTGTGTCCGTCGATCCTACACAACTACACAACAGAAGAAGAGAAAAAATAGAAAGTTACTAGAGCAATCAATGTCAAGAGTAAGACGGTTAACATAAAGAAAATTGAAAGTAGAGTCCATAACACGAAGAACCCAAGCGGAGAGAGAGATGAACTGAGGGGCACATCGGCTGAGCCGGAAAGCGGGGTATATCATCATTGCCACTGTGATGAACTTGAAATGCACATAGTTCAAGTACCGAGGCGATTTCTCGGAGTAATATGATACGGGACACTCGAGTCCACAATCCAAGTTGGACTATGCGAGAGACAAAAGATACCTTTATTGAAGATAGACATAACAGAACTAGATGAACGACTGATCAATCCCTGAAGATGCTGAAGTTGGGTGCCCAATGCATCAATGTCGGTGCAGTGGTAAAAGGTGTATTGACTGCAATGGAAGCATGTTGTTGTGGGGGCACACTATGCTTACGATAACATGTTGCCTCAAAATGACCATCTCGATCGTAATGAGTACACTTGGAACAAGTTCTTCCGTTGTGGCCTCCTATCCCAATAGCTAGAGAGATCTCACGAGTGACTGATGGAGCATGGGTGAGATGTATAAGAGTGTTATGAAGGAGAATTGGATATGAGAATCTTGGGTCAGAAAAAAAAAGAGGAATGGGTGTTGGGGGATGGGA
>CM077164.1:18346614-18592954 GCA_039583875.1 Platanthera guangdongensis
ACATCCATCTAAATAAGGTTGCTCTTTTTTCACCTTTAACCACAGATATTTCGCAAGACCCTTCAGCTGGTATGTGGTGACCATCACTCTTTAGTCAGCAGATATTCTGAGTACGAGAACATTCCTCTATAGCGAGGATCAGTCATCCAAAGCTATGAAGTCAGCTCTACCGTCATAGGTGGGAGGTCCTAGTCGCTGAGAGTGTGAAATGAAATTCATCTCTGGTTGGCAGCAGAACTGGAGGCACTAAGGGAGCAGGAGGAATAGGAATGGCTTGACCCACAGCAGGGTCCTGCACTTTAGGCCGTTGTCCCGAAACGACAGTCAACAACGCCTGAATTTATGATTGCATCTCAACCATCTGCCTTGACAGAACATCATTGCTCTGCCGCAGCCCTTCAATCACAGCCTCACTCTGCGCACCTGACGACTCGCCTTCAGACTGGGGAGTCGATCTCGTCGCATACGCTTAGGACATCCTAATAACACAACAAATAACTAATCAAAATTTAGTTAACGCTAGAATTACCCAACCTAGTTCAGACACACATGTATAGATACTTGCTTATGCGGTTAACTTGCTCTGTGATTTTCATAAATGATGATATGCTTAACTTAGGATAAAATATCATCTTATTAACTCATGTGCATAAACTATAAATGCATGAATTCTTATTATTTTGGTTAAATCCATGTGGTATGTATGTCATGTAAATCATACTTTGACATGTGTGTTAATGCTATGTTATGTTATGCATGTTGTGCTATGCATTCTAATAAAGGTTTTAATGCATGTTATGAGCGACGTTTACACATGAAATATTATGCATCTCATACTATATAATATCGCATGTAACGAAAAGGTAAAATCTAATGAGCATTTATGTGATGATTGTTATGCATCTCATACTACATAATAGTCACATGTTGCTTCCGATGAGCAAAATCACGCTCCAACACGACGCCCGTTAACTACGCGACAACGTAACGCCCTAACATCATTATTACGTTACTACAAAAATTTAAAATAAATATCGAAAAATCAGGGGCGTTACTGGCACTCACCTGAAAGAAAGTTTCGTCCCGAAACTTGATACAAAATCGAATCTAATACAGAAAGAAAATAACCAAAGGTTATCGAATAAAAACACTTACCAAAAGAAACTAGGAGAACAGATGAGGATGAGCCTCTCTCATAGCTGACTCCAACTCTCAAGTCGCGTTTTCAACGTCTTGGTTTCGCCAAAGAACTTTGACCATGGGCATTGGCTTCCTTCGCAACACCCGATCCTGAGTATCTAGGATACGAACTGGTACTTCAACATAAGAAAGATTAGGCTGCAACTGGGGCACGGAGTTAAGAACATGTCGGTCACTAAGCACACATTTCCGCAACTGGCTCACATGAAACACATCGTGCACACCATGAAACTTAGCAGGCAAATCCAGCCTATAAGCTGACACGCTGATGCGTTCAACAACCTGAAAAGGTCTCACATACCTGGGATCCAACTTGTGGTTCCTTCCAAACCTCTTAATGCCTGACATCAGAGATACCTTGAGAAAAACCATGTCCCCAACTGCGAACTCCAGACCAACCCTTCGTCGATTAGTGTTTTTCTCATAACGCTCCTGAGCTATACGAATCTTTTCTCGAATATGCAACACAGAGGTACTCATTTCTTTCAGAACTTCTGGACCCAACAATGGTCTTTCACCAACTTCGACCCAAAATAAAGGAGTTCTGCAACATTAAAACCATGTTGGTAGAACCAGGGTGGAAGGCAACATTAAAACCATGTGCTTCACTACACAACTTTGCTCGAATATCCTCAACAATGGGAATACAACATCTATCGTGGTACTTCAAAGTACCCGCATCATCAATTGAAAAATCCGGTAATTCCTCTTTCTCAGTTCTACTACGAATATGCTGCAAATCAGGGTCGTCTTTTTGATGTAGCCTTGTAAGCGAAATCCAAGAAGGCTCTGTCACTTTCAGGCTGTTTGGCGAATCGCTACTCCCAACAGAAATACCCAATAATAAAAACTCTTCCACCAAGGATTCCACTGAAAGGTTAAAGATCTGAGCGGTCTTCCTACTCAAGGCGTCGGCTACCACATTAGCTTTACCCGGATGATATAGGATATCAACATTATAATCCGCGACATACTCCAACCATCTAATTCAGCTCCTTCTGAGTGAAGACATACTTCAAGCTCTTATGGTTCGTGTAAATCTTGCACAACGCGCCATATAATAAATGTCTTCACTGCTTCAAGGCATACATCACTGCGCAAACTCCAAATCATGAGTAAAGTAGTTCCTTTCATGAATCTTTAACTGTCCGATCCATACACAATCACTTTTCCTTCTTGCATCAATACACAACCAATCCCAACGTGCGATGCATCCACATAAACATCATACTCCACTCCTTCGGTAGGCAAAGACAACACTGGAGCAATGCACAATCTCTTTTTCAACTTCTGAAAGGCTTTTTCGCACTTATCGCTCCACACAAAAGCTACGTTCTTCTGCGTAATCTTAGTCAGCGGCGCAGACAACGTAGAGAATCCTTCTACAAATCTTCTATAATAGTCTGTCAACCATAGGAAACTTCTTATCTCTTTAAGTGTGGTAGGTCTTTTCCAATCCATAACGGCGGCTATCTTTTCTGGGTCAACAGAAATTTCGTCTTTATTCACAACATGACCCAAAAAGGACACCTGAGTTAGCCAAAACTCGCACTTACTCACCTTCGCATAAAGCTTATACTCTCTTAAGGTAGACAGAACTTGGCGCAAGTGCTGAGCATGCTTCTCAGCGCTCCGGGAATATACCAGAACATCGTCAATAAAAACAACCACAAACTGATCCAAAAAATCTTTAAACACTATGTTCATCATGTCCATGAAGGCAGATGGTGTATTCGTCAATACAAAAGACATCACCAAAAACTCAAAATGTTCATACCGAGAACGAAAGACGGTCCGCAGAACATCCGTCTCACGGATGCTCAACTGATGGTAGCCTGAACGAAGGTCAATCTTCGAAAACACCATAATACCACGCAACTGATCAAACAAATCATCTATCCACGACAAGGGATACCTGTTCTTGATAGTTACCTTATTCAATTCCCTATAATCAATGCACAGGCTCATAGATTCATCCTTCTTCTTTACAAACAAGACGGGAACACCGTAAGGAGAAGAACTTGCCCTAATGAATCCACACTGCAACAACTCATCTAGCTGGGTACGCAACTCTTCCAGCTCGCGCGGGGCCATACGGTACGGTGCCTTAGCAATAGGGCGAGTACCCGACTCCAGATCTATAACAAACTTCACATCTCTCTCAGGCGGAAGACCAGAAAGACTATCTGGGAAGACATCAGGAAACTCTCGCACCACAGGAACATCCTCGACACGCGGCAAACTACTAACGACTTCTAAAACAGAAATCAAATAAGCACAACAACCGGAACCTAAAAGCTTCCGAACACATACCGTAGAAATAATCGAGGAATCTTGGCGCGGAAGGCCATACACACTCCTGGGATGGTCATTGTCCATCTTGAAGTTCAAACGCTTAACCTTGCATTGGATAACTGCATCATATCTGGACAACCAGTCCATGTCCAGAATCACATCAAAGTCCTCCAGGTCTAGCACCTTCAGATCGGCAAAAGCTAAAAAATCGCCTAAAAGAATAGGACAACTCTGGATACCCTGGTCTGGCACCACCGAGTCACCAGAGGGAAACTTAATGTGAAACGGATCGCCAACGTGATCAAGAGTCAGACGATGACGTTCCACGAAAGTCCTAGCCACGAACGAGTGGGTAGCACCGGAATAAAAAAGAACGCGCGCCCAACGATTCTTTACCTTAAACTTCCCTATAAAATTGCATACGTAACTAATCGGCTAATATTGAAACTAAAGCTATGAGCTAAGAACTAGATTAGAATCTAACCTGAGATCACTTGGGTGGACGTCTGCGCTTCTTCCAAAGTCATCACATTCAGCTTGTCCTTCCCTTTGTCCAAATGTTGCGGCGGCGGCAAGGCTTGAAGTGGAACTGGCTGCAGCGGGGGCTGAGACCGCGGGCATCTAGACTTCAAGTGCACTTTCTGTCCACACTGGAAGCACACCTTATCTTTACTCCAATAACGGGCAACATCATGTCCTTTCTTGTTACATTAAGCATAGACTAAATCTCTTTTGTGGACGCTCTGAATTGCAAGCACCTGCTGCTGCTTCTGAACTCTCAGCCTTTTGAAACACTTTTTTGAATGGATGGTCTGGCCGACCACAAAAACTACACACCTCCATGTTTTCCTTTCTTCGAAACAGGGCCAGAATCCCGAGAGCTTTTACTATCGTCAGACTTTCTCTTATCCTTCCTCATTTGCATACCTAGATTCTTGACATTATCAATCGCTTCGACTTTCAGAGCAGCTTCCACTGCCTCAGCATAATTCTCAGATCCATACGCACTAGCCAATTGCTGGATGTCGCTCCTAAGACCACCCAGAAAGCGCTTTACTTTGTTCGCTTCAGAGGCTACTAAATCCGGGCAAACCCGCTCAACTTGCTGAACTATATCTCGTACTCACTGACTGAGAGTTGTCTTTGCTTCAGATGCAGAAAGTTGTTCATCAAACGGTCTTGCTCGCCCGACGGCAGAAATTTCCTCAACAACAACTCCTTGAAAGATTCCCACGAACATCCATCTGTAAGGTTCTCTTTTTCCCTTAACCACCAGCTATTCGCAAGACCCTTCAGCTGGTATGTGGCGACCATCACTCTTTAGTCAGCAGATATTCCTGAGTACGAGAACATTCCTCTATAGCGATGATCCAGTCATCCAAAGCTATGAAGTCAGCTCTACCGTCATAGGTAGGAGGTCCTAGTCGCTGAGAGTGTGAAATGAAATTCATCTCTGTTGGCAGCAGAACTGGAGGCACTAAGAGAGCAGGAGGAATAGGAATGGCTTGACCCACAGCAGGGTCTTGCACTCTAGGCTGATGTCCCAAAACGACAGTCAACAATGCCTGAATTTACGATTGCATCTCAACCATCTGCCTTGACAGAACATCATTGCTCTGCCGCAGCCCTTCAATCACAGCCTCACTCTGCGCACCTGACGACTCGCCCTCAGACTGGGGAGTCGATCTCGTCGCAATACGCTTAGGCGGCATCCTAATAACACAACAAACAACTAATCAAAATCTAGTTTAACGCTAGAATTACCCAACCTAGTTCAGACCATACATGTATAGATACTTGCTTATGCGGCTAACTTGCTCTGTGATTTTCATAAATGATGATATGCTTAACTTAGGATGATATATCGTCATCCTATTAACTCATGTGCATAAACTATAAATGCATGAATTCTTATTATTTTTGGTTTAAATCCATGTGTGTATGTATGTCATCATGTAAATCATACTTTGACATGTGTGTTAATGCTATGTTATGTTATGCATGTTGTGCTATGCATTCTAATAAAGGTTTTAATGCATGTTATGAGCGGCGTACACATGAAATATTATGCATCTCATACTATATAATATCACATGTAACGAAAAGGTAAAATCTAATGAGCATTTATGTGATGATTGTTATGCATCTCATACTACATAACAGTCACATGTTGCTTCCTATGAGGATTCATATACAAACACATATTATTCATCTCATACTACATAATAAACCTCGTATACTTCTTATCATGTTTATGAGTGCAATGTTCATGCTCCGGCCAAGACGTACTGATGACACATCGGTGTGTGTATGAAATGGAACAAGACCACTAAAACTAGACCTCTGATACCAACTGTCACGACCCGCATTTTCCTCGCATTTAAACGATATATCAGAGTAAGAAAAAACATGCGTCATGATGGCACGTCGTGCTGGTCATAACTGCAGACACTCAGGCAAGAACCTACTCCTGACACTTATCATGAAATTCTCAAGTTTATCTTGAAGAAAATATATTTTTAGTTAAGTTTAACGGTCGTATCCCTCAGTTCAATGGATCAACTAGTGCACAGATGAAAATATAAATATACGTTGCGAAAAATACTTTATTTAGCTCCATTATTATCCTACATGAACAGAGACCTCCAAAAGGACAACTCATGATATGCATACCTCTAGATTTAATATAAGTAGGAAAAGAATTTTTACGTTCGTTAAAATATAATGACATTTGATTTAAAAGATGTCATGAGTATAAGATAAGCATAATGATACTTTTATACCTTGAAAATATCTAGCATGCAATCCTATCAAAAATCCTTCACAGGGAACAAGTTAATCCAATAAACCATCTAGGAAATAGAACAACAGCTAGCAAATAAACCAACATTCTACGATAATCTTCGATGTGCGTCAACAACCTGACACGAACCCACCAAACATCATGCATGTCTGAACAAGAAACAAAATAACAAAATTACCTCACAACGGTGAGGGGAGAACCACTACTACTGCTGCAGAAAACCTGAGGCCACCAACTCTAGCTACCCAACCTGTTACAGCTCCGAGCCTGAGGCATTCAAAAGAATGAACGCCTCAGTAAGAATAAACAAGTGGCAAAAGAAAACCAAAGGTAAATAAACAAGAGAAGTTAAAGGGTCACCAGCCCAAGATAGAATAGTTGTCAAACCACAACATATAAATCATAAAATAATAAGCAAATGAAGAATTTATAGAGTTTTAAGTATGAGAAGTTGCACCAAGTGCGATATTAAGTCATGCTTCATTAACATCTGCAAGTGCATGCATAAAAACATATGTGTATATATATATGTAAACAAAAGAGACTGATCGGTTCAAAACACGTGAATCATTAACACCGGTAAAAACGGTACTAAGTTGGGGGCCACATTCTCCACCACTAACCTTTAGACCAAACATCTCAAAAATGCACTGTGATGGTGGTCATATTGTCAAACACAACCCAACAGCCCATAAGAAGAGAAAAAAACTCATCACGTGTAATGATTCACAAACCGACACTGAGGTGGTGGTCCTTTATCCACTGCCAACCATGACCACAAATAATCATACATTATATTAATAAACGAAAAGAAACCCAAGGCTTAGCGTCAGATTTTCATGACGATGCAAAGGGAAGAAAACTAAAAGTTACTAAGGTATACCCGACGAATATGACTTGACAAACTCAAAGTCACTCAACGGGCACACTAAAATTACCCGAAAATAACTCTGAAATCACTCGACGCCAAAACTACAGCCACTCGACGCCTCTCTGCTTCACTTAATGCCAAGACTGAGTTCACTCAACGCACTCGACGCCGATGCAGATTCACTCAACGCACTCAACGCCTAACTGAGTTCACTTAACGCACTCGACGCCAAGGCAGATTCCCTCAACGCACTCGACGCCAAAACTGAGTTCACTCAATGCACTCGACGTCAAGGCAGCTACACTCAAATCACTCGACGCCAAGATAGATTCATTCAACGTCTGGACTTAACTCAACGAATTTTACTTCACTCGACGCCTAGCTGAGTTCACTCAACGCACACGACGCCAAAACTGAGTTCACTCAATGCACTCGACGTCAAGGCAGCTACACTCAAAGCACTTGACGCCAAGACAGATTCATTCAACGTCTGGATTTAACTCAACGAATTTTACTTCACTCAACGCCTAGCTGAGTTCACTCAACGCACTCGACGCCAAGACTGGGTTCACTCAACGCACTCGACGTCAAGGCAGCTACACTCAAAGCACTCGACGCCAAGACAGATTCTATTCCTGCCAGAAAATTTCTCATCTAAATAGAAGTTATTGGACTTAGGAATCTTTGACAACAGTTAACCTAGACCATGAATAAGTTCCATAAAATAAGAGAAAGGGAGGGGTAGACAAGGCAGGAGCCCAAACACGGGTAAAAGAACCACACATCAACTCAACAAGAAGAAAAGACAATTTACTGCTATTTGAATGCGGTAAAACTAGTAGTAGACAGAATAGGTGACATGGAAGTATAAAATCTAACAGGAGGATCGACAAAAAAATTCAGAGAATGATACATAAGGAATTTGCAAGAGGCTAGGCAAGAGAGCAAACCTTTCAAACACTCCACGACACAGATCGGCCAAAAAGGAAGTGCGACAACGAAATCTGGAGAGATCTGGATAAAACAAAAGTTTAGGGCCACACACCCCAACGCCAAAAGTCCAAGATAACAAATTAACTACCACCAACGCGTAGATCTCAGTGAGAGCTTTCCGGATCTACCCTCCAACGACGATTCCGAGCACCGGAACTCCTACAGTCGGCGGCTGAAGGCCTCGCGATATCCGTCGCCTCCTCTCATCCGCGCTTTCGGTCCGACGGCTTGGGGAAGAAGATAGGAAATAGGTTTTCAGTTATAAGTATTTATATATATAATATAATATTATATTAATAATTAAACGTCCAAACGACCATAAACTCGAATCAACTCGGATTTCCACGAAATTCGCACCAAGAATAAATATCAATGCTACAAAACCAACGGCGAAATCGAAATTAAGATTCGACAAACCAAACTCGGGTTAAAATTCCCCGAAGTTTCAACAAACATCAACCTACTAAAATCCACCGAGTCAAAACCTCGGATTCCGATGAGCAAAATCACGCTCCAACAACGGCGCCCGTTAACTACACGTTAACGTAACACCCTAACATCATTATTACGTCACTACAGAAATTTAAAATAAATATTGAAAAATCAGGGGCGTTACAATCAGCTCTTCTTAGGCTCTATTTGGTTCGGCGTTTTGCCGCTCCGTTTGGGGCAAACGCCGCCGGAAGGCGGGTAAACAAATGACCTCTGGCGGCGTTTGCTCTGTTTATCCTCCCGCCTTGAGAAACGCCCCAAAAAGCTCGTGGATCACCTCCCCCCTCCGTTTCGAACACGTACCCGCGCACCTGACCGCGCCGAACCAAATGAAGCCTAATATGTTATGAATCGTGGCGCGGGCGCAATGAAGTCGGTCAGAGCGGCTCAGACCGACGAGGACGACCTAGGCGGGGTCGGCACGGAGGATAATTAATATTTAGTTTTATGTTTTGTTTTATGTTTATTTTATTTTGGGATTTTGTTATTGGCCCCCCTCCACTATAAGAGGGGCTGATTTGGACATGTTATGTTTTATCGTGGATGTGTTATGAAAAGGGTTGCTCCCTTGTTTCCTCTCAAACCCTAATCTCCATCCTCTCTCCCTTTCACTGTCGGCTCTTCCCCTAGTCCAGATTTCTTCTTGAATCGTAATATTTGATCCGACCTGTCGTTCCGCCCGTTACCGCAACTGCCGGTGTCCAGCCCTACGTTGAATCGTGGTCGTCATTCACTATCGCTCAGGCCGATCCGCCGTTTCGCCAGACAGTGCGTCCCATGATCCCGCGATGTCGCGCCTTCACCCAGGCTGCTGCTGCGTCCGACGATCTCGCGCGTCTGCGTTCGTCAATCTCGCGCTGCGTTTCTGCTTCTGCTGCCAGCGTTCGCCCAGGTCGCGCCGCCTCCGCTGCAAGCCCAAGTCGCACCTCCACCGCAAGCCCAGGCAGCGACATCTATTTTGTGCCCCCCCCCCCCCCCCCCGCGCCATGGCTCCTCCGACCACTTGCGCCCACTCGGACGCTTCCGTCGTCGAGGGCCACGACGGCATCGTCCAATGTCGCCTCGATGGACAAGACGCTCAGTTCGCCTCCATGGACAAGACGTTGTAGGTCATACTTGGGCGCCTGGACGCCCGCCCTGAGATGCCCGCATTCGCGGCCACGGGAAGCTGTGCCTCCTCTCCCGACGGAGGCTCACTACTCAGCACACCTCCCAAGCCCGCCACTTTCGTGCCTCTATCGAGTCGCTCAACCCTCGCCCTCGACGTTCCACATATTTCCAGCACCGACCCCGTGGGGTGGATCGCCAAGACCGAACACTCGAGCCGGACAAGGTCGGCACTGCCGTGGTCGGCCTTGACAGCTCCGCACTCCATTGGGCGCGATGGCTATGCCAATCCCAACCCCACATTTCCCGAGGGGAACTAAAACATGAAATGGTCCAACGATACGAGCCTCGCTACGCCGGCTCCGCCATCGAGCGCCTTTGTAGTATCCACCAGTCAGCCGATCTCGATGACTACATCGACGAGTTCGTCGCCCTAGTTACACATGTTCCTGGTCTTCTGCTGGACCACTATTTGGGTTTCTTTATGCAAGACCTCCTCCCGGCGATCTGTTCTCGTCTCCACACCTACCACCCGTGAACGGTCTCTGAAGCGCTCGATCTAGCGTGAGACATGGACGCGGATCTCTTTGACGTTTCGTCGGCCGCCACTGGGCCACCTGCTCCTCAGGACGACCACCACCAGCCCCGACCGGCTTGGCGTCTGCCAGCCACGATTACTCCACCGTGTCCGCCACCTTGGGGGAATCGGCCGAGCCGCCCATCGGCCCACCTACACCTTTGGAACAGTGAGTACAATGAACTTCGCAGCAAGGGTCTCTGTTTTCGCTACCGCCAATCGTACTCCCCCAACCATGAGTGCTCTGTGGAGTAGTTCCACCCGATCATCGGCGACGTCGATCCTGAGGTTACCCTGACCGACTTTAAGGTCTTAGAACTCTCAACGGAAGATCCACCTCTTGACCCCACCGCAGCTACGTTCCACCGATTGGAGTTATCTTAAACCCAGACGGGCGGGATCTCTGGACAACAGGCCATGCAGCTGTCAAGCACACTGCGGGATCTCCCGATCATCATCATGGTGGACATCGGTGCAAGACATAACCTCATCTCTGAGCACCTGGTGCAGCGACCTCGTCTTCCATCAGTTCCCTCCTCAGATGTTGTGGTTTGTTTGGGCGATGGGATCCACCGACCATCTCAGAGTCGTTGCACTGTCGTTTCTCTCTCAGTGGGGACCTGTTCCGTGACCGCAGACTTCTATATATTCGACTTAGGCGGTCTCGACGTCATTTTGGACATGGTTTGTCTCTGCACGCTCGGCGATGTATGCATTAATTGGCAGGCTATGTCCATGCAGTTCCTGCATAAGGGCCAGTCATGTCGCCTCGACGGTGACTCCTCCCTCCTACGCTCTCTGAGCTCCCTCTGTACGATCCAGCGAACCACAGACGTCGGCCTCCCCGCGGGGCCGTGGGCCCTCTCAGGCTCGTCCACTGTGCCTTTTCCTTTCCCGACGGCCCACCGTGAGCATTTGAATGTGCTCGCCGACGCCATCCAGCCTCCGACGGGATTGCCACAAGCCCAACTTTCTCTGGTCCGCAAGAAAGATGGCGGTTGTCGCCGAACCACCCAGCCAAGCTACTTGATCGCTGCTACCACCTTCAGGGGGACTCTGGCTCGCAAGTGGTCCAGGTTGCGGGGTCTTACTATCTGGAGGCTGATGTCACGGGGTTGCCCCGGGATCACTTCCGCCGCCACCACTCCGACTATTGCCTTGGGGACAAAACATATTTTCTAGATGACGGCATTGTTACAGATATTTGTTGTGGATGTGGCGCGGACTGATGAAGTTGAACCGGGCGCGTTGGGAGCGGCTCGGACCGACGAGCACGACCTAGGCGGGGTCGGCGCAGAGGATAATTAATATTCAGTCTTATGTTTTGTTTTATTTTTATTTTATTTTGGGATTTTGTTATTAGCTCCCCTTCACTATAAGAGGAGCTGATTGGGACTTGTTATGTTTTATCGTGGATGTGTTATGAAAAGGGTTGTTCTCTTATTTCCTCTCAAACCTTAATCTCCCTCTTCTCTTCATATCACCGCCAGCTTTTCCCCTAATCCGAATTTCTTCTTGAATTGTAATATAATACCTGTAATTTTACTAACAACAATTCTCACATCTTCCCAAAATTTCACATTATATACAATTGCAACGGCCTGTAATTTTAAGTAAACAAAGTTGATCATAACCACTTAAGAACTAAGAAGTAACACAAGTTAATCATGATCTAATTATAAAACAAAATTTTATATTTTATCCTCTTTCTAGGTCGTGTGCTAGCTAACCTTGACTCTTCTCATTTTGCGATTAGAACATGTTCATTAGCACTTTCTTCTTATCTAAAATGATTTGCAAAAATAGAAATGCAGTAGCAAATTTAGTCACTTCTGATCGAATAAATTCATGATAATCTAAATCCTGGATAAATTGGCTCAACAAATCAAGAGAAATGGTATGTCCATATATAAAGACTGTCAGAATACGACCAAAGATGATGACATTTATGATTTGCTTTATTTTCGCAATATATCCATGTAATAAATTAATTGTGCGGGTTGTATAGGACGTTCAAAATATAGCAGACCTTTTCATAGATATCATCTTTGTCGCTAAAATATTATTAGATGCATTGTTCGTGACAACTTGCACTATATTTTTTTCTTCCGGTCTAGACTCAGATCTGATTGTCTCGTCAACAAAATAAAAAATAAATTTTTCATCATAAACATCAGATGAAACATTCCTAGAAATCCAAAATATTACTCCTTCACAGTGCACCATAATATTCATAATACTCATTCCCTTTCTGTCAGTCCATGCATCAGTCATAATACAACAGTCATTCAACCTACAAGTAGCGGTGAATGTATTTAATGATTCTTTTGTTCGCCCAGCCTCTTTCTTGAGATGTTTTTGACTCAACTCATACGGAGTATGGCCATTCAACCTTGTCCCACATTGCCCAATAACTTGCAACATATGATCAAAGGAAGGAAGCGTCAAAGAATTAAAGGAAACATCAGTCTTGTATACCCATCTTGCGATATATGTGTTTGTTTCCTACTTTCCTCCCTCATTTTCTTCTTCCACCTATCTCCTCCCAATGTCAACTTCTCACCTTTACCTGTTTGTCCAACACTATCCGTCGGTATTAGGAAATGTATATCCAAAAGTCTTTTTGTCTTCATTTTAGAAAACAAACTCCTATGTGATTGAGAGTTGTCTTTTGAATCCATTGCACCTCCAACTACTACTTCATTACGGTCCGCCTCTAATCTAACGATAGGGTCACGAGATGTATAATGGCCAGCATTTTCTTCTGGCAGGTAAATAAGCCCAGTGTCTGTAGCGCCAAAGTCTTGCTGAAGTAGGCTATCAGACGCCCCTGTTGTATGAAACAACCCCAATCCCCATCCCTGACACATCGGTCTCCCAGACAAATTCCTTAATGAAATCGGCTATAGCAAGCACCGATGTGGTAGTCATCGTTCTCCTGAGAGCCTGGAATGTCGTTTCTGCCTCCTGTTGCCAGCTAAATGCATATTTGTGTAGCAGATGTGCCAACGGTCGTGCTCCATAATCCTTCACGAACCGTCGATAGTAGCCCGTCAGCTCGAGGAAGTCGTGAAAGACTCAGATCGTGGGTTGCATGCTTTCAATCTTCTTCGGATCGGCCTGGACACCTTGTTCCGAGACTACATGACCAAAATATTTGACCTCTTCTTGGTCAAAGGAGCATTTAGAGAGCTAGGCATAGAGCTGGCGCTGACGGAGGATCACAAATACTTGCTCCACATGTTTGACGTGTTCCTCCCAACTGGCGTTGTAGATCAAAAATATCAATATGGACCTGCGGAGGAGCCGAAAGATCTCGTTCATCGCCGCCTAGAACATCGATGACACGTTGGAGAGTCCGAAATGCATCACGAGGAACTCGTACTGGCCGTCGTGTGTTCAAAATGTTGTCTTGTAGATATCTTCTTCCTTCATCCTGATTTGGTGGTAGCCCGAGCGCAGATCCAACTTCGTGAATATGCATGCTCCGTGTAATTCATCTAACAGTTCTTTTATCATGGGAATGAGAAACATGTCCTTGATGGTGGAATTGTTCAAGCCGTGGTAAGTCAACACAAAATCTCCATGAGTCGTCCATTTTCTTCACGAGAATGTTGGGTAAGGAAAAAGAACTGGTGTCGAGTCTTATAATTCCCGCCGCTAGCATCTCCTTAATGCTCTGTTCTATCTCTACCTTCTATATGTGTGGGTAGAGGTATGATCGAATGTTAGTCGGCTCGGCTCCTTCCATGAGGTTGATCTGGTGGTCTCTAAATCTCTGTGACGGAAGTGTGCGGGGTTACTGGAAAATCTTTGAGTATTGCCCTAGCAAGGACTGCATTTGCGCTGGCACCTCGTCCGAAGACTGAAGAAGTAGGTCGTGGCGCAAGCTCCATGATCACCGCCATAAGATCTTCTTTATTTCACAACCTTTTTAAGCATCGAAGAGAAACCTCCTTCATGGGTGAGGTTTTGAGTCCATTCAAACAGTAGTCCTTCCCACCCTAAGTAAACTCCATAGTCAGAGAAACCTCCTTCATGGGTGATGGGTCTTGGGTTTTGAGTAAGGCGCAATCAAATTCCATTAAACACCAATTTAACGTCTAGATCAGATTCTTCATTTATTCAACTCATTAATAATTCATCCTTCTTAAAAAAAAAATGTGGTCCACCCTAAGTAAACTCCATAGTCTTTAGAAAGAAATTTATAGTAGAAATTTGACGTTGTGCCAGTCCAGTGAGTTGAAGCCTTCCTTAACTGTTGTAGCCATTGAACCCCCAGAATCATGTCAGACCCCTTAATGGGCAACAAGTAAACTTCCAACCAGCACAAGTACCATTGCACCTGGAGTTCCACCCTCTTCATAACTCTTTCACACTGCAGCTTGTCGTCAGCTATCACAACCTATAAGGCGGCGTCGCGATTGACCTCAAGGCCCAACCTCTGAGCAACTACGGGGTTGATGAAATTGTGTGCTAACACTGTCAATCAAAACGATCACTTTTTATTGGAGGATCCTCCCGGTGATTCGCAGAATCAGGGGTGTGGTCCCTCCCTCTAGAGTCGGGATGGATACGCCAAACTCAACCAAGTCGAGGTCTTCTTCTTGTTCGCCTCCCTCGCCTTCAGCTCCCCTGTCTTCTCCTTCTTCCCTCAGCATGTATACTAGGAGCCATATTTCTCATCGCAGTTGAAACACAGCCCTTTTTCTCGTCTTGCATGTAGGTCGGGCCATGTTAGTTTCTTCATCGTCGCCTTTCCTGCTGCAGTTTGTTCCCTTCTGACAATTGGCGGGTTCGTCGTATTCTTCCCATTGGCCATCCTTGCCCTTTGTCGATTAAAGTGCTCCTCCGGAATTCGGGGCAAACTGATGGTGTGCTTCAAGTTGCGCGACATGTACATGTGGACCTCGTCCCTAATGTTCTCCTTCAGTTCGAAAACAAAACAACTCGGGAGTGTCCTCTCCTCCCACTGCACCCTGCTCACCAACCTTTCAAACTGTGTGCGGTATTCCATTACTGAACCCCTCTGCTTCAATTTCAGGAGAAGGGCCTCAAAATCTCATACTCGAGGGACCCAAATCTGACTGTGAAATCGTCAAAGAATCAGCCCAAGGGGCATATTCACACCCTCAAAGTAACCATTGCGTCCACTGGAATGCATCATCTTCAAGGTGAAAGAACGCCAATTGCACCCACTGCTTTTCTGGAATCACCTGGTAGTTGTAAAATAACTCCACTTTTTGAACCCATTCAAACACATTGCCTCCTTTGAATTTTGGGTAATTAATGCGGGTCACTTTTGGTGGCATGTAGGTTCTCAAATTTGTTGGTCGTGTGCTCCATACTCCCGGCCAAGGTCGTTGACGCTCTGTCGGCCAATTCGGGTATCCCACTTCCTCTCTGTATTGATAGCCGATCCTTGTAGCCACCGGGGGAGGTCTGTACTTCTAGTCGTCATCTGTCCTGTTGTTGCTGGCATGTCCCGATCCCTTAGGGTTAGGAAAAAGCCCATCCCAAGGAGGGTAGACCACATCCCTAGGTCGCTGGTCAATAAGGTCCTCTCGTCCCCTGCCAAGGCCCCTTGGCGATTGGATCGACCCGTGGTGAGTGCCCTCTTTCTCGTTCACCATTGTTTTACACTTGATATTTTGAGACAACAAGCTCTTGATTTTCTTCATGCAAGCATCCAGTCACTCTTCCGAACGTTTCTCTGACGCCCTTAATTTTTCTTTAATGGATGTCACTGTATTTGACCGCCCGACATAGTTCTCCTCTAGAGTTGCTAGCCACGTGGACTCTTCCTGTGAGCGAGTCGTCATGGTGGAACTTGAGGGTTTAGAGAAAGGAAACAACCGGCTTCGAAGTGAAATGGCACGCTGCCCGCAGACAACATCAGTGTCGGGGAGATCAACGAGGCAGGCCGACGTAGTCGACAAAGCAATGAACGGATGAGATGTTGTGATCGAAGGATGCAGAGCCGTCGAGGCAGGAGATCGTCAAAGCCGTCGATCGAAGGATGCGGCGCAGGCGTCGAAGCCGTCGATCGAAGGATGTGGTGCAGTCGTCGAAACCACCAGTCGAATGATGCAGAGAGGTTGTCCGGATACAATGACTGACGTTGATGATCGAAGGATGTGGCGTGGTCATCGAGCAGACGTCTGAAGCCGATAATCGAAACAGTCGATCGAAGGATGCGTTGCGGTTGAAGATGGGAATGATGTCAGAGCGTGGTGGTGAGGTCGGCAGAAGGTCATCTGATACCAAATGTTAGGATCGAAGAGGAGAAAAGTAGAGAATAGAGGAAAAGATAAATTAGGGTAAGAGTTTGCGAGGAAGAGAGGGAAAATACCTGAAGAGTCTTTTGCATGCCCCAACCGAACAAACGTATTTATACCTCTGGGCCAAGAGGGGCCGGTTGGCCCCCCACGTGGGCTGAACCCGCAGGTTCAACTCCAAGCCACCGCAGTTTAACTAGGGAGAGCTGAACCGGTAGGCTCAACCCTGCCTTGTGCTACCTCCTTTCGCCGACACGCATATTGTTGACCCGTGAACCGGCTGTTATGCAGGGTCATAACAGAAAACTATTAAGTAAATGCTTGGTAATATGGGTTTCGTAGTAAGGTAGCATGTGAATGTTGGCTAAAAATATGACACATTTTTATGTTGGGTGGCATAAAGAGGATAATGAAAATATTAACTGAAATTGTGAGAGACTGAATGGTATGGAGTGGAAATTGTAGTTATTAATTGTGAACGCTAATTGTTGAGGAATTTGACGGTATGTTGGTAGCAGTTGTCAAGGAGAAGGATTTGAGTGATTAGACTTGATTTGATGTATGTGGGGCCTGCTAAAAAGGAACAAGAGAGGGTGGGGCTCGAGGGCACAAAAAGAGAATGGACGGCCTTGATTGAGGGAGGAAAAGTCGAATGAGAAAGCTCTAAGTTTCAACCACATAGCCACAACAAAATAGTGAGATGGAGACGTAGAGCGGAAGAGGAATGTGACTCGGAGGCATCGAGCTCTGAGAATTGGTGTTACGAGATGAAGGGGTTTGGAGAGAAAGCTGAAGTTTTAATCCATAGATAAAGCTGAGGAGTTAGATTGAGGATTGATTGAGCACGATAAAGGGCTTGTGAGACGAAGAAAAACTGGGGTGGTTGGAGAAGTCGTGGGTGTTGCGGCAGTTTGTAATGGTGCAATGGTGATTGACTCCTAATTGACTAAAGGAAGAGATTTGGGGGTGGTTGGCATTGGCAGCATGAGATTTGGGGCATTGATGGGAGAGAGAAGTTGGTCGAGCAAGGTTGCAGGAGGTACCGGGCTGGAAACTGCAGGGAGGTGTCTAGTTGTTGGTGGGTGCAATGTAGTAGGGGCAGTATTGGTGGCCTAGATGGGTGGCATCGCAGGGAAGAGGTCTAGCTTTTGCTTGATATTGTGAAGGGTGGCCACTATTCCTTCTTGAAGCTTTGCCATTTTGATGGGGGTGTTGGTATGCAACAGCAGCAAGGGAAACAAGCAGTGATCACCGGAGAAGAAAAATATTTTATTAAAGGGGGAACTAAATGCAAAATCGGGGATGAATTGCCGCCATCTCTGGAGAGATGGTTCCCAGTAGAGCTTCTATCCAAAAAAAATACAAAAGACAAATGATCCAGAAGATACCCCTCACTACTCCTAAGACCTCCTTATACAAGATGGTGGCCCTTAGTAAGATGAAAGAGACGAAGGAAAAAACATTTATTAATTAAAATACAATAAGCAATAGTCGTGGAGAAGTAGCTCTTATTCTTCTAGTAATATGAGGTGGATCATCCAACAACACCTATACATATTTGTCAGCTCGTCTCCCAGTGCCTGGAGATGCTTCCGTACAGTTTTGTTGGAGACCAATTGAGCTATTTGTAATACAGAGTACCGAATTTTAGCCTATTGTAGATTTTGTGCAGTGTAATCAATGGCTCTTACTTCCAATCAAGAGGATCTTTACAACTTCCTCTCACTGTTGATCTCCCTTAGGTGTAACGAACTTGCATGCCATCCATCTTCTTCATATGTCTTTATTTTATATGGAATGATAGTGTTTAAGTTCTATTGACAGTGTGGGGATTGCATATTAAACTTAAGAACATATTGTTGAAATATGTTTGTTAATCATCTATTGACCTACCCCAGAATGCATCGAAGTTATAATATCTTTCCTTGATGAGTCAGCCCACATTCGACAAGTATGCAGTTGGGGTAATCACAATCAGGCTTTGAGAAGATCACGGAGCCTAGAATGCCATACAATATTGATTGTTTAACATATA
The DNA here is from genome assembly GCA_039583875.1 of Platanthera guangdongensis. NCBI lineage: Eukaryota > Viridiplantae > Streptophyta > Magnoliopsida > Asparagales > Orchidaceae > Platanthera > Platanthera guangdongensis. The sequence continues at coordinate 18,365,266 of CM077164.1, forward strand.
TTTTTTAGCATACATTAAGTCATTATTTTAATTATAGTTTAGCATACATTAAGTCATTATTTTAATTATAGTTTAGCATACGATAAAATTAGCATGCATGCAAGACAGACATAGGGGTCAAAATCAAGTGCATAAAAAGATCGCAGGGAAAAAAATATAAGTGCTACAGCAAATTATGGATTAGTTTGCTCATCACAATCTTAAAGTCAAATATATCAAGCAAATAAGAAGCATATATTACCTGAACTAAAGCACCCATTTTTCAATCATCATATAAATATATAAAGCTCCTTACATCAGCTGCTAGGTACTTTTGTTGATATCAAACTCAATTAAACAGTAGGTGCTCCCTTTCAATAGATATTAACGCACCTTTTCAGCTTAAAGATTTGGGGCAACAAGAGACGATATATTAGAACAATCAATGTAAGCATACTGTTGTTTTTAACAGTTGAAAGTATGTCCTAATGAAGGAAGCGGCAGACTCAATTCTGGAATGGCTATTGTAGGATAAAATATGTATAAAGGCTCATAACAAGACTCAGCTAGAGCCCACTACTTCTATAGAAATTAGTCTCACATCTTAGAATGAGATTATTGTTCCTCTCTCTCTTCCGATATTAGTGTACAAATTCTTGCACGTAAAAGGGTGTGTGAGTAATTAATAAAAATATTTGTTTTATTTTTCTCATTTCCGTATTTTTTCACATGGTATCAAAGTCAAACTGATAATAAAAAGATTTTTTTCCCTTTCTGATCTCCTACTCTGACCACGCACTCTCCCTCCTGCTTGTGCGGCCTGGAGATACAAGTTCGCCTTCCCTCTCTAGCTTCGATCTCAACAACAAATCCTCCACCGTCTTTGACTTTTACAGTTTTTATCCACTGCCAAGCGAGTCCCACCTTTCTGTTGTTTGTCGATACCTCTCCTTCCTAATTGTCCTATTCGTCATGAGCTCTCCCGCGATCTCTCAATCGCCGAGCATCATCTAGTCGACGGTCCTTATGATCACGCTCATTCTTCTTGTCGCGCCCCTGACCGCTCAGTTCCCGTACTCGCATGGTCGCTGCCTCTTCTGGTGGCTGCCCTCTACTAGCCACCAGCTCTTGCACAGAGCTCCAGTCACAAGATCAGACCGCATTGTTTGTCGTGAGCTCTCCCGCGATCTCTCAATCGCTGAGCATCCTCTGGTTGACAGTCCTTATGATCCCACTCATTCTTCTTGTCGCACCTCTGACCGCTCAGGTCCCGTACTCGCATGGTCGCTGCTCAAGTCAAAGAGCTCCAGTCACAAAATCGCTCAAGTCGCAAGCTTGCTCAAATCACAGAGCCTCTTCTATTCGCGTAGCCTATTCAGACCACAGAGCTCGTACTGCGCCTCTGTTCGACCTATTCTCCAGCGCGCTTCTGGTCGTCGGAGAGTTCCTCTCCTCTGGTCAAACCGCCGATTTTAAACAAAGGAGCTCAGACCGCCGCTTCAATCCTCATGAGATCCGACCGCCACTTCTGTCCGCAGGAGCTCAGACCGTCATGTCTATCCGTAGGAGCACAATTTGCTGAGCCCTATTGTTGCCCTTTGGAGCTCCCTCTGATTGTCGAGCTACTTCTTGTCCACGAGCTACTACCTGTATGCACGCTTCTTCCGCTTTGTTCCTCGGCGTGACCGCACCCTCAACACTCCTCCTCGCCTGTTTTGTCGCGCTTCTCGTCTTCTTCAATGGCCTTAAATGATGTCATGTCTCTTCTGACCCACGTTGCGGCTCCCCTTTCTAAAGTTTGTCAGGAGTTTTGGATCACCACTCTCTCTTAGTGGGAAGAAGAGTTTTGTTGAGTGGATGCACTCTGTTCGCTGTGTTCTTCAGACAAAAGGTCTCCTTCATCATCTGACCAAGGCTACTCCTACTGCGCCCACCAAGGAATGACTCAGTGATGACGGTCGTGTCTAATCTTGGATTCCAAACTCGATGGACAACGAACCATATCGCATGACCATATATCATGAAACGGCCAAAACCACGTAGGAGGAACTTCACTTCCTTTATGATGGCAAGGGCAGCTTGCAACACCTGTTTGACATCATCACAGACTTTCAATCTCTCGACTAGGGGGTGGTTGTAGACTTTGCCTCTTTTGTTGTGCGATTCAAAACTCTAGTCGAGGTCTGGATTCAGCATCAGCCACCAACAATATATCTCGCAGCCCAACGTGCTCAGAAATAAGCAGTTGACATCGCCATGATGATAGCTCATTGTCCGCCTCATCACCATAGTATGCGAGCTCAGATCCTATTCTCCTCCACCATTCCTTCTCTCTCGGATATGTGCTCCATGCTATAAAAGATCACCCCACCCCCCACCCTCGATGCTCTCGGGACTCCCTCGTCGGCTTTGCTCCAACAATCTTCTATATCTCACCCTACTCCTCCATTCGCTCGTGGAGGTCGCACCTCTTCTCGAGGTAGGGGTCGAAACAGTTGCGCTCGTCTCAAGTGTACTTACTGTGGCAGGGATGGTCATCTCGAGGTCACATGTTATTATAAGCACGGTGTTCCAGTGCACCGGCATGTCTCTAATGTCGTTAATACTCCGACCAACACTCAAACAGACATTGATGTCTTGCACACCCAGCTCCAGCAACTTCAAGGGATGATCAGTTGTTCCCCCAACTTTGTTGCATCTATCACCAATGAAAAAATCTCCTGTCTATAGTCCAACTTGGATTATGGATTTCAGAGCAACCCACTATATTACTCTGAAGCAACCTCCTCAATACTTGGACTCTGAGCGCCCCAAATACATCATTGTGGCCAATGGAGACACCACCCTGGTGATGCAGAACGACGGGTAGTGTTTGTGCGTCTGTCGGTTTTTCTAGGAAACCCTAAATGCATGCAATGATTAAATTGATTTTTTGCGAATATTTAGAGCGGAAGTGCATAAACTTTTTAGAAGAAAAACAACTTTAAGAATAAATTTTAAAAGCATAAATTACTATTCTGTTTCAAAATTTAAATAACTTGAAAATTGTTCAAATTTAAATCAGGGGAAAAAAAGGTTCGCAACTTCTGTTCTTTTCCCATTGTAACAAAACGAAAATCGTGAACTTCAAATACGTTTCCGTTTGGAGTTTTCGATGTAGCATTCGCAAACAAAATTCGGGCGAAAACCCAACAATGAATCAAATTATCCTAAGAGAAAATGTAGACGCACACAAAGGAAGAGAAAGAAACAAGTTACACACGGAAAGAGGCGTCTTTCCATATTCGAAGTCGACGGCGATCACGCAAGGAATTCCTCGTCACCTTCGATCTTCCACTCCAAGGTCGGTCGTTATCGCGCACGGGCACCAAGGAGAAATTTCACTCACTCTCACACGAAAGTGGTTCCACGGAATCTCAAATACTCAATAGTGCAAGGAAGACACAAACTAAACAACCTAAATTCACTCACTCTTACACACAAGAGTGACTCCACGAAATCTCTAAACACAAGATATAAAATTCACTCTTGTTCACACAAAGTGGCTCCACGTAATCTCTAAGCAAACTAGAGAAGTTAATTCCTGACAAGGAAGCAACCCTCAATCCTAATCACATAAGCAATCCCAACTTCAATACTAAGTTACTAACACCTGCACCTAAATCCCTCTCACAGGGAATACAAACGATGTCAGCACTATAACATCAAAGACCTAAATTCTACGATAACATTTAAATTTCACTACTCTCAATCTCACGGCAGCAATATTCTCTTACTTCTACATCAACTCCTAACTTCAACTAAGAGGAACAAATCAAAGGAAAACACAGCCTAACGACAACTGTTCATCTTCCCCAAATTAAACTACGGCAACTCAGTTTCATCTACAGGAATTATCACACGCATACGACAAATTTCATTTCAATATTCAACATTTCATCATCTAAGAATGATTACAGAATTCCCTTTTATAGGGTTTCAATGACAAAAAAAAAGAGATGGCAATCACACGACAACAATATTCTCTTACTTCTACGTCAACAACATCAACTCCTAACTTCAACTAAGAGGAACAAATCAAAGGAAAACACAGCCTAACAACAACTGTTCATCTTCCCCAAATTAAACTACAGCAACTCAGTTTCATCTACAGGAATTCTCGCACGCATACGACAAATATCATTTCAATATTCAACATTTCACCATCTAAGAATGATTACAGAATTCCCTTTTATAGGGTTTCAATGACAACAAAAAAGAGATGGAAATAACTTCCCCGTTGGCCACGACTGAACAGAAACTGTAGGAGGTGGAGATCGTGCTGAAACCGCCGGGAGATGGGCTCGTGCAGGATGTAGAGGGGGGTGGAAATTGCGTTGGAGAAGAACGTGGCAGAAGTTGCGATTCGTGCTGCGCCAAAGTCGGGGACGGATCGTCGAAGCAGCGGCCTAGCACACGTCATTGTTGAACCACGAGAACCTGTGACGTGGCTGATTTGGAGAAACAGGACAGGTGCTGAACCTGCTTCTTATAGGTTTTAACAAATAACATATTATATATATATATATATATATGCACACAAATTTAAAAAGTACATAAATGCAAAAAAACAAAATGCACAAAAAACTGACACAAATAAAATATGCAAAGCTCAGGGCTGGTAGGGGTCCGGTCAGGAGCGATGTCGGGCACTTTTGCGTCGACCTGATTGGGGTTGGTCTCCACCAACTCTCCCCTCTCAAAATCACTCATCTCTGGTGAGTGTTTCGAGCATTAGTGCTGTAGAAGATCAGTATCCATGCGTTGTAACTCCTCGGTCAAGACCCAGCTAGTCTCGGTCTCGGTCTGTCATGCCAACAAACCAAGTATCTCTGAAAACCACCATCAATAGTGGTCACTATCTCATCATCCAATATCTCCTCGGGAACTAAGATCTGTCGCGGAAGTCTGTCAGCGGCTCTGGGAACTAGTATGAGAGAATCTTCGGGTGTCTCATGCTCAGCGTGAAAGTTGTCAGTGGAAACAGGAGGAGCTGCAGTGGACGTGTCAATAGCTGAATGAATATCGGTATGTCCTGAATGTGGCTCCTCACTAACACTCACCAACCCAGAAGTATCAAATGGAGAAGGCAATGGAAAATCTAAGACTCATGCGAACAATCATGGAATAAAGTCTGATTGGCTACGTTAAAAGCAGGATTTGCTCCTCAAACGGAAGACATCTCAAGTTCATACGCATTTTGCTCAATCCGCTTAACTACTCGAAGGGTTCAGTTCTACGGTCAGCTAGCTTCTTTACAGTACCAAAAAATAACCGTTCCGGATTTAGCCGAACCATCACCAAGTCATCCACTTTGAAACTAGTAGCTCTTTTATGCTTGTTTTCCTGAGTTGCGTATAAATCTTAAGTACTATGCAATTTCCATTCAAATTGTTTATGCAAATCATGCAAATGCAATAGATGAACTATCAACATGACTAATTACACAAATTGGTGGTTTTAGATACTAAAAGAAACTCCGTAGATAGGTACATGATCAGGAGACTCGGGAGGTGGATCATAGAAGAATTCATAGCGGGCAATGAACACTCAAGTAAAAATCAGGGATATCAGTGATAAAATATAAAATCAACGAATCAGTGAGGGCACCTTCAAACTCGAATGTGTTACTAAGGATAGATACATCCCAAATGTGCGGTGAACCCATATGTGATTCATCTGGGGATTTACCGGGAGGGGTATAATAAAATTCGTCGCAAATATGACGAGTGCCGGCGTAGACTCCAAAACTATATGGAGTGCTCTCATATAAACGATAATGCACGTGAAGTGTGACAATCATGATAAATTTATTATGGGGAAGTGAGGCAATTAGGAGGCTCACAAGGAAAAACATATGTAAACTCATCGCAAATATGATGGTTTCCAAAGTGATAACCATATTTACTAATAATAAGACGCGACTCTAGAAGGCGGTGAGTAGGCGGTACATCTCATAACTCATCTAAAGTGCGAGTGACCAGATGACTGCGATCAAGCCCTACTATATGGATCACACTCCAAATTCTCTCTCTGGAGCACTATCGACATCATGTACGATAATGGAAAATGTGTTAATGTTTTAAAATTCATAAGGGTGCTACTCACATAAATCTCATTCACACAAGGACGAGATGACTCATCTGGAGGCTCAATAGGAGAGGCGTTAAAGAACCCATCAGTAGAGTGATGGTCCTCCAGAAGCAAACCATCAGAATGAGTCGTGCTCCCGGAAAGGGTACAAGTGGCGACCTCGAGATCACAACTAAGCTATCGGCTTCTGATCGTAATGTGACTCGGTGCGCCATCGGGTGAAGTGATGTGACTCGGTGCGCCACCGGGTGAAGTGTGCAAATAATCTACACTCAATAGAGAGTTATTAGATATATAATCAAAGGTAGGTTCTCTAAGTGGAGTAGACTCTTGTGGGGGTTGACTCCACACATCCTGTATGACTGTATTAGAATATCAGTCAGAGTGGGTGACGTTTCCCTGCTTTGAGAAGTGGAGTGCTCTCGCCGATCCTTAATGAAGGCAATGCGGGTATGTAGATCATCAAAGTGTTGAAGTTCAGCCACCGTCATATTCGTTTTCGGAACACAAGGAGAATCACTAAGTGTGATGTAATCTTGACGAGAGTGACCTCTATACGATTCTTGAGGGTAATCGTGTTGATAATCATATCGTGCTCGTGGTTGGACGTGAGTCCTATGAACGTGTGGTGATGGTCGCACATATACAGACTCAGATTTCTCATATAAAGGAGACATGTAGTATCGTTGACTGAAGTGATACAGAACTTTATCATCATAGTTTTGTATCGAAAGACCACTAGTATCCACTCGAGTGCGGGGATAAGAACGACAAGAATCATCAAACTAATTGTCTCTAGCATAATGAGATCGTGTCAGTGGATCAACACGTTCTCTATAAGTGATGTACTGTGATCGGGGATAATCCTCGAAGTAATAAAGATCTCCGTGATGGGACTCTATAAGAGTGAGAGTAAGTTGAGTCGTGATCCTCACATAGAGGATTTCTCCTAAGTGTAGACCTTTTTACGTAGTCTGGTGGGTCTTCGTGACGTGAACGAGCTGAATGCTCATCTTAAATCAGAGACGACATTGAAACTTGAGGGGGTACATCTAAACTATTCATCCTAACACGAAGGTTTTCGTACAATTCTCGCACTTTGTGTATATTTTCGGCTAACGCCGTCATTTGGCTGGTGAAAGGTAGAAACTACGGGGTGGTTCATTGTCTTCGTTTCCACGACTCGGTAGACCACGTTCAACTCGACGTATCTCACTAATATATCACTACACAGATTCATGCAAGACATATAATAAAATGCAAATGTATGATGATGTGAAAGAAATTCTGTTTTTTTATAAAATAAAATGTTATGCGGGTTCCTATTCTACACAGGGCGGATCTCGAAACTTGGAAAAATTTTGGAATCTCGCTTTGATATCAAATTGATGCAGGACGTCGCGTAGGGTTTGCACGCATATCGGCTTTTCTAGGAAACCCTAAATGCATGCGATGATTAAATTGATTTTTTGCAAATATTTAGAGCGGAAGTGCATAAACTTTTTAGAAGAATGCAACTTTTAAAATAAATTTTAAAAGCACAAAATTACTATTCCGTTTCAAAATTTAAATCACTTGAAAAATGGTTAAAATTTAAATCTGGGAAAAAAAAGGTTAGCAACTTCTGCTCTTTTCCCCTTGTCATAGCAAAACGAAAATTGTGAACTTCAAATACGTTTCTGTTTGGAATTTTCGGCGTAGCGTTCGCTAACAAAATTCGGGCGAAACCCAACAATGAATTTAATTATACTAAGAAAAAATATAAACGCACACAAATGAAGAGAAAGAAACAAGTTACCCACGAAAAGATGTCTTTCTGTATTCGAAGTTGACGGCGATCACGCGAGGAATTCCTCGTCGCCTTCAATCTTCCACTCTGAGGTTGGCAGCTATCGCACATGGGCACCGGACAGAAATTCCACTCACTCGCACACGAAAGTGGTTCCACAGAGTCTCAAACACTCAATAGTGTAAGGAAGCCACAAACTAAACAACCTAAATTTACTCTCACACACAAGAGTGGCTCCACGAAATCTCTAAACACAAGAGATAAATTTCACTCTTGTTCACACAAAGTGGCTCCACATAATCTCTAAGCAAACTAGAGAAGTTAATTCCTCACAAGGAAGCAACCCTCAATCCTAATCACAGAAGCAATCCCAATTTCAATACTAACTCTTACGGCTAAATCCCTCTCACAGGGAATACAAACGATGTCAGCATTCTAACATCAAAGTCCTAAATTCTCCAGTAACATTTAAATTTCACTTACTCTGGATCTCACAGCAGGAATATTCTCTTACTTCTACATTAATATCATCAACTCCTAACTTCAACTAAGAGGAACAAATCAAACGAAAACACAACCTAACAGTAGCAGTGATATCACATTGTTCATCTTCCCCAAATTAAACTACAACAACTTAGTTTCATCTACAGGAATTCTCACACGCATACGACAAATTTCATTTCAATATTCAACATTTCACCATCTAAGAATGATTACAAAATTCCCTTTTATAGGGTTTCAACGACAACATAAATGAGATGGAAATAACTTCCCAGTTGGTCATGGCTTAACAGAAACTGTGGGAGGCGGAGATCATGTTGAAACCGCAAGGAGATGGGCTCGTGCAGGGTGTAGAGGGGGCGGAAACTGTGTTGGAGCAGAACATGGCGGAAGATGCGATTCGTGTTGCGCCAAAGTCGGGGACGGATCGTCGAAGCCGCGCCCTAGCACGCACCATTGTTGAACCGGGAGAACCTGTGATGGGGCTGATTTGGGGAAACAGGACAGGTGCTGAACCGGCTTCTTATAGGTTTTAACAACTAACATATTATATATATCTATACTATATTAAAAAGAAATATGGTGGTCTGCAAATAAAAATGAGTTCAAAATGCATTATTTAATACTAGACGTTGGATATGTCTTAAAAATGCCACAGCCGTCCGATCATAAAGAGAAATGGCCTGCAAATAGTCATTCCTCCAAAACCCCCTCCATCAGTTTCCACTGAAAACCAGACCAGTCTTTAACCTAAACCCCGTATACCTCCCCCGCATCGCATTCCTCCCTCGCGACACGCGTGATTCCTTTCCAAACTCAAACCCTCGCTTCTCCTTCCCGTTCTCTGCAGCACGAGTCTTCTAGCAGACAAAGAAATCAAAGACTGCCACTCGACACTCTGGATTTCACACCAGCGACATCCTCTTCCAGGTACATGGCATGCCTCTCCCGCAAACGCATCTACCCAGGTCGATCCTCTCCTCTGCTGGCAAAGACATACGCTCGCGCCACAAACTTATCCTCCCTCTTCTTCGCAGGCACTTCCCTTCCGCAAACTCATCTACCTAGGTCTCCCCTTTCCTCTGTTTGTAAAGACATCAAAAACCACTCATCCTCAAACTTCATTTTTGAATCTTCATACTTCACACCACTACTGAAGAAATAAACAACCTAGGTCACATCACCGATGAAAAAATGAACGACCTAGGTCACTCATCTCCATTTCAACTTTTAGATGTTCCTCTCACTTTGGGTTGTACTTCCTCTCCTTATTACTGAAATTTTGAGTTTTCCATTCCACAACTGCTGCTTGCTCGAAGATAGGGCATTAGGGGTTCTGTTTTCCCTGCACTATTGTTACTAGCCCGGTGATTAAGGTTTTCAGTGGTCAGCTTCTCCTTACATCTCTTACTTCCAAATGAACCTTTATATTTTTTAATGCAATGTTGTTGTTGGGGATTCCACGAGTCAATTTCTTCCTCTTCATCTTTTTTTGTTGCACGCAAAATGTTTGTTTGATTTCCTCATTGGTGGATAAAATTAATAAAAAAATTCATATTTCAGAATCACTGATTGATGCAAGCTTCAATACAATTTTGTTTTACATCCCCCATACCGCTTCACTACAAAAGCCTCCATGTATGTTGGCACCTGATGTTGATGCATTGAGCAAAATGTCAATGACAGAGATTCTAATTGTTCTCTTCTTTATCAGGTATTGCTTCTTCTCTCTCCTTTTAAAGGTTTTTTTTGTTAGTTTTTATGTTCGCAAATAGTTTACTTCCCTTCAATAGATTTCAGAGGATTGAAAGCTAAATACTTGCTATTTAGTATTTATATTAGGGATTCAGCTTTCTTAGAAAATAAATTGGATTATATACGCATATAGGGAAATGAAGAATGAACTTTTTTTTCTCATGAAGCGAACAGGATGTTTAGATGCTTACATTCATGGGCGAACAATCCCATAATGGTGAATCAATAAGAAATAAGAAATTTAAAACAATATTGTCGAAACAATTACATTTAATCCATAAACAAGCGGAGCAAATTCGCAACTGGCAGTGTGTCGCGAGGGAGGAATGCGATGCGGGGGAGGTATACGGGGTTTAGGTTAGAGACGGGATCGGGTTTTCAGCGGAAACTGATGCAGGGGGTTTTGGATAAAAGGCTATTTGCAGATCATTTCTCTTTATGATCCGACGGCTGTGGCATTTTTAAGACATATCAGGGTCTGTCAATAGAGTGAGTTCAAAAATACATAAATAATATAGGTCGCTAAATCTGGATTGATAAAACGCTGTCCGTCGGATCTGATACCAAAACCCTATAAAAAACCAATTTCCTAACCCTAAACTCGCTGAAACCCCGTGAAAGCCTGCACGCGTGCCTTCGTCCCGCTCACGGAGGCCCTTCTTCTTCCTGATTTTGCAGTGCGATTCGTTTACCAAAGAGCGGATGAGAGATCCACCGAAAAGCCCTCGCCGGCTCTTCTACTCTTTATCTTCTGGAATGTTCGTAGAAAGATCTAAGGTTTTCTTGGTTCTTCTCTCCGAGGGATGCCAATTGCTTTCAATTTCATGCGGTCTGCAGAGATTAGAATTGTTCGAAGAGAGAATCTGAGACGGATATGGATTTGTGTTGGCGATTCCCCATTTGAGCTTCTTTATCTCACTGATGATTTCCCTGTGATCTGCGAAAAGAAGATATGTATGATTACGCCGCTTCTCCATCCATCTTCTTCCTACTCTTCCTACTCTGATCAGGAGTAGCGTCATTTGATTAGATGTCGGGGTTGAGTTCTCTACCTTTTTTACTTTGGTAGGCGTACTTGACAACGAGAGAGAGCACGTCGGTCGGCACTTATGGCACGGAAGTCAAGACTGATTACGGTGGGGGATGGGTCAAAGCCCTCCGCCGCGGCCGAAGACCGCCGCCCAGCCGGGTACTGTCGCGCGAGGCACAAGGGCCGGAGGCCCGTGCCTGACACTCGTGTGTATATATATATACATATATATGTACATATGTATGTATATATATGTACATATGTATGTATATATATATGTATATATATGTACATATGTATATATATGTACATATGTATATATATGTACATATGTATATATATGTACATATGTATGTATATGTACATATGTATGTATATATATATATACATATGTAAGGCTCAGGGCCGGTAGAGGTCCGGTCGAGAGCGGCGTCGGGCACTTTTGCGTCGACCTGATCGGGGCGGGTCTCCACCACCTGGTTTCTGGATCGACCGGCTTGCCCATTACTCCCTTCATTTTTCATCATTTGATTCTTCATGTTTCGGGCTCTCCATTTAATCTTCTCTCAATTAGTCGTCTAGCTCGAGACCTTGATTGTTATGTAACTTTTTCATCCACCTCTTTTGTGTGCAGGATTGACGGACGAAGACTAAGGTTGCGTTTGACGCAGCTTATCGCGGCTTATTTGCTTCGGTGAGGTTGACCAAAAACATCATTGTCATAAAATATATGTTTGCTATGACAAATGTTACTACAGAACCAAAAAAAGAAACTAGTTTGGGGCATAAGATTTTGGTATGACAATGACATCTTTGTTCAACCTCATCGAAGCAAAGAAGCCGTGATAAGCTGCGCCAAACGCAGTCTAACATTGGTAAAGGGCAACTGTTGAATGTGGCTCTACACTTTGGACATCCCTCCCTCAATTCTCTCATATGTTAGCACTGTTGAGTGACATTGACATCTAGGACATGCCGCTCTCTCAATTCTCAAGAAATCTCTTCCAGCTCTATCCCTCAAAGACTTCACCTGCGAGTCATATATCTTTAACAAATAACATCATTCTACTTTTTCTCTTCATTGTACTCGAAGCAATACTCCTTTTGTTTTACTTCATTCTGATATTTGGGAACCATATGACAACAAATATTTTTGATTATTGTTACTTTTTTATCTTTATTGATGATTACTCTTGTATGACCTTCATATATTTACTTCATGATAGCTTTGAATTAACTCGCGTGTTTCGTGCTTTTAACATTGTGAGCCATACCTAGTTTTACAACACGCTTAAAACTTTTCAATCGACAATGCGTGTGAATACATGAGTCATGTGTTTACCAATCTATGTGTTAAGTCATTCATCAAACCTCATTTGCATATACCCCCCAACAAAATAGAGTAGTTGAACGCAAGAATCGTCGCCTCCTCGAGGTTGCTCATTCTTTTATGCTTCAAATGTAGGTTCTCAAGCTTTATTGACATTTTGCAATATCTATCTCATCAACCACATGCCCTCATCTATTGTACACTTCGTGACTCTCTTTAGCCTCCTTTTTCCCTCCACACCTCCCTTTCCAGTCATGTCTCGTGTCTTCAGCTGCACCTACTATGTTCACAATCTTGGCTGATCCACCGATAAATTTGCTCCTCGTGCTACCAAATACACGTTTGTTGGTTACTCTCGAAATCAGAAAAGTTATGTCTTCTACTCTCCTAGTGATCGTAAGGTTGTTACAACTGCTGATGTAACATTCTTCGAGGATCAGCCCTATCATTCTTTACATACCACTCCTCCAACACCTCCTACTCTTTTGCGCCTTATTATTCCCATTACAAACCTGCCACCGCTACTTTCAACACCAACCATCATAACTACAAAACCACTGCTTCTCTGTGTGTATACTCGTCGCTCTCATAGATTCGATGCTCTACAACAGTTACCCCTACTAATGATATCTCGCGCCCTGAAGATTTGGCACTAGTCTCTACTGCTCACTCAGTGGACAATTTTGTGTCTTTTCACCGACTCTCTTCGGTGCTCCTCAAATTTGTGACTTTTTATCCTCTATTTCTACTCATAACTCTCTGCAGTAGGCACTTCAACAACTGGGGTAGCGGACAATCATGGATGAAGAAAGGTCTTCTCTTTAGACAAATCAAACTTGAGATCTTGTCTCTCTTCCTCTTGGCCAGACTAGTGTGCACTGTAAGTGACTCTTAACCATCAAACAAGGCTCGAATAGAACAGTTCAACGTTTAAAGGTTCGTCTTGTGGCTCGTGGCTTTACTTAACAACAAGGCCTCGATTATGACAAAACCTTCTCGCATGTTGCAAACCTAAATATTGTTTGTATCTTGATCTCCCTCGTTGTTCATTAACATTGACAATTGCAGCAATTGGATGTCAAAATGTTTTTCTCAATGGCAATTTGCAGTAGACCGTCTACATGCAACAACCTTTCGGTTTGAGACCACGGGGGAGTCCCTAGAATGTTATCTTAAGAAATCTCTTTGTGGTCTCAAACAGTCCCCTCGAGCATGGTTTGACAAGTTTGATTGGGTAGTTTGTGATGTTGGGTTCACTCGAAGCTCAGCCGACTTTTCTCTATTCACTCATCATCGACAGACACAGTGATTTTTTGGTGTATATTAATAATATTTTGATTACGAGAGATGATCTCAAAGGAATACACATGATCAAGCAGTCGTTGGTCCCTGTCTTTTAAACCAAAGACCTGGAAAATCTTCGATATTTCCTTGATCTCAAGATAACACGGCGGGTCTTAACATATCTCAATGAAAGTACTTCTTGACTTTCATGATTCTAGCTGCTCTGGATGCAAGTCTGCTGATAAACCAATGGATGTAAAAAACAAACATTGTGTTCATGCCTTCGACTCTGATCTTCTTCTCCCGAACCCAAAGTATTATCGTTGTATTATAGGGAAGCTAATTTATCTTACAATTACAAGACCTGATATATCTTTATTGTTGGAGTTGTCAGTCGATACATGCATGCTCCACGAATATCTCATCTCCAGGCAATTAAGTGCATCATCTGTTATTTGAAGACCGCTCTTGGACAAGGGAATGTATAAAAGCCTTCTTCCACCTTATCTCTTATCTCATATTCTGATGCTGACTGTGCTGGCTCATTGGATGATTATCGTTCCACAAGTGGATATTATACATATTTTGGCGGAGGAGTTCGTGGTGTCGGGTTAATAGGGACAAGCGACAGTGGGAGTTCTGCGGGAAGAAGGGGAAAGCTACGGCTTTAGGATTTGGTGGGTTGAACGGGGAAGGAGGAGGCGGAGGGAGGGCCTGCCTGGAGTCGCACCAGGAGGAATTTGTCCGACGTCGCACCAGAAGGGGAGATGACCGAGCGGTTCCAACATTCATGCAAACCTTTGATAGCCCCCACGATCTACCGCCTGGACTATATAAGACCCAAAAAATAATTGTTGTATTAGAATTCAAATAACCACCGCAATCAGACGACTCCCATGTGTCTAGACCGATCGGATTACAAATATAACATAAAATAATATATATATATATATACTCGACTCGGATCGACCATCTGGGCACACCCACAGACTTGGATCGTCCGACTGAGCCGCGGAACTCCGCCTCCTACGGGAATACATGTACGTCGGTCGTGGCGCGGCATCAACGCCTCCAGGCTTGAAAGCACTCATCTCTGGTTGTAATGTATCTCGGTCTGGCAATAATGTATCTCTGTCTGACCCTAATGTTTCTCGGTCTGGCTATTGTGTCGGTGGAACCGTCGATGGTGCAATGTGACCCGCATGGCACGACTCTGCAGGTGGCAAGAGGGAAGGATTGGTGGAGGCAATAGGAGGTGATGGCTCGTGTAGAGGGGCTATGAGAGATGAAGGCTCAGGTAGAGGTGTGGAAGAAGGGTCCACAAACACGTGCTACTCGTAGTAAGGAGTCAAATCATCTACATTGAATACTCGGTTGATGCTCATACCATGAGGGATGTCCATCTCATATGCATCTGAACCAATCCGTCGTACAACTGTGTAAGGGCCCATTCTGCGAGCGCTTAATTTTTTTTGTTGGTCCTTGCGAGACCCTCTCGGATTGAATGTGAATCAATATTCATTCCCCTGCCTCAAAGATTTGTTTTTGTCTGTGTTGTTCTACTTGATCTTTATAATAATCATTACTACCTGCAATTTTTTTACGGACCAACTCATGGAGTACATGCAAATGAAAAAAAAAAGACTCAAGTGACTTATAAAAATGAAGTGAATGATGCAAATGGAGCATAGCATACTCAAGACACTTCCTAAGGGAATGTCGGACAATGACTTGGATATCTCTAACATGGGGCGGCATATCAGGAGGCTCACCAGGTGGTCGATAGAAAAATTTGGCGTAAATGACGTCATCACCCGTAGGTACGTCGTATATGGTGACAAAGGAGCACGATGTACGAGTGGGATGGGTACCTCTCAAATGATAAAGCTCGTCAGGTGGCTCATCAGGGGGCGTATGCCAAAATTCAATGTGTATGTGATGATCACTAGTACGGAAATACAACCCATAACTAAAGAGTAGGCGGGGAAGCTCGTCAAAAAAGCCCTTTAGGGACTTAATCCGGGGGGGTGTCAACAATGGTCTAATCTCCCTCTAAGTGGAAATCACTAATAACGGTATTGTCCATGGGAACAAGTAGGTTACCTACAACAAAGTCAACAATATCCTCATGAACCTCCCAAGGGAGTAGTGGCTCATTCGGAGGCTTATTCGGAGGTTCAACAATGAAGCAATTAGTCTTAGTTTCTCTCAGGAAATCACCTTTCCTCAAGATATGAAGGGTCCTCGAAGATCCCGCACTAGCTAAAAACTCGACCTTGCACTTGGGAGGATCCCAGGGCTGGGTCGGGTTAAGGGTAATCTTTAAACCCTTATCAAAGAATACACACGTCATAACACGCGACATCACGATCATATAACCAGGGTCTCCCGAGTAGAACGTGGGCGACATCCATAGAGATAACATCGCACCAAACTTGGTCCTCAGTGGTCGCTAGACGAATCGGCACCGGACATCTCTGTGTAACCTGGATAGTGGACTTGTCCACCCATAGGGCACGATACGGATGCAGATGGTGCTCGGAAGTAAGCTGCATTCTCTCAAACCATTTCCTAGCAATTATATTTATGTAGCTACCACTATCGATGACGAGCTTGCAGGGACCTCTTGCGCTCGAAAAATATGTGAAGAAGATATCGGTGCAACGCCAATCCTCCTCTGTGCATGGGGTGTGGAGAAGAAGGCGTAGGACTCCTAACCCGAGTGATTTTTCAGCATCGCTCTCCCATCCGTCCCCTACGACATCTGTAATCTCCTCAATGGCGGCGTCCTTAGCCTCAACATTGGACTCGCCCGAATCCTCAATCAGTAAATTCCTAGTCGGACACTGCGCTGCGAAATGCCCTCTGCCAGAACACTGATAACATTGGACGCCCCCAGGCTTGGGGCCTCCTGGTACAATAGTTTTTCCCGTAGCGTATACGGGGGCGCGAGGGGTGTCAGTAGTCATGCCAGGAGTGGGTCTCCTAGTTGTGGTGGCATCGGGTCGAGTGGTGACCTGACTCGGGCCAACAGTGCGCAAATAGTGCTCGTACTCTAGCGCAAGCTGAAAGACCTGCTCAACCGTCTCAAACCTATGGGGAATCAGTTCCCTTTGGATGTTCGCTCTAAGTCCGACACGAAAATGTGATGCAGTGGCGATGAGCTCCTCCATAATATCGCTATGAACTACAAGTTCGTCAAATCATGACATATAATATGCAACGGAGAGAGTCCCCAAGCGTAGCGCGTAGAGCTTATCTAAGAGTTGATCTTGATATGAAGTTGGGAGGTATTTATCTTGCAAGCGCTGCTTCATCTCATCCAATCGAGCGATGGGGTAATAGTCATCCCGCTCCAAAGCCCTTTCGAAACTCGACCAATATATTTTTGCTTGGCCAAATTTCATCTTGCCGAACCGTATTCGCCTCTCGTCGCTCATCTCAAACTAGTCAAAATAGTGGTTCATATCCATGAGCCAATCACTAAACGCCTTCGGGTCCAAGTGACCATCGAAGGTGGGAGCGACAATGCGGATCCGTCGGGTGATGTCTCCTCCACTAGAGTCATCCCATGACATGTCTCATGGTAGTCATCATACTCATCATCATAGTCATAATCATATCGTGCTTGATCTCTACGACGAGATGGGGAGGATGAGGCTCATCAGGATGGCGGTAATTCCTCCCTGGATCTCGTCGATATGCATATCCACGACGATAATTCCCTCTCGCAAAGGGAGGGGGGTATCGGCGAGAAATGTCTCTACCACGCCTCTCAAGTGGCGGTGTAGCATCTCGTGGATCCTCGCGAGCCTCCTCATCAGGGGGAGGAGCCGCTCGACCTCTAGGTATCTCTAACTGATCTACCCTTGTGCTAATCCTCGTAATATCACCCTGAAGGGTTTCGAATTGGGCTCTCATCCGATCAAATCAGTCGAGAACCGGTCGTTGAAACTCAGCAGAAGTCATATCTGTCTATGAACTTGCGGTCCTATTGTCGGTGTGATTGTGATTCGATATGGACTGACGATAATACTTACCACTACGTAACATGAAAATGGCCCAAACCTAGGGCTCTGATATCAATTTGATGCAGTGGTAGGTCGACTGACTTGAGGTGGACGCTTTACATGCAGCCCTAAGACGATGAAATATAATGCTAGAGCAAAAGTGGTCACTTCAAAATTACAGGCAGTAATTAATTATTATAAAATTAACAACAAAGACACGTGCAGTCTCAAATAATTAAATAAAGGAAAACTGATATTAATTTTCAAACGACAGAGACGCAAATAATCTTAAGCACGCATGAAATAGTCTCCGCAAATCACACAAACGACAATACTAATAACAAATAAAAGTAACAACCACTACAAATATGGTGCCAAATAAACAACAGTAAAGAACGCAACTTTATACCACAATTCACACATGTAGGCGGTGGCGAGGAAGGTTGACGGCGGGCATCCATGGTCGCTGCGAGCAGGGAAGGTGCTAAGAGCGTGGATCTGGGCTGAACATAAATTGGGTGGGCCTTAAGGGTGACTGGTGTGATTTTGGACTGGTGGGAGGCCAACGGAAAAGGGAAATGACAAAATGGAGAAAGGCGGAGTAAGAGAGGTTGTTGGTGGGGGATTTCAGACAGGGTGGAGGCCGACGGGGAAATGGGAAGGACAGGGAAAAGGGGCGGAGGGGAAGGAGGTTGTTGTTGGGGGTTACGGGCTGGGTAGGTGCCAAGAAGAGGGAGGAGGAAAAGGGGGTGGAACGGTTCATTGCAGCAGACAGAGGAGTTCGTGGAGTCGGGTTAACAGGGACGAGCGACAGTAGGAGTTCTGCAGGAAGAAGGGGTAGGCTGCGGTTTTAGGGTTTGGTGGGCTGAACGGGGAAGGAGGAGGAGCGGAGGAAGGGCCTGCCTGGAGTCACACCAGGAGGAATTTGTCCGGCATCGCACCAGAAGGGGAGATGACCGAGCGGTTCCAGCAATCGTGCAAACCTTCGATATCCCCCACGATCCGCTGCCTGCACTATTTAAGACCTAGAAAATAACTATTGTATTAGAATTAAACCATTCGGACGACTGGGCAGCACCCACGGACTCGGATCGACCATCCGGACGCACCCACGAACTCGGATCATCCTATTGGGCAACGGATCACCGCCTCCTGCGTGAATACGCGTTCGTCAGTCGTGGCACGCCATCACCTCCCGATCTTGATCTCGTGATAGGGTCAGAGAGGGAAAAATTCTACCAAGGAGCGGTAAAACCTTTCTTGGAGCCTGACAGGTGCTATGGTAGGAGATGGCGGAAACATGCGAAATAGAGAGAGGGGAGAAGGAGAGGGAGGAAGATGGAGGCCGACAGAGAGAGGTAGAGGCGGAGAAGAAAAGGAGAAGAGAGAGAGAGAGCCGGCAAAACCACTGCGACAAAGGTTCCAAGTAACGAGTGGATGCGGCTACGACAAGACGTGACGGAAGAGGGTAGAGAGAGCTCTTGTGCGCTCCTCCTTGTGCGCTCCTCCTTGCGTGCTTTTGCGCGCGTCTCCTCCTTGCGTGCTCTTGCACATGCCTCCTCCTTGCGCTCAATTGTGTGCGCCTCCTCCTTGTGCACCCTTGCACGCGCATCCTCCTCGTGCGCCCTTGCGCACACCTCCTCCTCCTCCTTGCGCGCTCTTGCGCTCCAGTCCTCCTCGCGCGGTCTTGCGCGTGCTTCGTCCTCGCGCATGCTTCCTCCTTGCGCACATCCTTCTCGTGTGAGTCTCCTCCTCACGCGATCATGTGTGCGCCTCCACCTTGCGCTCTCATGCGCGCGTCTCCTCCTTGCACGCGCCTCCTCCTTGTGTGTCCCCGCGCGCGCCATACCAAGCGCGCCTCTGTGAGCTTTGTTCTCAAGACCTCTCCAAGCGCGCCACCGCGCACTCAACAACAAGCACTCTGCATACTCAAGATCAAGCATTCCAGCCACCAACAAGACCAGCACTCCAAACCCATCTGCACGCAGCAGGAGACAAGCCACAGAAACTAAGGCGCGCGGAGCGCGCCTCCAAGGAGCAGTCGAAGCCTCAGGGACGCTCAAAGTGCAACACTCCCCACCGAAGCAGTCAAATAATTTAGCTCCATGAGTGGTGGCATATCACCCTCCGAGCGTTTCTCCTTCCTTCCTTTTGCAATATGTAAAGACGAACGGTCTGTCGCCCTTGATTCTCTTAAAAGACTTGTACAACAACCAGCAAATTGTGGAGGTTTCGTCGGCGCAGCACCGACAACGTGGTTTTTCACCCCTTTTCGGGGTTTTCCACATTAAAAAAATGTCTTGCAATCTGACTCAATTTTTGTAACTGTTTGGGCGCTCGACCGCTCTCATGCTAAGACAGTTCAATTTAGTTCAATCTACCAGGAGGCTCGAGTGAGCCACAACAATTATATTTGTTGCTCATGAAAATAAATTCTATACGCCTTATCCTCATTTTATCAAGTATAAAATTTTCTTCTAAAATGACTGAAGTTTGATATAAATTACCTTACTCGGGCCCTTGTGAGCTGGCTGCGGAGAATGTCACGAGCTTCTTATGAGGCTCTAGGCTTCTAGCAACTATGACTAATATAATTGGAAAGATGACTTTTCTTAGGCCCAATTGTATGAATATAAAGAGCTCTAGCATCCCTTTTATATTTTTTATATATAGTTTTATAGTAGTTTCATCCCACCACTCTATAGGTGATGAAGCAATGATTGCTCATACACACTTTGGTATGAATCCCAACAGCCCTAGATAGAAGATAATCCTCATTTGAAAGATGCAATATTCCAACACTCCCCCATCAAGGAGTAGCATTGCAGTCTATTAAAAATTTGAAGGCTAGTGACTCTTGGATGCTATACAATGGCCTTTTTACGCATAGGTCATGGACACCGCCCACTCAATTGTTGATTCATATGGTCTTCTTTCTTTTTTCCGCTCTTTCCAGATCACACGCACAAAATGTATTACACATCTTCGTAGCTAATTGGAGTAGAATGCAAATTTAGAAACAGAGCCCGGGCAGAAAAATCTCCCAATATGATGACAAAGCACAAAAGGGTTTTGACACTTTGCAACCCCGAAATACGTGATTTTGACACTTTGCATCCCGAATATTTAAAATTGACATTTTGCACACACCCCAATTACTGATTTCTGGCACTTTGCACTCTCAGACTAAAATTTGTGGGTATTTAGGTCTGAGTAGCACCAAAAATACTCACTTAACGGTATTTAGGTCCGAGCAGCATCAATAATCCGGGGTGCAAAGTACCAAAATGAGAATTTTTGGTGTTGCCCGAACCAAAATACCCTTAAAGTTTCGGCTTGGGGATGCCAAGTGCCATAAATCGGTAATTGGTTGTGCGAAGTGCCAATTTTAAAGATTCTGGGTAAAAATTGCCAATAACCCATATTTTGAGGTGCAAAGTGTAAAAGATTCTAGCACAAAATGAGCATTGAAAGATGATTCAGACTGCTAGAAGCCTGGAACAAGGATCAAACCAAAAGAGAAATGAAGGATCAATGGTGGCTAAGAAGCTCTGATACCGCTGTTGGTTTAGTAATGAGTAAGATACAGAAAAGAAGGCTTATTAGAGGAAAGATAAAAGTCTTCCTACTACTTTGTTTAATCAAGGAAGGAATATTTCTGAATACAGCTTACACTACTGATATGATATGTCTTCAATCCTTCTGGATACACATTTCGACTTATTAACTGTTAAACTCTAATCTTTCTTGATTAACCTAATTCACACATGGTCATCACTGCAAACCACAGTATCATCCACATACTCCTCAATTACGCGGCGGAGTTCTCGGCCAAAACCCTAAATCACTCAATCTTCGGTAATTTCAAAAAGGGCAAAGTCTTTTTCGAGAAAGATATGAACTAAGTGAGATAGGTTCGGAGGTGGGGAAGGAATTAGGGTTGAGAAAGCGGCGGCTGACCTGATCGGAGATGACGATGGCTCGGCGGCAAAATTGGCGTAGTCCGATGCAGTTTACGGCGTAGTTGCTCGATCCCTTCGGCCAAGCCTGGAGGAGGATTGGATTGCAGCCATTACTCAAAGCACTCGCATACAGCACAAAGTTTTCCGCAAACAAATGTTTTTGAGAAATTAAACCCACATCATAAAACTTCGGATTCGCATCCTGTGGAGTTTAGGAGTAACTTACTAAGGGTCTGTTTGGCGCAGCTCTGGCGGCTGGAAAATCTCTATTTCAGCCGCCAGAGCTGTTTTATATGTGTTTGGGACAGCTCTCTGTGAAGAGCTTTTCAATCCGCCAGAGCTGTTTTGCAGCTTTTCAGAAATCTCCCTCCCCCCAGCTTCTGCTCTTGCAAAATAGCTTTCTCTCTCACAGGTTTTGGAAATCTAATGGTTTCTTCAGATGGAACATGCTTAGAGGTCGGACGGCCTTCCTCCGGCGATTCCGAGCCCCTGACGGCCTTCCTCCGGCGATTCCGAGCCCTCGACGTCCTTCCTCGGGCGATTTCGAGCGCACTTCTGCACAGAATACCCAAACACTCTGCAGCTTTTCAAAACTGATCCCCAGAAATCTATTTTAAAACAGCTCTATCCGGACAGCAGCTTTTCAATCCGCCAGAGCTGTCCCAAACAGAGTCTAACTTCACGGATTCAACACGTGAGAATCTCTAAATTTCACCGATCTAATCATTAAAAAAAATTACGTGCTAAAAGATAAACAAATGAAAAACAAAAATAACATTAAATCAAAAAATATGAGGATTCTGGTACGTTGGATTGAAATCTAATGCACAAGAACCCCAAACTCCTCCCTAAAATTATGGCTTTTTGGCACTTTGCACCCTCCAAAGTGCAACTTTTGTCATTTTGCACCATGAAAGTTTAAATATGACACTTTGCACCCCCGAAACTTCAAAACTTGGCACTTTGCACCCCAAGCATGTTAAATGGGGTAATTTCGTCCAAACTTCATCAAAAGTGCTTATTTTTTGCACTTTGCAACTTAAAATTTTCGGATTTATATACTTGCAGGCCAAATATACTTTAATGATTTTAGTCACCCAAATTTACCACTTAATAAAATGATAATTACAAGTATAAATCCGAAAATTTTAGGGTGCAAAGTGCAAAAATAAGCACTTTTGATGAGGTTTGGACGAAATTACCCTTCAATTAACATGCTTGGGGTGCAAAGTGCCAAAGATTGAAGTTTCGGGGGTGCAAAGTGTCATATTTAAACTTGCAGGGTGCAAAGTGCCAAAAGTTGCACTTTCAGAAATGCAAAGTGCCAAAAACCATAAAATTATCCATACAAACTTCAGGGATCCTAATTCTAAAATTTCGCCATTCAATACATTATTTCAGTTTGCTTTATTTAAAATTACTAAATAATTTTAATTACTTTCGTAGTTTTTTATAAATCATTAGATTTCAATAATAAAATTATCAAATCTTTTTTTAAAAAAATCCTAAGTAGTAAAGGGATAAATAAAATTTAGAGTATTAGAGCTTGGTTTAGTGGTTGATTTTTTTGTGCCCAAGCCCTTGTTGATTATCGCTTGATAAATTCAAGACATACATCTAAAATCTGTTTTTTTTATTTATTCTCTTTTTTTGTATATTTCTTATTATATTGTAATCTTATATTTTGTATCTTTATTTCATAATTTCATATTGATGTTGATGCTTTATCACACTGTCTTATTACCCAATTCCAATTCCACTGTTCGTTTCGTCAACTTTAAGGCAAGAATTGAAGTTGCCGGAAAACCCATGGGTTTTAAAAAACAAAACCTGCACTCAGAACCTAGCCCCCCCCCATCGGTTTTCCCAGTTTTTCGGAAAGAAGTTTGGCCAACACTCGCAGCCGCAACCTTCCGCCCCGTATTCCCCAGGCGCGATCAACTTCCTTTCTCCGGCAAACTCACCCACTTCTCCGGCAAGAGTGGGCGTATCGGCTGCCATGGATGAGCTTTGAAGAATTTCTTCGCCGAGAGAGAGAGAGAGAGAGAGAGAGAGAGAGAGAGGGCGAGAGAGCGCGAGATAGGGTGAGAGAGGAGAGAGCGAACGTACTGGAAGGGGATGAAATAATGGCATAAATCAATACTTGAAGTAAAAGAAATCTGTAGTTAGTATTGTTATTTTGGCTGGTTCGGTGTAATTACATTACAGCCAATTTCTGTCTCCGAATTTCATCATGCAAACGAATATAAATAATGAAAAATTCAATTCCTGTTACTGAAAACAAACACAGGAATTGGTTTTCTGGCAAAATCAATTCCTCTGCGTCGTAGGTTTTCGGCCAAAACCAATTCATGCATCTCAATTCCTGTGAAACGAACGCACACTAATTGATTCCGGATTTCCCTCTCCTCTGAGTATTAGAGTACTAGTACAAATATAAGAGTTGACGTGGACATCACATGTTCAAGTAAATCGTTTACAAGCAAGCCAACCCGGCCGAGGGGACATCACACGTGAGCCGCACCTGCTCGAAATGTTCAAAATCATCCTGAAAGGGGGACGAAACCAATCACACGCATGCATATGCACAGGCCCCGAGCGTGCGGGTGCTACGTGCGCTAGCGGCTCTCAGTGCGACTATGCTCAAAGGCACTCGCCGTGCGCGCATGTGGTCGCCGCTAGGCACACGCGCATGCGACTTGCGCAGCGTGCACGGCGGACGGACATACGCCTTGTGTGCGCGCACCCAACAATGGCGTGCAAGCCCCCCTCACCCCAGGGCGGTCGTGCAAGACCCCCTCGCACGCGCTTATGGCTTCCCGCACCGCCCGTGGGGGAGCATTTTCATCATTTTGGAAAAATTGATGATCCGGATGACGGAGCGACGTCATTCGTCAACTCAGGATTCAGTCGGGCACAATTATCAATGTGCCCCTTCAAAAAAAGCTATAAAAAGGCCTTCATCCATTCATTTGAAGACAAAGGCTCTATTTGGGGGGGGCTTATTTTCACTGGTCAACCGACTACGACTGCATGAATCAGACCACAATTAAGGTCGGATTCATGCGGTCGTAACCGCTTGACCAGTGAAAATAAGTCCCCCCAAACGGAGTCAAAGCAACTTGATAGACCAGATATAGCTCTGAGGTTTTCCGGCGAGGACGTGATACTTCGATCGTTCCATCGCTTGAAAATCGCTCTGCTCCCTTTCTAGTTTACTTACGTTCAACGCTCTCGTGGACACAACAACAAGCACATGCAGAAGACTTAGAAGAATGTGTTGTATATGTGTCGCCATTCATTGAACCAGACGGTTTATTTTCTGCCCTCTCATATATATATACCTCCATATGTATTATTCTGGTTCATTAGGGTTGGAAGAAGAATTAAATCCAGAGAGCAGTAGGGGCGACTGTCTCTGTCGATAGGTAAAATCGTGAGGAAGCCGGCGCTGCATCCCCGGCTACGCTTGGGAGACGACCACCGGACTCTACATCATCTAATGGTCGATCATCTGAGAGGGTTGTCGCGGCAGACCCATAGAAGGAGGAGTGAACTCTTCACTTGTGACTCTTTGTGGCAGATTCTCATCCAAGGTGCTGACAGATCTGCGAGGAAGGTGAGTTCACTCTAGGTTCTTTGTCTAGTCTGATAAGGGAGGGTCAGCTGCTTTGGAGTGTTAGGCCGATGGCTCTTGATTGTCGGCGAGTTCATCTTTGGCCGCTCAAGTTCTATATTTATTGTTGTAAACATTGCTCTGATTATTAGTCGATCTTCTCCGGTGTTCTCCCCGTGGATGTAGGAGCTTCTCTCCGAACCACGTAAAATTTTTGTGTCGTTTGTGTGTGCTTGGAATTTCGCTATTTAATTTTGCGCTACTGTTATTGCTCGTTTCTATTGCACTGTTCGAGGTTTTTCGAAGTCGTAGATTCGATCCAATTTTATAACAACTGGTATCAGAGGGAGATTCCGACCTTGAAATTCTGTGAGCAAAAGCAATGGAGGCAAAATTCGAGATTCTGAAGTGCGACGGCAAAATCAATTTTGGTCTATGGAAGAAACGGATCAAGGCAGTCCTCGTCCAGTAAGGTCTCCATAAAGCGCTTCTCGACAGGGATAAATCAGGGTAGAAGGATGACGAATGGGAGGAGTTAAATATGAAGGCCATTAGTGCAATCCAGTTATGTCTAGCAGATGAAGTCATGTACAACGTAGTCAATACTGGACTACAACTGATCTGTGGAAGAAATTGGAAGAGCTTTATATGTCTAAGTCGCTCACGAACAAGCTCTACATCAAGAAGAAGTTGTACAGCTTAAGGATGTCAGAGAGCACTCAGTTGTTGGAGCATTTGAACGTGTTCAACAGGCTCATCTCTCAGTTATGCAGGAGCATTTGAACGTGTTCAACAGGCTCATCTCTCAGTTATGCATCATGGATGTAAAGGTTGAAGAAGAAAACCAGGCTCTTCTCTTGTTGTCTTCTCTACCGAAGCCTTTTGATCATCTGGTCACCATTTCTCTCAGATGAAATGAGAAGCAAGTCTGGCCCAAGCACCAATGAGGGTCTTCTGGTAAAGTGCAGCGAGCCGATCAGAGGCAGATCCAAAGACAGGGGAAAGAAAACAAATCGAATTAGGTCGAAGTCAAAGAACCAGGACAACAAGTGCCACTACAGTAAGGAAGAAGGGCACTGGAAAAACAATTGCCTGAAGAAAAAGCTCAAGGAAAAGATTCAAGAGACACAACAGGCAGTTGTGGCTTAGGCCTAAGACAGTGACTGTCACAACCCGCATTTTCTCTGCATTTAAACGATATATCAGAGTAAGAGAAAACACGCAACGTGATGCTACGCCGTGCATGGGATAACTGCAGGCACTCAGATAAGAACTCGAACCTAACACTTTATATGAAATTCTCAAGTTATTAAGAAGAAACTGCAATTTGAATTAAGTTTTGACGGTCGTATCCCTCGGCTTAGTGAAACAACTAGTCTACGAGTAAAAATATGGATATACACTGCGAAAAATACTTTTTTAAATAGATTGACATCCTACATGAGTATAAATATCTAAGTAGGACAACTCATGATATACATACCTCTAGATTTAATATAAGTATAGAAAGAGTCTTTTATGCCGTTAAAATATAATGACTTTGGATTTAAAAGATGTTATGCATGAGAGAGTCATAATGAGATTTTTTATACTTTAAAATAACTAACATACAATCTTAGCATAAAACCTTCACAGAGAACAAGTGACCCAACAAAGCATTTAGTAATAGACTTAGCAGCTAGCGAGTAATTTAACATCCTACCAAATCTTCAGTGGGCGTCAACAACCTGACACGAACCCACCCAAAAGACATGTATGTCTGAACTAAAAACAAAAAAAAACAACAAAACTACCTCACGACGGTGAGGACATGACAACTGCAACGGCTGCAGAACACCAGCAACAACCAAACCTAACCGCTTAACCGGCTACTGCTCCAAACCTGAGCCATTCAAAAGAAAAGAATACTTCAACAAGATTATACAAGTGGCGAACAAAAATCAATAGTAGCAATAATCAAAAGAGACAAAAGGATTACCAACCCCTATATAGAAAAAAAAAACTATCCAAACACAGCAAATGAGTCATACTCTAATAAGCAAAGGAGAATTCTCAAACAGTGTAATAAGAAAAGTTGCACCAAGTGTAAAATGAAGTCAGGCTTCTATAATTCTGCTGGTGCATGCATAAGAATATATGTACATATATATATATATATATATATATATATATATATATATATATATATATATATATATATATATATATATATATATATATATATATATATTATATCTTTACTATATAAATGAATATACATATCTTCAAAGTCACACCATTCTTTTAATCTCAGTTGTTGGACTTCATCGCATATCAATTCAGATCGTAGGATCCTGAAGTAATTCATAAAATACCCAAAACCCGCTTCCCGTGCTTCCAAATCCCTCCCCAAGCCTGTGCTTCCTCGACTCCTCATTCCTCCTTGAAATGGACGTTGAAGCGCTCGCTCCCCTTCACGCGACTCCTCTTCTCCACGCATCGCTACCACAATGTCGCTTCTCCAACCTCGCTCAGCAATGATACTTGCCAACCAAAGTTCCTGGGCATCTCCCTTGCTCCAACCTCCATCTCCTAGCTTAGGGTTCATTTCTCTCACCGTCCCTTGAAGGATAGTCGATTTATCGATTGTGACAGAGCTCTGCCAAAGATAAATAAATGGAGCGGACAACACGACCTGGATATTACTCGGGATAAAGCCTAGGGTTTCGTCTCCTCCAAGAACGGCGAATAGGGTCGCCGAGGTAAAAAAGGGAGGGCGTTCAAAGTCGAAATAGAGCTGGATCTTACTCGGGATAAAGCCTAGGGTTTCGTCTCCTTGCGATTAGCAACGATTCTCCCACTCCGCCTTCAACATACAACTTCACATTCAAGCTGCTTGTCCTGAAGACCGTGGATAACCTCATCATCTTGGATTCACTTCTTGCACCTACTGATTGCGCTTGATTTTCGTTTTGAAGCATATTGGAACCTGTAACAACCAGGTTTTTCTCATGAATCCTTTACATGTCTTTTTTTCCTTTTATTCCTTCCAAATTAATCAGGTTATTTAATTTATCAGCATGTGTTTAGTCTTCAAAACTCAATCTCATCCTAAAATGTCTCATTTTGATCTCATTTTAGAGAAAACGTACAAAAGAATTTTACAGAAATTAATTTTCCAGAATTAATTTGGAGGAAAATTACAGAGGTCGAGAAAAAAGATGGAAGGTGGAGTTCTAATCACACTGCTGTTCCACAATTTTTTCTCTTGTCCATCAAAATGATTATTTAGTTCTTGCGTTGAACCTGTTTGATAATGTGTTAGTTGAGTTTGGGTTTGATGATTTTTTTCTCATTTTCATATTCCAGTTGCCACTTCTGCAGACAGATGCTACCTACCTCCGCAGCCTGCTTCTGACCAAAAACCTTTTGTATTTCCATCTTAACTCTTTCCCTTCGACTCAAGCCACCTACTTTAATAACTTATTCGGTGAATTTTGTAATCAAATGAAGGCTGAAATGACTTGATTAGTCTGGTCATCTCTCTCCAGCCAAATCTATGACAATTAGTCCTTTGAACCTATGTTTTTAATTCTCAGGTGCTGATAATAGGAGAGTTTTATAACTACTCGGTCGTTGCAGCCTTGCAGGTAACATATAATTATTTTTTATTTGCTTATGAAAGCATTGAATTTATGTCAAAATGTGTGATTTTTTGTCCTTTTTTTCATATTTATACTCCAATATTTTGACTACCGAATGATTTAATTATCAGCTTTTGTTGAAAATACTTCAGACCTGTGCAACTTGAGAGATTTTCATGAGTGGGAAGCTTATAATCCATTTGTCTTTTGATAGTTTTTGTTATCTTTGGCAAATGGTAAAGTTGTGCGAGCCTTCAAGTTTGTTCATTGACGCTTATTTTTCCAGCTTTAATGATTTTTAATTATTGAAATTAGAATCTTTGAATTTATATCTTCCAGCTTGCCAAGTGACTCGGTATTTCTTTCGGCCATTAAGAACTTCATTAGAAGGTTATTGATTTGCATGTGCATATCCTTTACAAGTTAGTGCTAATTTGGCAAGTAGGCATTCTCTCAATTTCAGCCGTTGGATCTCATCTGCTCTCGATTCCAAAATCACCATTAGATAGAGACGCCAATCATAAAAATATTGGAACTGCTTTACACTAAAAACCCTTCCTGCATAGATCACTGCCTCAATTCCACGTATGTGCTTCCAAAACGGTCTTGAACCCTCACTTCCCCCATAATTCGAACCCTCACTTGCTCGATCCAGAAGCCCTAAACACTTCCCACACATCCTCTGTCTGCAGCTGATCCCACTTGCCGCCGCCTGTGCGGAAGGGGCAGGTGAAGCCCGCTAAAATTTCTATGCGGACGCAGCCCGATTGAACGAGGACGAAGCTCACTAAGAGTTAGCGAGCACGAGCGAAGCCCATGCAAAAGGGGCGGGTGCAGCCGCTCAAATTTTTTATGCGGGCACAAGACCGCTCGAATGCGGGCGAAGCCCCCTAAGAGCGACAGTGAGCCTGCCGAACTCACCGCCGCCCGCTAAGAGTAAGCTCGAGTTTTAGGGCTCACAGGCACAGCGGTGGGCCCTACCCTATGCTCTCTATCGGACAACCCTAAGCCCGCCGGTGGTTCACAGGAAGGCCGCCGTTAGAGGGAAGTCGTGAAAATGGCGGAAGCGGAAGGGAGGGGTTGTCACGGGATTTTAAGTAATTCTTTTATTTTAATAGTTAATTAAATTATTAAAATGCCACGAGCATCTTCGCACGGGCTTTGCCCGTGCTATATGCTCTCGGGCGGCCTTCGGCCGCAACAGGCGGGCTTCGCCCGCCTGTGCACGGGCTTCGCCCGCACATGATACTCTGGGCAGCCTTCGGCCGAATAGTCGCCGCTTTGACACAATGCCACCAGCTCGGCGTCGCACCATTACTTTAAGTTTTGATGTGTCAAAGCGGGGGCGACTATTCGGCCGAAGGCCGCCCAGAGTATCATGCACTCAATACTCTCGACGCCACAACAGCTCCACTCAACGCTCTCGACGTCATAGCAGCTGCACTAAACGCTCTCGACAGCACAGCAGCTACACTCAATGCTCTTGACGTCAGAGCAGCTATACTCAACGCTCTCGACGCCATAACCGCTGCACCCAACGCTCTCGACGTCATAGTAGCTACACTCAACGCTCTCGACGTCATAACTACTGCACTCCACGCTCTCGATGCATAAGGCTATACTAAACGAATTTACTTAGAGTTTAATTTAATTTTTCTGACAGAAGGACTTACAGTAGTTTAACCCAAAGACACTTCTTCTTTCTACCCAAAACTCTGATTTCCTACAAAAAGTTCCAGACTTCTACTCCCCCTAATCTACACCAATCTTAGATCATTTTATTTTTTTTTTTAAAAAGAAGAGAAAGTCAGGAACAAAGTGATTCGTACTCAAAACAGCAAAAAAATAAGAAATTAGATTTTCTTCTGACTATCATTTTGACAGATCTTGGTCATGACAAAAGCTCAAAACCATATATATTTTGACAGATGTAGGACTGGATTCACAGCAGAACTTGCAAGAAAATGAGAACTGAAACTTTTAGAATAGAATTAGACGAAGGAGGAGTTTTGAAACCACCACTTGCCTCAACCTACAGAAATCCGGCCTCACGAGCGCTCCACTCCAAGGATCGACTGCAAGAACCCCGAGTTAACGATTCTTGAAACCTTTCGGGGGCAAACGAGGGTCAAGGTCCAAAATCCTAATGCCAAAAGTCCAAAAAAAACAAAATTACCTACCACCAACGCGTAGATCTCAGCGAGAGCTTTCCAGATCTACCCTCCAATGACGATTTCGAGCACCGACACTCCTACAAGCGGCGGCCGAAAGCCTCACGATATTTGTCGCCTCTTTTCTTCCGCGTTTTCGGTCCGTTGGCTTGGGGAAGAAGATAATGAATAGGGTTTCTGTTTATAAGTATTTAAAGATATAATATAATAATATAATAATATTATTATTAATAAATAAACATTCAAATGACCAACAAAATTCGAACCAACTCGGATTTCCATGAAATTCACACCGAAGCTAAATACCAATGCTACAAAACCAACGATGAAGTTGAAATTATGTCTCGACAAACCAAACTCGAGTTAAAATTCCCCGAAATTATAACCAACATCAACCTACTAAAATTCACTAAGTTAAAACCTCGGATTACAAAGAGCAAAGAAAATCACGCTCCAACAACAGTACCCGTTAACTACACGATAACATAACACTCTGACGTCATAAATACGGCACTAAAGAAATTAAAATAAACATTGAAAAAATCAGGGACGTTACAGTGATGCTGATGTACTTCATGTTCGATCTACCCTCGACTCCACCGATGCATGGATCATGGATTCTGGATGTTCTTATCACATGTGCCCGAATAAAGAATGGTTTTCCACCTTCAGGCAATGTGATGGTGGTCGAGTTCTGATGGGGAACAACTCAGAGTGCAGGACACTGAGGATTGGAAGCATTAGAATTAAGATGTTCGACGGAACGGTCAGAACACTCACAGATATCAGGTATGTGCCCGATTTGAGAAAAGGCCTGATTTCTGTACGGACTCTGGATGCAGTCGGGTACTCTTACATTGATGCTCTGGTGGTCATGAAAGGAGAGCACTATGGCTGTCTCTACAGGCAGATTGGTACTACTATTGTCGGGGAAGCATCAGTTTCTACGACGTCAGATGAGGATTCCTCTCTGCTATAGTATGCCAGACTTGGTCATATGAGCGAGATAGGACTGCTGGAGCTAATTAAGAAAGGCCTGTTGAAAGGGGTAAAGACGTGCAAGCTGGATTTCTGTGAGACATGTGTTCTTCGGAAGCAATGCAAAGTGAAGTTTGTGACGTCAAGCAAGCACAGTAAGCACACTTGAGTACATACACTCAGACGTCTGGGGGCCAGCCCCAGAGCCTTCACTTGGAGGTGCCAGATAGTTTGTGACCTTCATCATGACCCTTCAAGGAAGGTCTAGATCTACTTTCTCAAGCACAAGTTTGAAGTTTTCAAAAAGTTCAAGATCTGGAAGATAATAGCGGAAGAAGCCAAAAAACTCATATAAATATAATAATGGTGGCGAGTACACCTCAGCGGAGTTTCAGGCATACTGCAATCTAGAGGGCATCACTCATCATCTCACCATTCCTGGTACACCGCAGCAGAATGGAGTCGTATAAAGGATGAATAGAACATTGCTTGAGAGAGCTCGGCGCATGCGTCTATTTGTCGACCTACCAAATTTTTTCTGGGCCGAAGCTATCAATACGACATGATATCTAGTGAATCGTTCTCCATCTATGTCACTAGATCTGAAGTCTCCTCATAAAGTCTGGTCAGGTACACCTGCTGTTTATTCTGATATTCATATTTTTGTTTGCCCCGTGTGCGAACAGAAAAAGAAAGTCCAGAAAATGGACAAACAAAAATTTTTGTATTCCAAAAAAGGTATCAATTACATGGTATAACCTCCCTTTTATAGAATGAAGGAGATGAGAGAGATTACAAATAAACAATGTGGGACTAAAAAATTTCATGTACAAGTGGTTTAACATAAATACAGGTCGCCAAGCCGTGTGGTTTGATGAATGGGCAAACCACCCGGCAGCCATAAGAGAAAGACACCAAGCCGCCAAACTAGACCGCCAGGTCGCCCGGTCTCCAAGTCGCCAGGGACAGAATGACAAACCGCCAGAGCACCAACAGCAACAGGACAACAACCAAACTGCAGGAGAGAAACCGACAGACCGCCCGGACTACAACCCGCCAGAGTCATACTGCCAGACCGCCCGGTCTCTAATCTGCAACACTCCCCCTCAAGCTGGAGCATATATATCGATCATGCCTAGCTTGTCACAAATGTGATGAAAAGAGGAGGATACTGGCTTGGTGAAAATATCAGCCAACATCGATCCACAAGATGCCTTGTGCGGCCACAGTGAGAGCAGAGGAAGCGGGAAGAACTCCGACCACCGGAATGATGGTTGCGACTACCAGAGCCTCTCCGTTGAGTCTGGTGAGCATATTGTTCTGGAGGAGGAGGAGAAGACGGGAGTAGCGGTGGTGGTAGAAGAGCTGGAAAGGGACATGAAAGAAGCCACGTGGGTAGAGGGAAGAGAGAAAGGTCGCGCGGGAAGAAAGAGACCGGGGCGGATAAAAGGCCGCGCGGAGAGAGAAGCCCGCAGCGGACAGCAGAAGAATCCGCAACTGAGAAAAGGAAGAAGTCGCGCGGGAAGAGAGCAGGCCACGCGAACAGAAGACCGAGAAGCCGCGAACACAGTCTGCGGAGAAGAAGAAGGCCGCACAAACAAAGAGCAGCGACAAAAGGAGGAGAGGCCGCGCGAACAAGAGGAAAGAAGGAGATCAGGTCGCGCGGGTAGAGAAAGGCACTGAATCAGGCGGACAAGATCGCGGGCTCTGATACCATATGCGAACAGAAAAAGGAAGTCCGGAAAATGGACAAACAGAAATTTTTGTATTCCAAAAAAGGTATCAATTACATGGTATAGCCTCCATTTTATAGAATGAAGGAGATAGGAGAGATTACAAATAAACAATGTGGGACTAAAAAATTTCATGTACAAGCGGTTTAACATAAATACAGGTCGCCAAGCCGTGCGGTTTGATGAATGGGCAAACTGCACGACAACCATAAGAGAAAGACACCAAGCCGTCAAACTAGACCGCCAGGTCGCCCGGTCTCCAAGTCGCCAGGGACAGAATGATAAACCGTCAGAGCACCAACACAACATGACATCAACCAAACCGCAGGAGAGAAACCGACAGGCCGCCCAGACTGCAACCCGCCAGAGTCAGACCGCCAGACTGTCTGGTCTCTAATCTGCAACATATATACACTGCTGCAGGACTCAAAGAGGACTATGCTGGATTCTAAGTCTAGAAGATGTATCTATCTCGGCCAAAAGGCCGACACAAAAGGGTTTAAGTTGTGGAACCCTGAAACCAAGAAAGTTGAGATTAAGCGCGACGTCGTCTTTGATGAGGCTTCTATGCTGAAGAAGTCTCAGTCTCAAGCTAAAGAGGTATAGAAGACTCCAGGCTCACAAGTGGAGGTGGAACTTGATGAAAGCAACAAAGAAGATGGTGGTGATGAGTCATCTGACTCTGATGAGTCAGACACTATGCAACCTGCTGAAGCGGAGTCGTACACGATCGCTAGAAGGAAGGCAAGGAGAGAGGTCAGACTGCCTCTCAGACTACAGGACACTATAGCATATAATTTTCAAGTGATTTCCTTAAATCCTAGTTTCTACCGAGAAGCTATAGAGAGTAGAGACAGTTCTTAGTGGAAAGATGCTATGGTGGAAGAGATGGATTCACTTCAAAAAACTAGACATGAGACTTGGTTAGTATGCCCAAAGGAGTCAAGGCAATCAGCTCCAAAGGGTGTTTAAGAAGGAGTCTACATCAGGGAATGACTAGTGGAGGTACAAGGCCAGATTTGTAGCAAAGGGGTTTGTGCAAAAGAAAGGTGTTAATTTTGATGAAATCTTCTCACCCGTGGTGAAGCACTGTTCCATACGGGTGCTACTTGATATAGTAGCGATGTGGGACATGGAGCTGGAGCAGATGGACGTGAAGATGACATTTTCTTCACAACAGCTTAAAGGAAGAGATCTACATACTACAGCCTTAGGGGTTCATTCGACCCGGTAACGAGAAAAAGGTGTGCAAGCTGAAGAGATCTCTTTATGGTTTGAAGCATGCTCCGCGAATGTGGTACAAGAGGTTCGATACATTCATGACTTTACATGGTTACATCAGGAGATAGTACGATAGTTGCGTCTACTATAGGTTCCTGACAAACGGAGATAGACTGATTCTGATGCTTTATGCCGACGACATGTTGATTGCTTGCAAGTCAGCTCCAGAGATTCAAGCACTGAAGCAAAAGTTGCATGTTGAGTTTGAGATGATGGATCTTGGTCACGTACAGAAAATCCTTGGGATGGAGATCAAGCGGGACAGAAAGCAAGACATGCTTTGGCTTTCTCAGACTGGTTACATACAAAAGGTTCTGGAAAAGTTCAACATGATGGAGTATAAAGCTTTTACGACTCCCTTAGGACAACAGTTTAGATTATCATCACAACAGTGTAGATACTCAGAAGAGAAACGTCAAAAGATACTCAGGGTGCCATACGCTAGTGCAGTAGGATGCTTGGTGTACGCAATGATCTGTACGAGACCAGATATCACACAA
Organism: Platanthera guangdongensis; assembly: GCA_039583875.1. Lineage (NCBI taxonomy): Eukaryota > Viridiplantae > Streptophyta > Magnoliopsida > Asparagales > Orchidaceae > Platanthera > Platanthera guangdongensis. The sequence goes on from CM077164.1 coordinate 18,400,940, forward strand.
GTTATGAGCGTTGTCAGCAAATACATGAGAAATCTTCGACAACATTGAAAAGTATTTAAGTGGATCCTGAGATACTTGAATGGAACACCAGACGTTGGGCTACTTTTCAAAAGGAGCAAGTTTGATGGAGCTCTAGAGGGCTTCGTTGATTAAGACTATGCGGGCAACCTCGACAGAAGAAGATCTACTTCGGGCTACATATTTCTTCTAGGTGGAGATTCTATCAGTTGGAAAGCTACTCTTCAGGATATAGTAGCTCTGTCCACGACAAAGGCAGAGTATATTGTTGTGGTGGAGGCTGCTAAAGAAGCTATTTGGCTCAAGGGTCTCATCAAGGAACTCAGAGTTTCTCAGGAATCGGTGAAGCTGCACTGTGACAGTCAGAGTACTATTTGTCTTGCAAAGGACCCGGTCTATCATGCAAGGACAAAACACATTGACGTATGCTACCACAAGCTGAGGGAGTTCATTGGAGGAGGCGAGATTCAGTTACTGAAGGTGTCCACGAAGGATAATGTTGTTGATATGTTGACAAAGCCTCTGACAGGATTCAAGTTCAAGCACTGCCTTGACTTGACTCACATTTGTACCTGTTGATCATGGTGACCCCAGGGAGAGGGGGTGTTTATTCTTTGGGAGAAGATACAAGCTAGTGGCGGAGCATGCATTGGAAATGACGTCAAGGTGGAGATAATTGTATATGTGCCACCATTCATTGAACCAGACGATTTATTTTTTGCCATCTCATATATATATATATATATATATATATATATATATATATATATATATATATATATATATATATATATATATATATATATATACATATATATATGTATATATATACCTTCATATGAATTATTCCGGTTTATTAAGGTTGGAAGAAGAATTAAATCCCAGGAGCAGCATCCCCGGCTATGCTTGGGAGACAACGACCAAACTCTGCATTCTCTAAAGGTCGATCATCTAAGAGGATTGTCACGGCAAACCCGTAGAAGGAGGAGTGAACTCCTCACCTGTGACTCTTTGTGGCATATTCTCATCCAAGGAGCTGACAGACCTGCGAGGAAGGTGAGTACACTCCAGGTTCTCCGTCCAGTCTGATAAGGGAGGGTCGGCTACTTTGGAGTGTTAGGTCGGTGGCTCTTGATTGCCGACATGTTCATCTTTGGCCTCTCAGGTTCTTTGTTTAATTTTGTAAACATTGCTCTGATTATTAGTAGATCTTCTTCGGCGCTCTCCCCATTGATGTAGGAGCTTCTCTCCGAATCGCGCAAATTTTTTGTGTCGTCTATGTGTGCTAGAAATTTCGCTATTTAATTTTGCGCTACTGCTATTGCTCGTTTCCGTTGCGCTATCCGCGGTTTTTCGAAATCGCGGATTCAATCCAATTTTATAACAAGAATGCGCTTGTGGACGTTCATATGCATGCTCACTTCAAATCTCTGTGGACTTAGTCATTTTCCTTTTTTGTACATAAATCTTGCGAATGGAGTGGTGGCTTGTCACCTTTCAGGGAACCCAAACACTTCTAACCTCAAAGAAGATAATGGATTTCGGCTAAACACAGATTCAGTCATGTGGTTTTTCACCCTTTCTGGAGCAAAACTGTATGATTGCGAGGCCGAGTTGATGAAGCAGGAGCGCTGGAGAAGAGAACTCGCATGTGAGGCTGGGAGTATTCACATGAGACCATAGATATTCATGCGAGAACATAGAGGTTCGCGCGAGACCATATAGGTTCGTACAAGACCATAGAAGTTTGTACGAGAACATAGAGTTTTTGCAAGACTGAGAGTATTCACGCGAGGGGAGAGTAGCTAGAAAATTCTCCTTGTGAAAGTTTGGTATTATTATGAGATATAATGTATTATTATGAGAGTAGCTCTGATACCATGTGAATGTTTGGTTTTATTATATCAATATATTTTATTACATTGATGCTCCTCTCTTTATATAGTGTATATGAGAAGGATTAATAATCTTTATTAGGAGATGTGAAATTTAAATACAAGTGAGATGAAGAATCTATAATGTGCCCTTGTTTTGGGCTCTTATAATTAGGCTTTAACAAAGTCCAAATTTATTTTATTGAAGCCTAATTATAAGAGCCCATAACAAACTATAATGAAAGATACAATCAATCTATTTTGCATAAGTTACGTTTAAATGGAGTCTACTTGCTCCAGTACCTTACAAAGAGTTCCAACAATCAAGTACAGATGGGTTATATAGCATTATTATATGTATATTTATTTGTCACTGTTGCCTGAATGTCAAAGCTTGCATTCTGAGTTCATAGATCATAAAATCTCAAACTTTTAGTTACTTTAGGAATGAAAGAGCTAACATCAAATAAAGATAGCAATAAATCACACACAAACACAAAAAAGCGAGACTGAGATGATGTAAGTGGTTCGATCTGATTTTCATCCATTGATGCACATGTTGTTGCGATCTGGTTAACGCTCCTGGTAGATTGGGCTAAATCTATATGTCTTAGCCCGCAGAGCGATCAAGCGTGCATGCAGTCACGAAATGTTATAAGTAGAACACACGATATTTTTGACCTGGAAAAACCCCTCAACTAGGTAAAAATCACGTCACCGGATCTGTGACGGCCGGTCAAACTCCACTATACGCTTCAGGTTACAAGTCAGCTTGAGAATCGAGGGCGACAGGTTGCTCCTCGTTACACTTGGAGGCGAGAGAGATAGTACAATCGGTGTGGGTGAGCGACAGACTGCCTCACTCGAAGCTTGAAGTTAATATCCGTTGGAGATGATGAACGCTCATCGGCACCGCGCTGATGATGGTCACGGCTGCGTGGCGCGCGGAACTTTGTTGGTTCCAACTTGAACGGTGCTATGAGCTAGGGGACTTTGGCGGGCGGCTCACAGGAATTGCCCTCTTCGCAGTGGGCTTAGCCAAATTTTTTGGTGGAGAGGCGGTGGCTGATGAATCTGGCAGAGCTCTGCCCTGAGGAAGAAGAAAGCGAGGAGGAGAAAAGGTGAAAAATGAGAAGGCCTGAGATTCTTTTTATAGCTTCCAGGAGGTGGTTACCGTGGTTATGCGGCTATCCGCACATCGTAACCACCAACATCATAATTTTAAGTATAATTTAGGAGAATATTATTTCCCAATTGTTTAATTAATTACACCTCCCCCTCCCCCCCCCCCCGCCCCCACTAACTATGGTGGTTAGTGGGTGGTTATTCCCAAAATTAACGATAGTGATCGCGACAAAAAAAATCGAACGACAAGAAAAGGTCTGTTAGGACGGGAGACCGACTTAACGGCGGGCGACCGCCGCGAAGGAGGGTCACAGCCACAGGGAGGGGAGGCCGCAGGGAGGGGTGGCCGAGTAACGGCCGCCCCTTGCGGGCAAAGCTCCTCAGTCGGGAGGTGGTCGTGGAGCGACCACCCCTTGCGGGGTGGCGCCCTGCGGCTGGGCGGCGACCGTAGAGCGACCTAATATGTATGAAATAGATTTACGTATTAACGCAAGTGTATGTGCACAATCAAGTAATATAAAGTGAGTAAAAATTGTTCACACGGAGATGTGATTAAATTAACGCCCGCAAGTAATAGTTCTACCTTTTATTTAAATTCAAGCGGATTGATTTAGAGTGAATTTTTGATGATGAAAAAAATAAAATAATAATAATAATAACACTATATAACACTTATTAAAGAATACTTTTATCAAGTTGGAGAAATAGTCTTGTACATTGATTTTCTTTGTATATTATAAATAATTTTTAGAGTGAACCTTCATGAAATGCTTGATTACTATCCTGCAATGATTTGAAAGTGATTGTCATCATCTCTCGATCTCAGAAATCCATTTATCCTAATTCCCATAGTTATCTCTGACTTAGGTAGAACAAGAATAACATAAAGCATACAAATCAATGTTGCTAACATAAGATGAAATGTCTTTCTCTCTTTATACTATATTGATATTTACGTTACACTTACGTCACTTCTCTCTCGGATCTTGCAGCACTGTATACAGATAGAATTTGATTAAAGATTTACGTGACCCCCACTCGAATCTCGTCGCACAAAATAAAGGATTCAACCCTAAAATAAAGAAACTTCTCTCTCGAATGTTGCCACGTAATTTAGAAGAAGAATACTTGATCCAAAAATTCCACAAAATAAAACATAAATCCAACAAAAATAGTTCTTCAAACAATCATAAAGAAAAAATTAAAATCATAACTTTCACAACAAGGCAAAATACTTTCAACATACAAGATCTAGAAATTTAGTTCATGATGGAAGAATGAAATCACACAACAAGAAAGATCTTACTAGACATGATTATGAAAGTTTAAATGTTATAGGAAATTGATCTTAGATCTCGTTTCAAGAACTTCTCTCTTCTTGTCGGCCCGTCCAAACCCTAGCCTTCTTATCCTTCTCTAAGATGATGGCTTTCTAGATCTCTCTCTAATGTATTTTGTATCCCCTTTTAGGCAAGAGATCCCCTCTTAAAAATGTGCAACCCTCTCCCAATAGATGTCTCCTTCCATATTTGAGTTTGGCGCAAAATTAAAATTTTATATTTTAAATTTGTCCAGAACTTGTTGCAACAACATTTTTAGATTGTTGCAATAAGCTGCCCAGGCCAAAATATAAGTGCAGTCTTACTTCTCAGGATCGATTTCTTCGGTATTTCTAGCAAGAAAATATAGAAAAATAGCCAAATTAGCAACAAATAAAATAAATATAAATTTACTAATATTTTTACTTATTTAAATCATTTTTCTCATTTATGATCAATATTATGTTAACATAAAGAGCTAGATAATTTCTTTTTAAGAAGTTATCACATCTCCACACTTGAACTTTTACTAGTCCGTAACAAAGATAATTCATATCAATAGATTGGATGGAATATTAATATCAAGGAGTAAATTCAAATGATCTTTTTTTCTTGAAAACAAATTAATCAAAGCATAATCCAGAAATTAATTTTACTTAACTGATAAGATTACTAATCAATAAGAGCTCAAACATTCACAAATCTATTAATTTAATAAAGATAAAGCTCAAGTAAGAATCTTAGTGCAGTGTGTGCTTTTTGTTTAAAATTAATTTACTCTCATGCAATTTTTCTCAATGAACCTCTACATTAATTAGAAAGGATAAAAATAAGCTAAGCTTTAGATTTAGCCTCTATATGAGTTAGTAATTCAATTAAAAATAAGATTATATTTGACTTGGATAGCAATTTATGGATAACTTTGATGGTGGAATGATGTTCCCTAGTTAGTAATCTTAGTAATTCACCATATTATGGGGTCTATCAACATATATTTTTTAAAACATATTTTATTCATAGTAAGGATCATTCCAAGTATAATTGCACATACATAGGTCGCATATCACTATGATGTTTCTTTTTTTCTTCTTATTTGATCATAGTTGAGATCATTCCAGGTATGGATTCACATACATATGTCGCATATCACTATGACACTAACTTTTTTCCCACTTTTTTCATTATAGTTGGGATCATTCTAAGTATGTAGACATATATCTAGGTCGCATATCACTATGACATTTAACCATTTTAAAAAAAAGAGAAAGTAAACACCCATAAATGACTAACTTACTAAAGCTTCGTTTGGTTTGGCGTTTTGTCGCCTCCGTTTGGAGCAAATACCGCTGGACAGCGGGTAAATAAACGGTCGTCAGCGGCTTTTGCTCAGTTTGCACCTGCAACAAGGAGGAAAAGACCATGATCTGCTCTATTTAGACCCTCACCTCTCACCCTCCAGTTCCAAAGTGGTTTTTTGACCCACCAGATGCACCCACCACCACTAAACCAAATATAGCCGAAGACACCACTAGTAGGAATATATGAAATTTAAGCATAAAATAACGTGTATGAAAGTGCTCAAGCTCAAATATTCTACTGGATGATCGAAGTGAAATACTACCCAAGCTCATGTCTTGTCTTACATCGTTGACTTAATTTTTGCTCACCCTCCCCCATTATTTTTAGAAGTCAATATCAAAAAATTGCATTGAAAGTAACAGAAATTTTTGTGCATAAAATAAATGCTTAAGTGGGCTTTATCAAAAAAATCTTACTAACTTCAAATGCATTGATTGAACTTTTTGGATTGTTTAATCGTGTCAACTAATTATCATTGAATATATCTAGAATAGCCCTATTGATTAAATAAAATAAGAATTAAGATCATTCAATTTGTGGATAAATAAATTATTTTTCATCCAAATGGTAGAGGTTATAAGACCCCCACCTCCACACTTAAGTCCAATCCTTTGCTAGTCCCTAACCAAGAGACTTTTTACCCATGAGAATATTTTAAAAATGGTTTTTACTAATAAGCACATAATTTATAAAGGAGGAAGAAATTGAAATTTAAATAACTCTCCTGAATTAGGTGTGATGGAATGGTTGTCCATTGCTTCTCGTTGATGTGCCCAAATTATTCCCAGTATAGAATGTCCCTCAGTACTCCTAGTCATTTATTTTAGCTTGCATGACTTACATCCTCAAAATGTATATAGATTAGAGCATGAGAATATTTTTATCGGCCTTCATGAATATCATCAAATATCATCAATCATAATAAAAACTCGGCATGATCATTATCAAGAACTTTGCCCTAACTTAATTCTAATATCATTCAAGATATAAAATCTGAATAACAATAAATGTCATATGATAAACAGTAGTTGCACATGTTATCATACCAAGGGGATATCATGACTCAGATAACATATCACAAAATTAAAGTACATGTTAGAGTAAAACAACTGCCACAAAGGCGTGTCACGGTCAACATCACAAAAATATTATCATAACACAAACTATAATACCGTAGAATATAGCATTCAAAGTGTACCATCACAAAATATATCACCACAATATAGTCCAGAGCTTAATATAGCAAGATATAGTTCAGAGAAAAATGTAAATAAAACTATGCAAAAGTAAAGCTGGATATGAGATAATCTTACTCATCCTTCTCTTCCTCATCTTCATATTCATCCTCTTCCTCATCTTCCACTTTCTCAGCTATTCCTCTAACAATCACAGTCTCACTCTTTACGCCTTTAGCATTAGCATAAAACTCATATACCATAAGGAGGATGACCTCAGTCCTCAGGTGGCAGAACGACTTCTACTAGAGTGCTTTGATTTGTTCAACATACCTAATACTCTAAGCTCGCTTTTCCATTTTGAATCCTCTTTCAAAAATAAAAGGGAGAGATTTCAAACATTTGAATCGATACCAAGTGTTGGGTACATTGGTCTAAATGTAGCTGATTTGAAGAAGCCTCACCCAACTCAATGATATACATCAAAATGTATTTGATGTATTTTGAGTTACATGTGCAGGTTAAGTATTTGCAGGAAATGATGAAAAGTTTCTAAGTCCATGTGTCGACACCCAGAGGGAAAGTGTCGACACTTAAGAAGACTTGTGTCGACACCCAGACAAGCAGTGTCGACACTTGGAGTCATTGTGTCGACACCAGGGATGCTAAGTCGACACCAGACATAAAGTGTCGACACAAGGAGCTGTGTCGACACTCAATGTAGAAAAGACAGTGAAGCTGTGTCGACACTTAACAATTGTGTCGACACCCAGAAAAACTGTATCTACATCAGAAAGTGTCGACACTTGGAGGCTATGTCGACACTCAGCAAAAGTCAACAGAGACTAAGTACAAGTGTCGACACCTAGAACAATGTGTCGACACTCAACAGAAGAGTCAACACTTGAAGTAAGTGTCGACACCCAGAACAATGTGTCGACACTTAGCTGAAGACTCAACACTTGAAGAAAGTGTCGACACAAGGAGCTGTGTCGACACTTAGCAAAGATTAGCAAAGTTCAAGAATATTTTAAGTACAAGTGTCGACACTAAGGGGATGTGTCGACACTCAGCTGAAGTCTCAACAGAAGAAGGATGTGTCGACACAAGGAGCTGTGTCGACACTCAACAAGTATCAACACTGAAGACATGTGTCGACACCAAGAAGCAGTGTCGACACTTAACAGTTTCAACACATGAAGATGTGTCGACACAAAGGAGATGTGTCGACACTTAGAAGAATTCAGCAAGATACTGAAGTTCAAGTACTTGTGTCGACACTCAATTTCAGTGTCGACACATGAAGAAGAAGTAGTGTCGAGTTACAAAATCTACAACACAAGGAGTTGTGTCGACACCTTGTAGACTAGTGTCGACACTTAGACAACTTGTGTCGACACTTGGTCTATAAGTGTCGACACTTAAAGACAGAAAGTCTCGACACTTAAAGATAGTTACAGAATTTTTAAGAACTGACTGGATGACTTAACAGCTGCCATTCCAGCCGGTCTACTGCACCTGTCAGAGTGGTCAGAAGACAGTTATGAACCGGACCAGCCGGTTACCATGAAGAAGGCCTATAAATATGCATTTGCTGTCTACAGAAGATGTTGTTCAGAAGATTGATGAAGTGGTTCAAGTGATCATTCACAAGAGAAACACACAAGAAGATCTATCTTACAAGTGAAGATCTAAGAAGTTGGAGAGAGAGAGCTCCAATCAAGAAATCAGCTGTTGGAACCCAGCTGAGAAGAAGGATTCAGATTGCTGAATCTTAAGAAGTAGAGATCAAGGATCAACTGCAGAGGAATCATCTTATTGTGTTCTACTTTCAAGAAGCTTTGAAGAAAAGCCAAGTCAGATTGATTTCAGCTGAGTTCTTCCAAGAACTCATCAAGAATCTCACAACTTATCTCTCTTTCATCTAAGTTGTTGAGTATATACATTTTGTATTCATAATAACTTGTAGGATCCTTTGGGATCTGAGATTGTAAGCCTGTAATTATAAAGGCTGAGGGTAGAGAGTTAATCTCTGAGTGTAGGCTTGGTGGCTGAGTGTAGGCCTTGGTGGCTGAGTGTAGGCCTTTGTGCTGAGTGTAGGCCTTTGTGGCTGAGTGTAGGCTTTGTGAAAAAGCTGAGTTGTAGGGCCTTGGGCTGAGGTGTAGGAGCCTATTTTGGGTTCTGAGTTAGTGGAGAAGTTTGGCCGAATCTAGTATACTGCTAGATAGGCGAAGGGGGAAAGTGGATGTACCCAAAGCTTGGGGAACCACTATAAAACTCTGTGTCTACTGTGTTTGCTGAGTTGCTGTGATTGCTGATTGCTGTGCTATGATAACTTAGATTTAATTCTGTGATATTGACTGTTTGCTGCCTAGAAAGTTAAAAAGATTCAAGTCACCTATTCACCCCCCCCCCTCTAGGTGCTTAGGGACAATATTTTTCACCAAGCCTCCTCATTCAAAAATTTAACGACTTTCTTGGCAATCTCCTTCCCCTTCCCTTTCTTATTTTTACGCTTTGACGACATGCCTAGACTAAGCATAGATAGAACAACAAGAAATGAACTTTGTAATGATGAAATTTTGGAAGTTTGATCTCCTCCATAGATGTAGAGGTTATGAGTTATGCCTCAAAAATCTCCTGAATCTACGACTACAAAAACACTCGACTTATTCCTAACGCAGTTCTCCACATACACCTCTCGTCGATGGCGCCTTACTCTGGAGATTCTGTAGCGCCGTTGGTGCAGCTCGGTGTAGGTGTCATCGTCTGATCGTCGTTCTCTCTCCCTTTCTTCGGTTTCCCTTAACCTAGATGGTGGATCATGCTTGTTTTTTTTCTTTTTTTTTATTTCGAACGGAGATATTATATATGTCCAGCTGGTTAATTGGAGTGCTTAAGGGATTTAATTAAAATTGACACAGGTATGTAAATGAATTATATCAATTAATGTTGTCAAAACCATGAACTGTTTGGTTAAGTCACACCCTAGACCGATGAAGGTTCAGAACGCGCACCAGTACAATTGAATTGGGCCCAACCAAACTCAATGCCACATCCCGGTCCACTTGACACCCCACCCACTCGACGTTACGTCCCCCCGACACCATGCCTTGGTCCACTCGACGCCACGCCTTGGTCCACTCGACCCCACAGACCACTATCGGGATAAAACACGTGTCTGTTCAGTTGAATCGGCACTAGAAGGCTTGCAACGCCATTCATGAAAAGGCAGACATAAAATATGTTGTAACAGGGGGGATTATCGGCACGTCCCTCTTGAGATCTATAAATAGGCCCCTCTCCCTCTCATTTTCATCTCTTCCGGGGCCGAAAAATCCTCCTACGGATTTTCTCTCTCCTCTCTCCTCCTATGCATTTTCTCTTTCCACCGCTTCTTTCCCGCACGTGCCTCTTTTGTGCGCGCTCTTGGACACGCTTCTCCCGTGCACGCTTCTGCACACACCCCTTCCTTAATTGCCACCACGCTCTCCTCCAACAAGCGCCCTGCGTGCTCTTCGCCAGCAAGCGCTTTGCATGCTCTCTACCAACAAGCGTTCCGCGCGCTTTCCTCCACCAAGTGCACCTCCACTCTCCGCCGTCAAGATCGTCCAAGCGGGCCTCCACGCGCTCCATCATTAAGATCATCTAAGCATGCCTCCACACTCTCTGCCGAGACCACCTAGTCTCTTCAATGTCAGCAGACCAAGCCCGCCAGAGCACCCAAAGTTCGGGTGCCCCGCACCACTTGCAGTTTACAAGAGCAACTTCAGAGCCCGCCAAAGACCGCTTAATGATAGCCCGACACACAGAACGCTCAACATTCCCAGCACCCTCGACTCAGCAGCAAGCTCATCAGACGTCAGCAAGACTGCCACTCCAGACTCCACTGAGCGCAATAGGAGACAAACCACAGAGGATAAGACACATAAAGCGTGCCGTCTGAGCTTCCAAGTCCCTGATGTCAGAACGTAATAAACTGCTCTCGCCTTCAAGATAAAGTCAAAGACCCCAAAACCTCCACAAGCACGAAGCTCCTAGTTGTAGAGGGAAACAATTATAGCTTCGTGAGGGGTGGCCTGTCACCCTCGAGCGCAACTCTCTCTCTCTCTCTCAAAATGTAACGAGAGGTGGCCTGTAGCCCTTGAGTTCATCAAAGAAGCTCTGTACAACACCCATCAAAAAGTGGAGGTTTGGACGGCACAGATTCAGCCACGTGGTTTTTCACCCGGTTGAAGAGTTTTCCACGTTAAAAAATTATCTCGTCAGCTTTCAATTTTCTATGACTGTTTGTGCGCTCGACCGCTCCCGGGGTAAGACAGTTCAATTTAGTCCGTTCTACCGGAGCCTTGAGCGATCTGCAACATCCCTTATAATAGTGAAATATATATATACACGAGTGACAGGCACGGGTCTCCGGCCCTCGTGCCCCGCGTGACAGTACCCAGTCGCGACGGGATACGCCCGCCCGCCTGCCCCCGGTGGATACGCCCGCCCGCCTGCCCCCGGTGGGATACGCCCGCCCGCCCGCCCACATTCCTAAATCCCCCCCTTTTTTTGGCCCAGACCCGCCTCCCCCCTTTCCACTATCGTCGGCGGCGTGACCGGCGCCTACCGGCGGGTTTGCTGGTCGTCGGACAACCACCGGAGGGTTCGCCGGAGTCCGGCGAACCCGCCGGTGGCACCGGTCAGGCCGCCGGCGGCAGTGGAAAGGGGGGAGGGCGGCTGGTACAAAAAACGGGGGGGGGGGGGGGGTGGTGCTGGAGTCGGGCTTGAGGAGAGAGAAGGTGGAGTGATTTTTTTGGGAACATTTTATTTGCAGTCTAGATCTGATCGATCGAACAGTTTACATCCGCCTGATGTCTTTTTTACCTTGTCATGGAACCTAAACGATACTTCTTTTTAATATATATATATATATATATATAATATATATATATATATATATATATATATATATATATATATATATATATATATATATATACTACTACTAGGATGTCCTAAATCTATGTGTAATTACGATTTTCCCATATAACTCTTAAAAATCGGACACTTGACTGTTAATATTATATTTTAATTTAAATGCAGCTATCCGGTTTCGATCCCAATACCTCAAGGGCAAGAGAAACAACTCAATCCAATGAGGTAAAGAGACAACTATGATAACAATTCAAATAATGTTTACTTATATTGTTATATTTTATGTATTTTTATTAAAAAAGTATATAAATATAGATATAATATAATTCATTATTACATATAAATATACTATAGCCGGGTACAGTTGCGCGTGGTCGTAGTGGCGGGTCGGGTACAATCGGGCGGGGCCGTAGGGGCGGGTCGGGTACAGTCGTGCGGGGCGTAGGGGCAGGGCGGGTATAGTTGCGCGAGGTCCTTGTGGCGAGCCGGGTACTGTCGTGCGGGGCCATAGGTGTGGGTCGGGTACCGTCGGGATTGGCAGTAGGGGTGGAGCCCCGTGTCGTGTGAGAAAAATTAATTTAGTGCCCCTCCTTTTGTTGTATTTTTATATTTGGACTCGTGAACCCGGTTCGGGTGAGCATATATGTATTTGTATGCTCACTGTTCCGGCCGGGGAGCATTATCTCTGTTTTTGCCCTAACTTCTGGATGACTGCGGGGTGCTTCTTTATCTTCTCTGCTTTCTCATTTCTGTTTGATGTCATGTGCTAACCTGCAGGTCAGTAAATGAATGTTCCCTATTTCTCACATTGGTATCAGAGCGATCAGCTCATTGCCATCATTAGATCAAGTAGTGCATCTGCTCTGGATCTACTGTTAGATCCTTTGGTTGCTTGTTGATCTTCATCATATGGCGAGTTCCTCCTCAAATCAAATTTTCTCTTACACCTAAAGCGGGATACCCATTTTCGAAGGGGAATCCTATGATTATTGGAGTAAGCAGATGAAAGTTCTATTTATCTCTATGGGTCTATGAGATCTCATACAGCATGAAGATCCACAGCCCTCTGAGAATGCGTCGAAGGTTGAAGATGTCAAATCAAAAATTCAACTTCAGCTAGAAAATCAGAAAAGGAATGCAAGAGCTGTTCTCTGTATCCAGCAAGGAGTAGGCCGCATGATTTTGCCATTGATCATCGACGCTGAATCAGCTAAAGATGCTTGAGAACTTTTAAAAACTAAATATAGAGGAAGTGAGCGAGTTATCTCTATCAGGTTGAATCTACTGTGGAGAGACTTTGACAATCTCGCTATGGTAGAGAGTGAATCCATTCAAAGTTTCATATCCAGAACCACCATGATTGTAAACCAAATAAGAACTTATGGAGATGACATTCCTGAGAAGCGTATTGTTTCAAAGGTTCTAAGTAGTTTCACGGAAAGATATGAGCACGTTGTGGCAGCCTTTGAGGAAGCCAGAGATATCAGCAAAATGACCATGTCTGAGCTCATGAGCTCTTTACTTGGGCATGAGGCCAGAATGCGAAAGAAAGAAGTCTCAATTGACCAGGCATTTCAAAGTAAAGCTTCATTGGAAACGAGCAGGAATCAATCAGCTAACGAGTTCTGGAATTCCACTTGGAATCGCACCCCCTCTCATAAAACCACTGAATGCAGAGGGAACACCAACAACACACCCTACTGCAAGCTGTGCAACAAAACAACTCATCACACTAAAGACTGCATGTCAAAATGTAAGAGGTGCAGGCGTCAGAATCACCTACAGAAAGATTGTTGGTTTTGTGACAACAGACCCAAGGAGGAAGCAAATTTTACTCATAACACAGAATCTTTGTTCTACTCCTCCTCGATTGATGCCAACCATGGTGACATATGGTTCCTTGACAGTGGATGCTCGAACCATATGACCAACAACAAGGGGTCATTTGCTCAATTAACTGAAGAAGTTCAATCTGAAGTCATAATGGGGGATGGAAACACTATGAGGATTAAAGGATGTGGAACAGTGGCTGTGAAGTTAAAGAATAGAGAAATAAACTATACTCATGATGTTCAATACGTGCCTAACTTATCACAGAACTTGCTTAGTGTGGGACAACTACTTAAGAAGGGGTACAAGCTAACATTTGATCAGGGAGAATGTTCCATTGTTGACAAGAAATCAAATCATCTTGTTGCAGTTATGCAGATGTCACCCAACAAAATATTTCCTATCTCTTTACCAATGCAGTTAACAGACACCCCGTTTCATGCCAAAACTGCCTACACTAATGAAGAATCAATCCTCTGGCATAATAGATGTGGACATCTCAATTATTCTGATTTGGAGAAATTGTCACATCTAGCCAATGGTGTAAAAAAACTATATGTGCTCAAGGAGTGTGTGAGACTTGTGCTGAAAACAAAATACACAAAGCTCCATTTCCACAACACTCAAATTGGAGGGCCACCACTCCTCTTGAACTTGTTCATGCAGATATCTAGGGGCCAGCCACCACCCCAACCTTGTCGGGAAAGCGGTACTACTTGCTGTTTGCTGATGATTGCAACAAATGAATGTGGATATACTTTCTAAACCATAAATCTGATGCCTACTTGAAGTTCATTGAGCTCAAGACTCTTGTGGAGAAAGAATCTAGACATGTGATTAAGTGTCTCAGGACAAACAGAGGTGGAGAGTTCCTCAGCAAAGAATTTACTTCTTACTGTGAGAAGCATGGTATCCAACGATAGTTAACTGTCCCCTGTAGCCCCCAACAAAATGGAGTCATGGAAAGAAAAAATAGGACAGTGGTGGAGATGGGTAGATGCCTAATGCAACACAAAGGCTACCAAAGGAGTTCTGGGGAGAAGCAATGTATACCTCTGTTCACATTCTAAATAGAGCACCCACCAAGGCATATCAAATACTACACCTTATGAAGTGTGGCATCGAAGAAAACCATCCATACATCACTTCAGAGTGTTTGGATGCATTGCCTTTTCTTTAGTGACAAGAGAGCATAAAGACAAATTAGATAAGAAGGGTGAGAAATGTGTCATGGTCGGTTACAATCATGAGTCAAAGGGGTATAGGCTGTACAATCCAGTCACACAGAAGCTAATTATTAGTCGAGATACGGTATTTGATGGAGCAAGTAGATGGGACTGGAATACCAATGAGGATCAGAGTCATGTACTCATGGAATTCCTGGAGGATGTTGCTGAAACTCTCAATCAAGGTGAGGTCAGTCAACTGCCCAGTCCAGATAATACTGATGAAGCCCACGATGAAACCGGGTATGACTCCTCATCACTTCCTCAAAAATTTAAATCTCTAGCTGATATATACAGTACATGCAATGTGGCTCTGTTGTGCAAAGAACCTATCACCTACACTGAGGCGGCTTCTCTCCATGAATGGGTTGCTGCCATGAACACTGAGATGGATATGATTCAAAAGAATCACACCTGGGATCTTGTGATAAAGCCAGCACATCAGGATGTTATAGGATTAAAGTGGATATACAAAGTGAAGCTGGATGAGAATGGGGAAGTGCAGAAGTACAAATCCCGTCTAGTTGCCAAATTAAGGATACTCGCAGAAGCCGGGCAGGGATTTCACTGAAACCTTTGCTCCAGTTGCCAGGATGGAGACAATTCATGCTCTTCTCGCCTTTTGCGTCCAACATCAGTTACAAATTCACAAGATGGACGTGAAATCGGCGTTCTTAAATGGAGTGATAGAAGAGGAGATTTATGTGAGACAACCAAATGGATATGTGATCGTGGGAGAAGAAGACAAGGTGTACAAACTCAGGAAAGCCTTATATGGTCTACGTCAGGCTCCCAGGGCTTGGAATGATCACATTGGCACATTCCTGCACCAACAGGGATACACCAGGAGTCCATATGAAGCCTCACTGTATTGTAGATATTACCCCAATGAGCACTATGTGATAGCTTGCATCTATTTAGATGACCTCCTTGTCACTGGAACTGAGCTATCATTAATCGAGAAGTTTAAAAAATGTATGCAGACAGAATTCGAGATGAGTGATCTTGGGATCATGAGTTATTTCCTGGGACTTCAAATTCTCCAAGGGGAAAACTCATGTTTTATTCATCAACAAAAGTACACATTGGAAATTCTGACCCAATTTGGAATGCAGGATTGCAAGCCCACTTCAACACCAATGGCTACTGGTGACAAGTTGGTTTTAAATGATGGTGCAGAAAAGGTCTGTGAAGAGAAATATCGGTGCATTGTGGGATCGCTTATTTACTTGACAAACAACAAACCCGACATTGAACATGCAGTCAGCTATGTGTCTCGTTTTGTCAGTAATCCTAGCAGCATTCACATGATGGTTGTAAAGAGTATACTTCGCTACCTTCAAGGTACTCAAGATTATGGTCTACAATATGAAAAGAGAGAAAAGGGAACAGATGAGCTAAGTGGCTATTCCGACAGTGATTGAGCTGGAAGTCCAGATGATAGGAAGAGTACCAGCGGATATGTTATCCAACTGGGAGGCAATACTATCTCCTGGAATTCCAAGAAACAAAAATGTGTGGCTCTGTCCTCGGCGGGGGCCAAGTACATGGCTATGGGTGAGGCAGCTAAATAATTGGTCTGGTTAAGCCGTCTTCTGGAAGAATTGAAGAAAGTAGAGAGAGAGTCGGTGACATTGAAGGTTGATAGCACCTCCGCCATCGCAATTTGCAAAAACCATGTGTTTCATAACAGAACCAAACGCATACAGCTCAGACATCACTTTATTCGTGAACTGGTGGAAGAGAAAGAGATCAATCTCGAGTATATAATGTTGCTCGGCAAACCAGCTCGCGATGGACTGAACAAAGCCCTCTCAACGGACAAGTTCATCGCCTTCCGCCGTGGTCTCAGAGTAAATCGAGCTAATAGTGCCCTAGATTAAGAGAGAGAGAGAGATTGTGAGAAAAATTAATCTAGTGCCCCTCCTTTTGTTGTATTTTTATATTTGGGCTCGTAACCCGATTCGGGTGAGCATATATGTATTTGTATGCTCAATGTTCCGGCCGGGGAGCATTATCTCTATTTTTGCCCTAACTTCTGGATGACTGTGGGGGTGCTTCTTCATCTTCTCTGCTTTCTCATTTCTGCTTGATGTCATGTGCTAACCCGCAGGTCATTAAATGAATGTTCCCTGTTTCTTACATGTCGGGCACTCGTGTATATATATAAAACTAAAAACTCCTTTTTTTTGCGTTTTGCATTTATGAATGCTACAACCAAACAACTATAAAACAATGGTGGTTCTTATTTAAAAACACCACCGAATACACCCCAACCCCCCCCCCCCCCCCCCCCCCTAGTTACATATCTACTGAATGTAGTGAAAATGAAGATATTATAATGTATAATATACAATATTTACCAAATGATATTAATAATTATCATATATCTTATTGTATAATAATTGTATCTTACTTTAATGTTGCCTATATAGAAGATATGACCCTATAGAAGGTCCATAAATATGAAAGAAATGACTGTAGTAAATCTCCAGCTAGGTCTTACGGTTATCATAGCAGTAACAGCACCCAAATTTGTGCACGTGCTGTGGACCCAGTCATAATTCACTCTATAATTAATATCAACTATTGAAAACGTGGCAATATAAAAGAAAGCAAAAGCTAAGTCATGCCCTAAAATCTGTATTTAATATTTTATCATTAAAATCCACATTCAAAGCCATTTCCCGCACACCACTTTTCCCCAAGAAGAAACCCCACGTGCATGCACACCCCATTATCAAACGTGCGCTATATCAACGGCCATGATGTATCTGATATCATCCTCCCCATCTCAACTCCACCATTAAAGCTCGTGCTCGACATGCACGTGGTGGATTAGGCAAGCCTGCTATGGAGTTCAACGGGGCACGGAATGGGCTACACCGAACAGTTTGGTAACGGTCACGTTAGAGAGAGAGAGAAACAGTCTATATTCCTTGTGACACCTCCATTGCCTATGATAAATGGAGAAGTGAGATGGGCGGCAGGAGAAAGAAGGCATTAGGTACGCCACATTTGCCACGGCCGGAAACTTTTGTTTAGGGTTTAGGGTTGGAGTGGGGGACAAGACACGTGATCCATCTCATGATCATAAATTATCGTCAAATTGTAGAAAGATGCAACCTTTATTGTTTTTTCATCAGGGGTTGATTGGGGGGGGGGGGGGGGGGGGGGGGGGAAGGACATCTCCGGGCAAGGACATGGGAGATGCACATGCTTGGATGACAAACATGTGGATCCGACTAGCTCGATCGTCGACGTCATGAGGATATAGTCGGAGGAATTTCGGTTTTGTTTAGGGTTGGAACAGAGACGAGGGTGAGATCAACATGTATGGTGGGTGAGACGACGACGGTGCATTGCTTAGATCAATCTAGATGATTGTCAACATAGTCGGGTCAACTTTTGTTTTTGTTTAGGGTTGGAGTAGGGAACAAAAGCACTCCGCTTGACGCTCTTTTTTACTTTGATGAATGAGGCCAAAAACGTCAATCTTTCATTAATGACTTCGGTGAATGGGGCCAAAAACGTCAATCTTTCAAATGAATGCATGTTTGACATGACAATGATTTTGACTGTCACCAAGAAAAGAATACTAGTTTTGAACATAAAAATGGATGAATTTCCTTATGTGTGGTCGGTCTCACGACTGCCACCAACTCGCTAAAGGGAGCCAAAGAGGTCGGAGCCACATTTTGAGCCAACGTACGTACATGCATGACACAGTGAGATAACCGTAGATTGGTCTCGATCATTATCATCATGAAATTATGGTCGTAGGGGTAAGAGACCAACCTAAAAAAAACTCTCATTGAGAGCGACACCAATCCTAAGAGCATGAACTCCTAGCCACTACAAGTCCTTAACATTTGTTGACAATCAGCTAAACACTACTTACAAAGAAAATCATCAAGAGAACGACATAAATATAAATATATGGATCCCTCTAAAGAAAATCATCAAGAGAACGACATAAATATAAATATATGGATCCCTCTAAAGAAAATCATCAAGAGAACGACATAAATATAAATATATATATATCTCTACCATTATAATAGAAATATGAATTACATAAATTTTAAATTAATTTGAGTGATTTTGACCATCCGATCTGAATGGATTATTCAGCAATCGTTTGATCAAATACACACTCTCTCTTCACTTTTTTGTAGGGTTCCTAAACCTATTAGAGATAGTCCCAAAGCTATGTAAAATTATGGAAAAATTTAAAAGCTCAGCCAGCCTGAAGCTGCGGTCCGTGTATTGCCCGCCTTTTGAGATCCCCGCCCGCTGTTCAAATTATTAGAGCAACTATGCGGTCAAAATAAATATTGCAACGTTTATAAACTTTTGATATGCTATATAAACTATGCAGTCATAATTATTTAGGCGATGTGGGACTATCCTGTGATAAGGAAGGCGCATCAAGTTTTTATTCAAAATAAATTGTGCAGGTTTTAATTTACAAAACTGCGCAGGTTTTATTAAAAAATCTGTGCAAATTTTTTTTAATAAAACCTTGATAAAGAAAAATATTTTAAAAAATCTGCGCAATTTTATTAAAAAATGCCAGGTTTTAATTACTTTCTAATATTTTTAAAAATTATTTAGAAAAGCATATTTAGAACATATGTACATGTGCAGTCCGTCGTTGCTGACCGAATATTTCTGCGCTTGGCCATAGGAGCAGAGCCCCGTGTCAGGTTCGACCAACGGAGGCAGGCGAAGCCCTCCGGGGGCGTCGCGAAGCCCGCTGGGGGCGCTCCGCCGCTGCGACTAGGTACTGTCGTGCAGGGCATGAGGGCCGGAGGTCCGTGTCTGTCACTCACTATTCACCCGCCTGCAACGTAAATTTTTTTTAATTAATTCAATTTAAAATTTTCATGTTTTCAATTTAAAATTTTAATTAATTAATTTTAAATTTATTTTATTAATGTTTTCAATTTAAAAAAGCAGGCGGTTGGGGGAGGGAGAATCCCGCCGTCACCGGCCGGGTATTGTGGCTCGTGGACATCGGGCCGGAGGCCCGTGCCTGTCACTCGTATATATATATATAATATATATATATATATATATATATATATATATATATATATATATATATAAAGACAGACGGCGGAATTACTTGTGGAAATCAAAATCTACTCGCATCCTGACTCAATACATTGTAGCGCAGCATTTTAAGTTATCATGAACTCAGCTCAGAGAATGTCCACTACTATATAAACTTCACATTTATATATGAAAACCAGGAATGTATACAACCCACACACACATGACCTTAAGGCCTTACAGGTTTCTATTTACACAAAATACATTTTCGTACATCAGCACAAAGACCGGCCACACATGAAATCCAACCATGTTTTCTTCGCACGGCCTTCAAGGGCCTTTAACAGCAAGCTTCCATTCCGCTCAATTCAATGCCACCATCAACACTGCAATCAAATATCCACCCAAGAGCGGCAAACAAAGTATATATATATATATATATATATATATATTATATATATATATATATATATATATATATATATATATATAATATATATATATATATATATATATACGAGTGCCCGACACGGGGCTCCGCCCCTACGGCCAGGCGCGATAGTACTCGGCCGGCGACGACGGGCTTTTGCCCGCCCCGGCTCGATGCTCTCGGGCGGCCTTCGACTGCATCCAAGAAATGGATGGGGTGAAACCCGACCGACGATAACGAGTTTCGCCCGCCCAATCAAGGCGGGTTTCACCCGCAATATATACATATGAGTACTCAAAATGACCGTAAAAAATATACATAATATTTCAATTTTTATTTTGTAAAACAATATATGTTTTGACCTAAAAATATTAATTTGTCTTTTATAAAGCTGATTAATTTATGTCATCAGCTCAAAAAATACTAATGATATGCCTAATGACAACCTTCCTTGAATAGACCGCTGATATGTCTAATGACAATCTATCATAATAGGTGTATGAGATCTACTAAAAAACTTTTTGAATTTAAATGGATTTTCATCATTGCTTCTAATTTTTTGATAATGTAATTACTTGAATGAACATTGCATTTTAATTTCTTTGAAATAGATTATAATATATGTCAAGTCATTAATATATAAAAATGAGGACATAATTGATATTTTTGAATGTTTCACCAAAGACAACTTTTCCCTTATAATAGTGAAAGATATAAATAGATAGATATATAAGCAAAGATCTAATGAGGGCATGATATAACATTTTAATACAAAAATGCCCTCATAATACCGGTTTGCTGGGTTAACTAAGGAGTATTTTTATTTTTTGTCCGGATTAAGGCTTAATTAAATACACACCGACATTGTTCATCCAACTCATTTTTCCGATATCTTTCTTCTTCTACGCAGCTAGGGCAGCATCTCCTCCTCCCGTCGCAAGATCTCCTCATCCCGTCGCAAGCCCCGACAAGTCCTGCCTCATCCCTCACACAATGCCCTACCTGATCCCACACAAGCGTCAGAGCTATGTCGATCCCATTTCGCCAGCACTTCCGCACAGCAAGAAATCCAACTCCCGCTCGCCGGCTACAAATCCAACTCCCGCGAAACAAACCCACCAGATCCACCTCCCACACAACAACAACGTGTCCGCTCTGCACTCGCCAGCTCTCTGAAAACACCCCCAGGTTAGCACCCGAACTTCCACATCTCTGCACTTTCATCATTTCAAAACGTCCTACATTTCTGCAATTTCATAATTTCAGCGATTCTACATACCAACGATTTTTTACATTTCTAATGTCATCAACAACATCAACAACATCAGACGGGCCTCTTCTCAGAACATCATCGTCAACGAACATGCTTCTGCTCCATGAAACCCCGACATCAACAGATACATAGCTTTTGAGGACCTGCCCAACACCATGCCCTTCAAACCTCTGGTAAGGTCCCTTATCCTACAACATTACTCTCATCTTCACTGCTTATGATATGATTGCTGCAACATTTCCCCAACATCAGGATTTGGATTCCTTTTTCTGATAAATTTTTGCACTTACAGTAAGTTCTGTTTTCTTGATTTATAATGTATACCTATTGTTCCACACAATGCCTAAGAGAGTGTAAGGAGATATAGTCATTGTAACTGCTAATACATTAATACAATGCCTAAGTGTAATCTATCCAAAACTATCTAAGCTTGCATGAACAAAAAAAAATACCTAAATTCTTATTTTGGTGGATTGTTTATTGTTGGCATCTGATGAAGACCATAATGACATGCAAGATCCGACCCTACCCAATTCTAAATCTTTTGATTGACACTACATGCAATTTCAAACCCCATTTAACCATCAAATTTTACCTCTCAGATTTCAAATTTTGTAATAGAAGGAACTTATTGACATCTAAGTGTGATTGAGGAAAGCATGAGCCTTGCTTCTTCTTCACGTTTTGCAATTTCAGATTTCATATCATGAGGTGTGTTGTAAAGTTCTTTTTCTTATTAGATCTTACAATTTTGAATATAATAATAGTGTATCAGGTCATGTTTCAATTCAAGTTTCTCCTAATTATAGTAGATTGACCTTTTGATCGATATCTGACTACAAATGAGGATCATTGCTTCATACTCCTTTTAAGCTTACACAATGAATAATGTACTCGATTTCTTTGTTTTAGTGTACTCCATTTCTTTGTTTTCGGATGGATGTTGTGTTAAGGTTTATAAAAACCATTGATATTTTTTGTGCATAACTCATATGTCCAATGTTCAACTTAGATGCCGACCCCTGCGACAGATGCCTCCCCCCAGCGATAGATGTCGCCCCCCTCGACAGATGTTGTACCCACAACAATTGTTGCCCCCCTCGACAGATGTTGCACCCACGACAATTGTCGCTCCAACGACAAACGTCGCCCCAATGACAAATGTCTCCCCCCTCGACAAATGTCTCTCCCACGACAAATGTCGCCCCCACGACAATTGTCGCCCCCGCGGCAAATGCCGCCCCCACGGCAAATGTCGCCCCCGCGGCAAATGTCGCACCCGCGACAAATGTCGCCCCCGCGGCAAATGTCGCCCCTGCGACAATTGTCACCTCCGCGACAAATGTTGCCCCCATGACATTTGTCGTCCCATGAAAAATATCGCCGACACGATAAATGTCGTCCCCACGACATTTGTCGTCCACTGGACAAATGTCGCCCTCGCGATAAATGTCGCCACCACAACATTTGTCGCCGCACGACAAATGTCGTTCCCATGACAAATGTAGTCCCCAATACAAATGTAACCCCCACGACAAATTCGCCTCCACGACAAATGTCCCCCCACGACAAATGTTGTACCCACGACAATTATCACCCACCGACAATTGTCGCCCCCACGACAATTGTTGCCCCCACGACAATTGTCGCCCCCATGACAAATGTTGCCAGCACGGGGTTCGCCCGTGCACGACTGCTTGTATGTATGTATCTCTCTCTCTCTCTATATATATATATATATATATATATATATATATATATATATATATATATATATATATATATATATATAATTTTATCACCCATCAATACATCATATAATTATAGAAATAATAAAAAAAAAGATCCGTGACTACAAAAGCATATAATATCCATTATTAATACTTTTATAAAATATCATAATAAAAGATTGTATTTAATAAAGCTCTATAATAAAGATTGTCCAACCAGGGGTAGATCTTAGGGTGGAATTTTTTTTAGCTGCGCTACCGGCAACGCGGTGCGGGGAAAAGTTGGGTCATCCATCATCCTTTACATTTCGTGCATCCATTCTTTTTTTCTATTTTGTTTACTTTGTTTTTGCCTACCGTTGGATTGCTCAATGAATGTCTTGAATTCTACCCGCACGCAGACCAGGAACGATACACGTATACAAATATTGCTCCTTAGGGTGAGTGTATGTGTGGAGTAAAAATACGATTCGCTAGACGGACTATTCTTTAGGTCCCCATCAATCAGAAAGAGGAAAAACTTGTAATTTTGTGGGGTCCGCGGTGCACAGTAAATCTGTGCACCATGACCCCACCTGCTCGTACCTTTTAATTGGTCGAGTGGACCAAAAAATAAACCGCGTGCATATGGGCGGGGGCGGGGGGGGGGGGGGGGGGGGATTTTGCACTAGTTTTAGATTCCTCTTGTCGAGATAATAAATTTGGACTACTTACACGTCAAAAGCGATGATTTGATTATGGAGTGTAAAAAGAGCTAAATAAATGCAAATTTTATTTCTTCAAAAAGATAATTATTGCATAGGTATGCCACCTTATTTAAAAATGGGGGAGATGAGAGAATACAACAAGTGACATGAGACTAAATACAAGTCATGCGGGCTGTGCGGTTTGTCCCTGTTAAACTGCCACACTATACAACAAATACAATCTCCTAGGAAGTCTATGAACACCTTTTGCGGCTAACTGTCAGACCGCTGCAATGACTATCCACCAGACCGTTCTGCGGCTATCCACCAGAGCACTGATGCGGCTAACGAGTAGACCGCTGCTGCGGCTAACCTCCAGACCGCTTGTGCGACTAACCTCCAGACCGTTGTTGCGACTAACCTCCAGACCGCTACTGCGGCTAACGACTAGACCACTGCTGCGACTAACGTCTAGACTGCTGCTGCGGCTAACCTCCAGACCGCTGCTGCAGCTATCATCCAGACCACTGTTGCGGCTAACCTTCAGACCGCAGTTGCGGATAACCACCAGACCGTAGCTGCGGCTAACCTCCAGACCGCTGCTGCGGATAGCCATCACGCCGCTACTGTGAACTCTTACCAAGCCGCAGGGAAGGTAACATGACAGGCCGCTGGTCCAAACCGCCAGACCACTGCGACTAGAAAATCTAACAGCCCGGTCTCAGGTTCCAATACTCCTCTTAAGCTGGAACATATATGTCAATCATGCCCAGCTTGCTACAAACTTCCGAGAATGAGGTAACTTGCTTTGTGAAGAAATCGGCTAGCTCCTTATCAGAATTAACAAACAAAGTACATATTTGATTCTTCAATTTCTCTCCTTTGATAAAATGGCAATCCACTTCAATATGCTTCGTTCTCTCATGAAAGACTGGATTCCTTTAAACGTATATAACTGCCTTATTGTCACAAAACATCGGTAGAGGATGATCATAAATCTCTACCAGATCCAGCAAGAGTGTGTGTAGCCACTTCAGCCTGCAAGCAGTCAGAGCCATGTTTCTATATTCCGCTTTTGCACTCGACTTGACAACTACAGCCTATTTCTTGCTCTTCTAACTGATCAGATTACCTCCAACAAAGGTACAAAATCCAGATGTAGACTTCCAATCCTCTTTATCATCTGCGTAGTTAGCGTTAAAATAAGCCTACACCTTCAAATGTCCCTTTTTTTTAAAACAAGAGACCTTTTACTATTGCACCTTTTACATACTCTAGGACATTTAATTAGAGCTGACTGCATATGACATTTTCTGGAGGCTTGCATAAATTGGCTCACTCTCCCTACTACATAACAAATATATGGTCTTGTGATTGTCAGATAAATGAGTTTCCGACCAGACATCTGCACCTGGTGACATCTTGAAGAAGAGGAGAAGTCTCACTCCAGCATTTGTCATCTCCAACAACCAAAGGTGACCGAGCAGGTTTAGTCCCAAGAAGACCCATCCTTCCAAAAGATCCAAGGCATACTTCCGTTGTGAAAGAACAATAGAACCAGACTTCCGAGATATCTCAATCCCCAGAAAGTATTTAGAAGACCCCATATCATTGGTAACAAAATGTTAAAGCAGATGCTTCTTTGTTATGTCAAGTAGGGGTGCAAGTTGAGTTGAACCGGCTCGAAAGCTCGATGAGCCGGCTCGAAAAAAGCTCGACTCGAGCTCGACGAGCTCGAGCTCGATTACGAGTCGAGCTCGAGCTCTTCTAATGTTATTCATGAGCTCGCGAGCCGTCTCGCGAGCTTTTTATTTATACATTTTCAAAAAAAAAATTAAAATAAGAAAAATAAGAAAATAAAGCTCCTGATCTAAAAAGCTCACGAGCAGCTCGAGCTCGCGAGCTCGAAACTCGAGCTTGATAAGTTGGCCTTGAGCTCGAGCTTGAGCTGAGAAAAATGAGCTCGTCGAGTTCGAGCTCGAGCTCGAAATGAAAAGCTCGAGCTCGAGCTTGGAAATTTTGCCAAGCTCGACTCGAGCTCGGCTCGTTTGCACCCCTAATGTCAATACCTTTTCTATCATCCCCTGTAAGAAGAATGTCATCCATATATACTTCAAGAAAAAGAAGACCAGCCGAGATTTTCTGAATAAACAAAGAGTGATCTGCAATGCTCCAAAAAAAACCCAAGAACAAAAATAACTTCGTTGAATATTTCAAACTAGGCCCTCGGGCTTTGCTTTCATAGATTGCCTTCTTCATTCTGCACACCCGAGACTCCCCCTGAGCAACATACCCAAGAGGTTGCTTTATATAGACTGTCTCATTCAAATCACCATAAAGAAAAATATCTTTCACATCTAACTGAGACATTTCTCAATCCCTGTTTATTACCACAGAGAAAAGAACATAGATAACAGTAATCCGAACAACATGAGAGAATGTGTTAAATAAATCCACACCATAGGTTTGCGTAAACCCTTTGGCAACAAGCCGAGTTTGTATCGATCGATAGACCCATCATGGGGAAATTTGATGACAAAGACCCAGTGATGTCCAACCACATCAGCTCCAAGAGGGGTAGGAACAAGAGACCAAGTACCCCATTTAGAAAGAGTTTTCATCCCTTCATTCATGAAAACTTTTCAATGAGGAATAACCATAGCATCACGATAGGAGGCAGCAAGAACATTCGCCGAGAGAGCAAGAGCAAAGCTCTTAGAGAAAGAAGACAGTTGCGCATAGGAGACCACATCCAAAAGAGGATGTTGTGTGCATGAACGAATACCTTTATAAAGAGCAATTAGAAGATCAAGGTTTGTCCTGTCTACTGTATCAGTTCCATCCGAAGGAGAGACTACTGGACCAGCAGCTGTTGGCAGTGGCTCGGTAGAAGAATCAGAGATAGCAGGAGAATAAGAAATAGAAGGAGAAGATGGAAGTGCAGGCTCTGGAAAAGGTACCGACACAAGGGGAAAAGAAACAAAATTAATAGAAAAAGGGAGAACAAAGGAAGGAGAAAAGAATGGAGCATCCTCAAAGAAAGTGACATTTACAGAAACATGCTATCGTCGGAGAACATGATCATAACACCTATATCTTTTATGTGTTGGACAATAACCAGAAAGATGCACTTAACAGAACGAGGAGAGAGATTGTCATGACCAGAAGAAGGAAAGTGGACAAATGATGTGCATCCAAAGACACAAGGAGGTAAAGGAAACAGAGTCACATCAGGATACATGATAGAAAACAATGTCTTTCCATTGAGAATCGATGACAGAACTCGATTAATGAGAAAATAAGAGATAAGATCAGCATTGCCCAAATAAGACTTGGGCACATGCATATGAGTAAGAAGACTACGAGCCATATCCAGAAGATGATGATTCTTATACTCAGTAATGTCATTCTGTTGAGACGTGTAAGGACAAGTAGTTTGATGAACAATGTCATGATCCATACAAAATGTTGTAAATTGATGACTAAGATACTCCTTAGCATTATCAGTTCGAAGAATTTTAATAGAAGTATCAAACTATGTACGAATCTCATTATAGTTTGATGAACAATACATGATGCATACAAAATAATGTAAATTGATGACTAAGATACTCCTTAGCATTATTAGTTCAAAGAATTTTAATATGGGTATCAAACTATGTACGAATCTCATTATAAAACACAGTAAAAATAGAAAAAAATTCAGAGCGTTCATGGAGCAAATATAACCACGTACACCGAGAAAAGTCATTAATAAACGTAATAAAATGCAAACTACCTCTACCAACAATCTGAATAGGAGCAAGACCTCATATATCTAAATGAACAAGTTCAAAAGGATGAGAAGAATTACGTCCATGCTTAACGGGAAAAGTAGACAGGTGATGTTTGCCAAATTGACAAGCCTCACATTGAAGAGAGGATTCTCCTCGAGGTAAATCAGACAGAAGCTGATAAATAATCCGAGCTGGAGGATGTCCAAGCCGAAGATGCCACTGCAGTAAAGAAGAGGATACAAAAAAAGTAGAAGAAGTATCAAGGTAGAACAAGCCGCCACTTTCAGTCCCAATAACAATCGTCTCCTTGGATTGAGGAACCTGAAAAAGCACAAGTAGAGGCAGTAAAAAATAGCTTCACAATTCAACTATTAGTAAAAAGCAGTGACAAAAAGAAGATTGCATGGAAAATTCGGGATATAGAGAGTGTCCTGAAGCTAAAGAGAATGAGAAACATGCACTGTGCCAGACCCATGAACCGAAGACGAAGAACCATCAGCAATAAGAACCAGAGGTAACCGGCTACTCTTGTCAAGAGAAGAGAAAAGACGAGAATTCACTGTCATATGATTAGTGACACCAGAATCAATTAGCCACCTACCCATAGTAGCCATCTAAGCAGCACCAAAAGTAGCAAAAGAAGAACTAGACTTCTTGGAGCAATCAACCGAAGCAATACATAGGTGAGGATGTTTGGCCCAACAACGATCAACTAA
This sequence comes from Platanthera guangdongensis, assembly GCA_039583875.1. Classification (NCBI taxonomy): domain Eukaryota; kingdom Viridiplantae; phylum Streptophyta; class Magnoliopsida; order Asparagales; family Orchidaceae; genus Platanthera; species Platanthera guangdongensis. The sequence continues at coordinate 18,429,458 of CM077164.1, forward strand.
GTGACCAAATTTTCCACAATGAGAGCAAAGAAACTTAGTATATCCCCGACCACCAGTACCACCACCTCGATAACTAGAGTTATCATGATGAGTGGGATGAGCAACAACATTAATAGAAGGAGAGGGAAGCAAAGGACACTGAAGAAGGGCTATAACAGCAGAAATGCAAGCAGTAGTAGCATCCAGAGTCGAAGTATCCGCCTCTCCTAGAATTTGTTGTCAAATCATATCATACAAGTCAGGTATATGAAGTAAGTAGAAAACCATAAGAAGCTCCTGAAAGTGTTTATGTTGCTCAGCAAGATCAGTAGAAAAAGGTCGATGTTGAAGAAGTCCAGCACCAAGAGTTTGAACCTCCTGATAAGCAGCAATTAGAGTCATGATAGATCAAGCAAAAAGATCCGCATATAAAGTATAAATGCGCGAAGTCTAGGCTGTTGGAGCATGCATTCCGCATCTCTTGGTTTGCGAATAACAAATACCGTAATGTATTTGAACTACTCTTTTTTGTGTTTATAGTGTGTAGGTTGTACAGGTTGAATGAGGAGACAAGTCCTCAGTCATAGGCATGATCCAAGGGTGTGTACACTTTAGAAAAAAACAAAATGATGAGTTTTGTGTGTTAAACTTCAAATAGCCATAACTTTCAATCCGGGAGGAGTTACGAAACGTGCCACCCCATTCCGGAATGAGATCGAAGTCATCTAAACTCTGGTAATGGTTCTAATGGCAAAAGTGAAAAGGAGATATCGCCCGATGATAGTCACTATCGCCCGACGATAGCTCCATGATCGAATCGTCCCACGGAAACCTCAGAATTGTGGGACACGTGGCAGTCAGATAGGATATCGCTGATTTGTCGCCGGACGATATTGATAATATATAAAAGTGATTCATTTTTTTGTGGAGATGAAGGATTGCAGAATTTGGAGCATTCCTTCCCGTACAACTGATCTAGAGAGCTCCAGCCTGCAGAAAACTCTCATTTTCCCAAGAACGTTCAAGAGCAAAGAAGAGACTGTTCGTGTGCAGCATCTCAGGCAATCTTTGCAAGGATTCGACATCGTCTTAAGAGCTTCATTTTGAGGGAGTTTTTATTCTAAATTTTTATTTTGTAACTTATCTTATCATCTTTGTAATCAGTAGAGAAATCGCCGCCTTGTGCGTGACGTCTAAGTCCTTGCGTGGCTTAGCAGGAAATCACCGCCTTGTGCGTGGCGTCTAGGTCCTTGGGTGGATTAGGGGAAAATCACTGCCTTGTGTGTGGCGTCCAAGTCCATGTGCGGCTTAGGGAGTAATCACTGCCTTGTGTGCAACATCTAGATCGTGGTTAGATCTAGGGGGGAGGCTAGTAGCAAGATCTAGGGAGAAATACACTTTAGCCTAACAGATCTTGGTAGAAGGCCCGGTGAAATCAAAAGTTAACTATATTTTTCATAAGCCTTAATCTCTAGCTTCATAGAGATATCATGTATATTGGTTTATCACTTATGGAATAAAAGATTATCATTTCTGTTCTTATTTATTTCTAAGTGTTTAATTTTATTATGAAAAATTAATTTTGATTTCCTTAATTATTCATCAAGCAAATTAAGATTAAGAAATAAATTTTGTTAACCCTTATTCACCCCCCTTTAAGGGCGCCGTAAGATCCCACACTTGGTATCAGAGCGAGGTTATTCCAAAACGACTTCACAACCGGGAATAATGACGCTTCATGATCTCGCAACCACTAGAGGGGATGAAATTTTATTAAATGAAAAAATTTTAGCACCACCATTATTTATGGGTGAAAACTGTAAAGGTTGGAAAATTCAAATGAAAACTTTTCTTAAATCTTTAGATGAAAAAGTTTGGAATATTACTGTTGAAAAGCCCTCAAGTTCGTTAAATAAAAATGAAGTGGTTTTAAATGCTAAATCTGTAAATAGTTTATTTTATGCATTAAATCAACATATATTTGAACTTATATATTTGTTTCCTACTGCTTATGAAATTTGGAAATTTCTTGAAGAAACTTATGATTCTCCATGTACAGGATCGAAACAAGTACAAAACATGAAGAATATGAATGCTTGCTTAAGTATTCAAGAAATCTCCTCCATTGAAGGATCTGTTGAATGCACATCAAATGTAATTGAAGAAGAGAACACATCAAGCGAAAGGAAAGATGAAAATATATCGTTGGAAGAGGAACACCAAGAGGAAGATGACAAAGGAACCTTGTGTTCAAATCATACCTCATCCAAGAGCGCTGTAAGAAAATCAAATTCCCTTATTGTTTGTAATTCTATTTCTACATTGCATGTGCTAGATGTGGCTAAACGTAGAATTAAGAAATTGGAAAATATTATTTCAGAATTGCGTTTAAAAAATAAAAATTTAAAAGCACAACTACATGTAGAAACAAAACTTGATGTATCTCATTTTTCATCTAGCTTTGTAGTTGAAAATATTATATCTTGTTTTGATTGTAAAGAATTTAAAGATAAATTCAAGGTTTTTGAAATAGAGCTGAATATTTCTAAAGAGCATAATAAAAATTGATTAATGAAAATTTTGCTTTGTCTAGTAGACTAGAATCATTAAAATTATTTATTAAAAAATTTTCAAGTAATAAAAAATCTTTTATCTCTTGTTTCTCTTCAAAACTATATGAGTCTTCTACTAGAATGTTAAAACATATTGAACATACGCCTAGTAGATTATTTAATTTTTAAAACATGATAAATCTCAATCATAATTTAACTGCTCCAAATATAAGTTTAAATATTCAAAAATTTCCTACAAATAATAATTTTGAAAATAATTATGGAAATTTGAAATATATGAATACTAAGTATCCAAAGTATGAATGGAGGCCCAAATTTAAGAATGACGCGTCAACTGCACTTAAAAGGGCCAATTCATAATTATCTCCCCATAAGCCAACACGCTATATTTGGGTACCCAAAGAAATTGGCACACTTGGTCCCCTTTGGAATCCAAAATCTCTTATTTATTAGTGTCCAATCAAATGCGTGAAGTAGAAATAAATTAAAATAAAATAAACAAAATTCTACTTCATGATTTGCTTAATATCTATTTTATTTTATTTTTTTCATTTTTATTTATTTATTTTGGATTTTCCTTTGAGTCAACACGTATTATGATCACTTTATATCTTTTGATATATGACTTTAACTTATTGAGCCTAAATTCTTAAATGAATCAAATTAAATGAAATTGAATAAAAAGTCATATTATTTTCAAGTGACTTAACTATCTTATGTCTCTAGCATACATACTTATTAAATTCATTGTTTATAATTGTCTTATAATATCATTATAAATTTAACATTGAATCTCTTAAGTGGATATTATCAAGATATATTAATGAAATTATTTTCAAAATGAATTTAATTGAGTTAAAAAGATATATATATATTATTCACCTTTTAAGATTTCACTTAAAATTAATTAAAAAAAGATGAATATGAACTTCATGTATACCACTATGATCGATTATGACTAGCTAATATCCTATTCTTAAATTCATTCTATTCATAAATCAAAATTCATGATATATCAAGAATTAATCTAAAATTGATTATTTTAAACACACTTAGAAATTATGAATCATATGTTTGGATATTGGTATTATGTTTGGTGTATTGGTATGTTTCACTATTATTTGCATGCTTCTCATTTTTATCTAAACCTTAAAATTAATAACTTAAAAAAATTTAAAAATTGAAAGATTAAAAGTAAATTCATTATAACTATGTGACTTTAAAATAAACTATAATTAAAAAACATTCTTACATAAAAGTCATAGTTTAAGAATTCATCCTTAGACCTAAATGCTTAGTATATCCATAATTATTAACACCTAGTTTGTGTCTCACATTAGCGAGGGCGTATGATTGTTTGCATTAGAGTCCTAACCTCTAAGTCATGTCTTGTCCTTAACTGGGGAGGGTTCCAGTGGGGCCTTGCGAGGCACTGGGAGGAAAGAGTGCTAGGTTGAGAGTCCTCGTTTGTATGCATATGAGATTAACATCCCAACCTACGACATGTGTGCAGCTCTTCATGTCCATCTGTCACTTAGTATGGGGCTAGGGTGTATACATATAATTAGGGTATTTAATCTAGGACATACTACATCACTATCACTGAATGAACATTATTATAAATTATATTTTATTTATGTCATGCATATTATATCTTTTGTTCGAACATGCCATCTTGTATTTTTTCATAATATATATAATTTGAGTATTCATGATTTTGAACAACATAAGTATTTTGAAAAAATAACATTTTTTTCACCATATGCCAAAAATTATATCAGCAATATTTTCATTATTATTCAAAATTCTTTGCGGTACTTGGTGTCACTTATATTAGAAAACATGAATCAAGATAAACAAGAATGAAAAATTATTAAAAATCAGGTTTTCTATACAATATAACATTTTTCTGTGGCTAGCGCACGCGTTAGTACTAATGCTGGTAGTATTATAAAATTGTTATTTAGTCTTTCTTTTTACATTTTCTCTAACATAGAAGGTCATTTTACTATTGTGTTATTAATATACTTCTATGTTTTTTAGAAAACAATTTGTTTTAAAAATATTTGAAAATTAAATACAAAATTACAAAATGAATCCAAAACAACAAAAATTATAAAAACTGTTTGCTACTCATTGTCATTGTCAAGGATGATCAATCATATCAATTAAAAATTAAATATAATGTTTAATTTAGTTTTCACGTTTCTTAAAACATTGTTGTTTATGTCATGTCTTGATTATTATCTTGTTATGTGCTATGAAATCGATTGTAGAAAAAATGTGTAGAATTGTTTAGCATGCCTCTAAGTATCAGTAATGTTTTGTGTTTGACAATGACTTTACATACTTATTTTGATAAGCTACATGTGTTTTTAATCTTATACTTGCATGGTTGTGTAATGTAATAACATAATAATTAAAATGCATAAATAGATTATCTACACTACATTGAATTATTTATTTCAATTTTTTGTTTTTCATGTACTAATTCATTAGAAAAAAGTGGTTTAAAAATTTTAAATGATATTGTTTGCAAAATAAGTGAATTCAGAGTCCTTGGTCACAAGCATAAAAAGCATAGAATAAATGACAAGGAAAACTCCACCAAGCACTACTCACCCTCCTGATAAGTCTTAATAAACATTATGAGGTTGAGCACCTTGAAAAGGATTGTAAAGTGTCTTGTAACAAACAAAAATATTAACCACTTCTCTTAGTACACTGGATCACAAAAATAAAAATAAAGTTAAAAAGAATAAAAGTGATCCCCCCAAGAACTACTTCGCTCCCTGATAAGTCTTAATGAACATTGTGTGTACGAAGCACCTTGGTAGTTGTACTTTTTATGTATGTGCATTGAAATATCGTGGAAGTAATTTTTTTTGTGTATTTTAATGTCATATTATTTCATTATATATGTCATTCGTTTTGATTAATACATTTGTATACATTATCAAATCACTTTTGTACACATTATTATCACAAATAAAACTTCTACTCATGAGAATTGGATCCTAATGCATATCTACACAATTCTTTACAAACTTAAGTAAATACAATAGATAGTAAAACATGACTACTTCAATATTTTTGTTTACTTGAAATGCAAATTTTATTACATTGTAGTTTTATATCTTTTCTTGATATTTTCAAATCATGCTTGCAATTATAACCCAATGGAATAACCTTTCTTAGAACTTTAACTCAAACATCTAATTTTCAGTTTTAAAACTCATTAGCTTTTATATATTCTCTATTTCTAAGAAGATGTTTATTTTTACGAATGTTTATTATACTTTTCGATGTGATTACTACTTGCGCTTACTCATGATTTCTTTTTTAACAAGTGGTATCTTGAAATAAAAATGTTTACTGTACAACCCCGTATTCGCCCCTGTATAGTTTTAAGCTTTGAGAGATTTTGCACTCTCGGTGGCCAATTTTGGCTCGAGCTTGGAAACATACTAGTAGGGGGAGGAAAAATCTACCTCCCCCCAGTGGCCCTCTTTTTTTTTTTGGGGGGGGGGGGGGCGGGTGCGACAAGTTGGCTAACACCAGCCCCCGTCCTGATAGGTGCTTGGCGGCTTGGTGGGGCGAGACCGGTCGGGGGCCAGGGTCTCGCCCCCGCCTCCTTCTACCTGGCGGCCTAGCGGGGCGAAACCGGCCGGGGGCCGGGGTATCGCCCCTGCCCCTTCTAGCCTGGCGGCCTGGTGGGGCGAGACCGGCCGGGGGCCGGGGTCTCGCCCCTGCCCCTTCTAGCATGGCGGCCTGGCGGGGCGAAACCGGCCGGGGGCCGGGGTCTCGCCCCTGCCCCTTCTAGCCTGGCGGCCTGGTGGGGCGAGACCGGCCGGGGGCCGGGGTCTCGCCCCTGCTCCTTCTAGCCTGGCGGCCTGGTGGGGCGAGACCGGCCGGGGGCCGGGGTCTCGCCCCTGCTCCTTCTAGCCTGGCGGCCTGGTGGGGCGAGACCGGCCGGGGGCCGGGGTCTCTCCCCCGCTCCTTCTAGCCTGGTGGCCTAGCAGGGCGAGACCGGCCGGGGGCCGGGGTCTCGCCCCTGCTCCTTCTAGCCTGGCGGCCTGGCGGGGCGAGACCGGCCGGGGGCCGGGGTCTCGCCCCTGCTCCTTCTAGCCTGGCGGCCTGGCGGGGCGAGACCGGTCGGGGGCCGGGGTCTCGCCCCTGCCCCTTCTAGCATGGCGGCATGGCGGGGCGAGACCGGCCGGGGGCCGGGGTCTCGCCCCTGGCCCTTCCAGCTTGGCAGCCTAGCGGGGCGAGACCGGTCAGAGGCCACGGTCTCGCCTTTGCCCCCCTACAGTTTTACCTTCTTGCCCTCGGGGGGAATTCCCCATTTACCCCCCTGCGTGGTTGTTTTCTATTGGCCCGAGGCCTTTTGGCCGTAGGGGTATTTTGGTCATTTTACCCCCAGGACTTGGAAAAACTATAAATAGACCCCCTTGGGTGCCTGGGAGAGGATCCATTCTTAGCTTCCTCCTCCCTTAGCTTCTTCTTGGTAGAGTAGAGAGAGCTCTCCAAGGCGTCCAGCCTAGCCCTTTGGTTAGGGAGGGGAAGAGCTCAGGTAGCCTTCCGGGTGTGAGGTGGGACCTCCGTGCTAGAGCCGAGGGTCTGTTCATAGTCTCCTAAGTCTCCGGTCCGTGACGTTCTCTCGAGTGTAGTAGGTGTGAGGTCACCGCTTTCAGGGACCCCGAACTCCACAGAGGTCAATTTTGGCTTCAACACTTTTGGTGCGGTGAGCGTGGAGAGTGACCAGCACAGAAGATCTCAGGAGAGTGTCATGACGGGAGGTCAGGAAGGTAGTGATGATCTCGGCGAGCTCCCTAGCTCAGGACCCTTTGTGGGGAGGCAAGAGTTCATGACCTCCATCCAGGGTATCATGGAGATGCTGCGAAGCATTGCTCCTCAGGGTGGCAGCTCCACCCTGACCCCCCAGGATCTAGCTCCCCCCCTCGACGAGTCGACTCCCAGGGGTCTAGGCGAGATGACCCCAGCGGGGGGAGAAGGAAGTGCACCAGGAAGAAGGCCAGGAAAGGAGAGGATAGGAGATGGGGTCGAGCGAGACCTCACTGGCCGAGAGTTGTTCTCTAGCCCGGCGAGTGCCAACCTCCCAGGCGAGCAGGTTGCGCGAGTGGAGGTGGCGAGACCACCCCTTAGGGGGTCACCCTTTAGCGAGCTGATCATCTCAGCCCCCGTTCCCGAGGGGTTCAGAGAGCCAGACATGGCTTACTATATGGGGAAGGATGACCCCGTCCAGCATCTGTAGTGGTTCGAGGATGCCATCTCCATCAGGCCGATGACGGATGCCTTCAAGTGTCGCCTCTTTGCGATCACATTGAAGGAGAAGGCAAGGGACTGGTTCCATCAGCTCCCTCCAAGGTCGATCTATGGATTCGAGGACTTGAGCCGGAGCTTCCAGCTCCGCTTCTCCACCTCCAAGAAGCGGAAGAGGAGCCCCGAGTCCATCTTCCTGATAAGGCAGGGGGCCGAGGAGTCGCTGGCCCGTTACATAGAAAGGTTCCAGGGGGAGATCCTGGAGGTCCAGGAGATGCCAGGGTATGCTCTCCAGATGGCCTTCACCGTTGGGCTGAAGGAGGGCTTCTTTAAGATGAGCTTGACCAGGAAGGCCCCCCTTTCCTTCGAGGAGCTGATGGAAAGGGCGGCAGAGGAGATAGCCATGGAGGCGGCTAACCCGCCGTTTGTCAAGAAGTTGGCAAAGCTGACAGAGACAGAGGAAAAGGAGCAAGGTGGCTCGAGGCCTCAGGAGGGAAGAAGGAGAGAGGAGCGGAGAGCTCAGGAGGGTCCGGAACCAGGTTGGAGGCAGCAGGGAGGACCCATTCAGGGCCCAGGAAGAGGTTACGCCCAAGATAGGGGAAATTTCCAGGGGGGCCAAGGGAGGTTCAACTTCCATAGGCAAGCCCCAAGACAGCTCCTCCCCCCGCCGCAGCAAGCCTTGGAGATATGTGGAGGGGGGAGAGGAAACAGGAGAGAACACCCAGCCCGCCGAAGAAGGGGAGGAGCGCTACCGTACTGTGACTTCCACCAGGTGGAGGGGCACGCCACGGCTACCTGCCCCGAGTTTCTGGAAGTGAGGGGGGCGAGAGGCCCTGCCCAGCCACAGCCGCCAGTGCGGGTTGAAGAGGTTCTACCTAAAGAATTGGGTGATGATGTGTGTGAGGACCGGGTCGATGTCGGACCTCGAGGCGGTATAGCGGTGATCCATGGTGGAGTGGGGGTTGAGGCCACTCGGAAGGCAAGCCTCCATGTCATGTATCGAAGGAGCGTCGCCTCAACCTCCCAGACACCGCCCCAGGAGGAGAAGATCACCTTCTCGGTGAAGGACCTGCCGGATCATGAGGATCCGTTCTGCGATGCGCTGGTCATCCAGACGGCCATCGAGGGCTACACCGTCTCCCGGATCTTGGTTGACAACGGGAGCTCCGTCAATGTCATTTTCAGGAAGGCGTTTGACGAGATGAAGGTAGAATCACGGAGGGTGTTGGCCTCGGACGGACCCCTGTTCGGATTTTCTGGGGAAAGGAAGGAGGTGGAAGGTGGAGTGGGACTCCAAGTTAAATTGGGGGGAGTCTCAATGAACTGCCGGTTCGTCATTGTTGACGCTCCAAGCAGCTATAATGCCATCTTCGGAAGGCCCCTCATCAACGCCTTCCGTTGTGTGCCGTCTTCCTTCCACCAATGCCTCAAGTTCAACTCAGGAGGGATCCAGGTCAGAGTCAAGGGAGACTCCAGGATGGCAAGACAGTGTTATGTCACGGCCGTCAACACCATCTCTTGGTTGGCCAAGGCAGAGGAGATGGAGAAGATCATGGAGAGCCTAAGCAGGATGGAAATGTCCGGCGAGCAGGAAGCGGATGGCGACCACCAGGCCCAGACCCCCTGAGGAAGCCTCGGCCCGGCTGAGTCATGTATGTTTTTTATGTTGTTTTGAGTCCAGCCCCCGACCGGCTGAGTCGGGGGGGGGGGGTCATGTAACCCATCTTTTTCCCCGTTTGAGGATGTTGGATTTGGTAAAGTTTAAGTGACAAGCCTGGTTCCCCACCCCCGAGAGGATCTCCTCAGCCAGGCTCCTACTAGCTGGTTGGGTCGAATGTGCCTCGGGGAGATCAAGTCCCCACCCCCGAGAGGATCTCCTCAGCCAGGCTCTCACTAGCTGATTGGGTCGAATGTGCCTCGGGGAGATCAAGTCCCCACCCCCGAGAGGATCTCCTCCGCCAGGTTCCCACTAGCTGGTTGGGTCGAATGTGCCTCGGGGAGATCAAGTCCCACCCCCGAGAGGATCTCCTCCGCCAGGCTCCCATTAGCTGGTTGGGTTGAATGTGCCTCGGGGAGAGTAAGTCCCACCCCCCGATAGGATCTCCTCAGCCAGGCTCCCATTAGCTGGTTGGGTCGAATGTGCCTCGGGGAGAGTAAGTCCCACCCCCGAGAGGATCTCCTCAGCCAGGCTCCCACTAGCTGGTTGGGTCGAATGTGCCTCGGGGAGATCAAGTCCCACCCCCGAGAGGATCTCCTCAGCCAGGCTCCCACGAGCTGGTTGGGTCGAATGTGCCTCGGGGAGATCAAGTCCCACTCCCGAGAGGATCTCCTCAGTCAGGCTCCCACTAGCTGGTTGGGTCGAATGTGCCTCGGGGAGATCAAGTCCCACCCCCGAGAGGATCTCCTCAGCCAGGCTCCCACTAGTTGGTTGGGTCGAATGTGCCTCGGGGAGATCAAGTACCACCCCCGAGAGGATCTCCTCAGCCAGGCTCCCACTAGCTGGTTGGGTCGAATGTGCCTCAGGGAGATCAAGTCCCACCCCCGAGAGGATCTCCTCAGCCAGGCTCCCACTAGCTGGTTGGGTCGAATGTGCCTCGGGGAGATCAAGTCCCACCCCCGAGAGGATCTCCTCAGCCAGGCTCCCACTAGCTGGTTGGGTCGAATGTGCCTCGGGGAGATCAAGTCCCACCCCCGAGAGGATCTCCTCAGCCAGGCTCCCATTAGCTGGTTGGGTCGAATGTGCCTCGGGGAGAGTAAGTCCCACACCCGAGAGGATCTCCTCAGCCAGGCTCCCACTAGCTGGTTGGGTCGAATGTGCCTCGGGGGGAGTAAAAGTCCCTTTGCTCCGATGAGAATCCCCCTGTCAGGCTCTCACTAGCTGGCAGGGTCGGTGGTACTTCTCGTGGAGGCTAAGTATTTTTTACCTGGAGGGGGTATCGCCGCCCAGCCTCCCATAGCTGGCATGGCAGGTTGACCCCTCCGGGGGCCAAGTATTTTTTACCTAGAGGGGGTCTCGCAACCCAGGCTCCCATAGCTAGCATGGCAGGTTGACTCCCCAGAGAGGCACGCAAGGAAATTGCACTCAGTGAATACGTTGGGTTGGACATTTCTTTCCGAGTTTGTGCCAACCTCGAAAAGAGCGGGGATTGTGTACAACCCCGTATTCGCCCCTGTATAGTTTTAAGCTTTTGGGAGATTTTGCACTCTCGGTGGCCAATTTTGGCTCGAGCTTGGAAACATACTAGTAGGGGGAGGAAAAATCTACCTCCCCCCAGTGGCCCTCTTTTGGGGGGGGGGGGGGGTGCGACAAGTTGGCTAACACCAGCCCCCGTCCTGATAGGTGCTTGGCGGCCTGGTGGGGCGAGACCGGCCGGGGGCCAGGGTCTCGCCCCCGCCTCCTTCTACCTGGCGGCCTGGCGGGGCGAAACCGGCCGGGGGCCGGGGTCTCGCCCCTGCCCCTTCTAGCCTGGCGGCCTGGTGGGGCGAGACCGGCCGGGGGCCGGGGTCTCGCCCCTGCCCCTTCTAGCCTGGCGGCCTGGCGGGGCGAAACCGGCCGGGGGCCGGGGTCTCGCCCCTGCCCCTTCTAGCCTGACGGCCTGGTGGGGCGAGACCGGCCGGGGGCCGGGGTCTCGCCCCTGCTCCTTCTATCCTGGCGGCCTGGTGGGGCGAGACCGGCCGGGGGCCGGGGTCTCGCCCCTGCTCCTTATAGCCTGGCGGCCTGGTGGGGCGAGACCGGCCAGGGGCCGGGGTCTCGCCCCTGCTCCTTCTAGCCTGGCGGCCTGGCGGGGCGAGACCGGCCGGGGGCCGGGGTCTCGCCCCTGCTCCTTCTAGCTTGGCGGCCTGGCGGGGTGAGACCGGCCGGGGGCCAGGGTCTCGCCCCTGCTCCTTCTAGCCTGGCGGCCTGGCGGGGCGAGACCGGCCGGGGGCCGGGGTCTCGCCCCTGCCCCTTCTAGCCTGGCGGCCTGGCGGGGCGAGACCGGCCGGGGGCCGGGGTCTCGCCCCTGGCCCTTCCAGCTTGGCGGCCTGGCGGGGCGAGACCGGTCAGAGGCCGCGGTCTCGCCCTTGCCCCCCTGCAGTTTTACCTTCTTGCCCTCGGGGGGAATTCCCCATTTACCCCCCGACGTGGTTGTTTTTTATTGGCCCGAGGCCTTTTGGCCGTAGGGGTATTTTGGTCATTTTACCCCCAGGACTTGGAAAAACTATAAATAGACCACCTTGGGTGCCTTGGAGAGGATCCTTTCTTAGCTTCCTCCTCCCTTAGCTTCTTCTTGGTAGAGTAGAGAGAGCTCTCCAAGGCGTCCAACCTAGCCCTTTGGTAAGGGAGGGGAAGAGCTCAGGTAGCCTTCCGGGTGTGAGGTAAGACCTCCGTGCTAGAGCCGAGGGTCTGTTCATAGTCTCCTAAGTCTCCGGTCCGTGACGTTCTCTCGAGTGTAGTAGGTGTGAGGTCACCCCTTTCAGGGACCCCGAACTCCACAGAGGTCAATTTTGGCTTCAACATTTACACTATCATTTCGTTTATGTTCTTTACTACTTTAGGTTCCACTGTGCTTATTTTTAACAAGTGGTATACACTCACCTCTATCCCGTTTTGATACAATCGAAAGGGAGAATAACTTGCATGAACTTAAAATTTTTAGAGGGAGCACATTGTAAATTTCATAGGAAATATTTATGTAGCAGGAGTAATTATAGAACAAGTGCATATATTATCCTATTGCTCGATCATGGTTATTCTTCCAATAAGTTATCCCTAATCAATCTTAAAAGGTATATATTCATATATACCCACTTTTTCTAATAACAAAAGGGGAAGGATAAACTGAGAAATCTAGTGGAACCGATATTTAGGGGGAGCAAAATATATATGGAACACTTATGTTGGCAGAGCCTTCATATAAGAAGAGCATGCTTTACTTTAAAGCTACCATGTTATAAACTTATTATTCATGCATATATTTTACCACACTTACCTATAAACATAAATGATCTTAAACTCACGAATTTCTCATATAGGTATTTGTTATTATCAAAAGGGGGAGATTGTTGGAGCATGCATTCCGTATCTCTTGGTTTGAGAATAACAAATACCGTGATGTATTTGATCTACTCTTTTGTGTGTTTATAGTGTGTAGGTTGTACAGGTTGAATGAGGAGACAAGTCCTCAGTCATGGGCATGATCCAAGAGTGTGTACACTTTAAAAAAAACAAAATGACGAGTTTTGTGTGTTAAACTTCAAACAACCATAACTTTCAATCCGGGAGGAGTTACGGAACGTGCCACCCCATTCCGGAATGAGATTGAAGTCATCTACACTATGATAACGGTTCTAATGGCAAAAGTGAAAAGGAGATATCGCTAGGCAATAGCCACTGTCGCCCGACGATAGCTCCACGATTGAATCGTCCTGCAGAAACCTCAGAATCGTGGGACACGTGGCAGCCAGATAGGATATCGCTGATTGGCGACAACCAGTGTCGCCAGGCGATATCAATAATATATAAAAGTGATTCATTTTTTCGTGAAGATGAAGGATTGCAGAATTTGGAGTGTTCCTTCCCATGCAACTGATCCAAAGAGCTACAACCTTCAGAAAACTCTCATTTTCCCAAGAATGTTCAAGAGCGAAGAAGAGACGGTTCGTGTGCAGCATCTCAGGCAATCTTTGCAAGGATTCAACGTCATCTTCAGACCTTCATTTTAAGGGAGTTTTATTCTGAATTTCTATTTTGTAAGTTATCTTATCATCTTCGTAATCGGTAGAGAAATCGACGCCTTATGCATGACGTCTAATTCCTTGCGTGGCTTAGGAGGAAATCGCCGCCTTGTGTGTGTCGTCTAGGTCCTTGGGTTGCTTATGGGAAAATCGCTATCTTGTGTGTGGCGTCCAAGTCCATGTGCGGCTTAGGGAGTAATCACTGCCTTGTGTGCAGCGTCTAGATCATGGTTAGATCTAGGGGGAAGCTAGTAGCAAGATCTAGGGAGAGATATGCTTTAGCCTACCGGATCTTGGTAGAAGGACCGGAGAAATCAAAAGTTAACTATATTTTTCATAAGCCTTAATCATAAAGCTTCATAGAGATATCATGTATATTGACTTATCACTTATGAAATAAAAGATTATCATTTTTATTCTTATTTATTTCTAAGTGTTTAATTTTATTATGAAAAATTACTTTTGATTTCTTTAATTATTTCATCAAGTAAATTAAGATTAAGAAATAAATTTTGTCAACCCTTATTTACCCCCACCCCCTTTAAGGGCGTCGTAAGATCCAACATGGGCTCCCTTGGAGTACAAAGTAGCAAGATGATTCCAAGCAGCCTTGACCGTCTAATCATGTCAAATGATAGGAAGGCACTCATCAGATAAACTGTTAGCCAACCAAGTTCATACCAACTCATCAGTAGCATCCCAAGTCATCAAAAGAAGCAGAGCTAAAAGAAGGGGGATCATCGGTCAAATGATGACACTTACGTTGAGAGCGCAATAGAAAAATAAAAGAGACACTCCAATCCAGGTAACTTGGACCTGTAAGCTTAGAAGCAGAACCCAAATTATCAAAAATAGAAGTAGAAGAAAGAGAGATAGGAGAGGACAAAGTGGAAGAAGAAGATGGAGTGTCCATAGAGAACCATAACAAGTCGCACGGTTTAACGAAACAAACCGCGTGAACAGGAAAAAGAGAGACAACACGAGCAAAGAGAACAAACCACGCGGGAAGAAACACTAACCCATAGGAGAAAGTAAAAGAAGAAGTCCCATGAAAAGCAACAAGCAATGGAGGGCAAGGCAGGAAGAAGTCCGCACAGTTAGAAAAACAAACCGCGTGAAACAAGGAGCAAATGATAGGTTAAATTTGATAACATGTAAAAAGAGCTAAATAAATGCAAATTTTATTGCTCAAAAAAGATAATTATTACATAGGAATGCTCCTTTATTTATAGAAATGGGAGAGATGAGAGAATATAACAAGCGATGCGAGACTAAATACAAGCCGTGCGGGCTGGGCAACTTGTCCCTATCAAATCGCCAGACTATACAACAAATACAATCTCGTAGGAAGTCTCTGAACACCTGCTGTAGCTAACCGTCAGATAGCTGCAGCGGCTATCCACCAGACCGCTTCTACGACTATCCACCAGACCACTGCCGTAGCTAACGAACAGACCACTGCTGCGGATAACCTCCAAACCGCTGTTGCAGCTAACCTCCACATCGCTGCTGCGGCTAACCTGCAGACCGTTGATGCGGCTAACCTCCAGACCTCTGTTGCGGCTAACGACCAGACCGCTTCTGCGGTTAACCTCCAGACCCCTACTGCGGCTAACCTCTGGACTGCTGCTGTGATTATCCTCCAGACCGCTGTGGCAGCTAACCTTCAGACCGCTGTTGCGGCTAACCACCAGACCAAAGCTACGTCTAACCTCTAGGCCGCTGGTGCAGATAGCCATCAGGACGCTGCTGTGAACTCTTACCAAGCCGCTGGGAAAGCAACACGACAGGCCGCTGGTCCAAACCACCATACCGCTGACCAGACAGGCCGCAACGACTAGAAAAGCTAACCGCTCGGTCTCAGGTTCCAATAGGGGGAACAGATCTGTTAAGATAAAGGCGTTCAAAAAAATTTTGACTTGAGGGAGATGTTTGTCCCCTATTGAAATTTTTGGATCCACCCCATGTATTAAACTAAAAGTAATTACACCAGTTTCACTTGGGCTCTTCCTTAAAAAAAATTGGATTGAATTGATTTCAAAAATTGAGATACTAAAATAGAATTAGATTGAAATCCAACGATATTGTTCGGCTAGACAATGAAATTGAGCATACAAAAACACAATTAATTTTTTTTGCAATTTAAATTTTAGTAACTGAAAATTCGGTAATTGGATGGATGAAATGTCCTTGAAACTTTGCTCAGGATGATTTGACAACATTATTTTTCGGATATAGTGGTCCAACAAAGATTGCACGAGATCCAACAATGAGAGCGAAGAACCATCACCAAAGGGATCCGGATCCCCTGGAGTTCCTATTTTGCGAACTAATGGAGCGGAATCAGAAAAAATGGTAAACATAAAAGTTGTAGATATCCCCGAGACGAATAACTTTCATGTTGAACATTTTTTGATTTGAAGTCGTTTAGACCCCCGATTTGGGCTCCGAAAAAACTGTCCGAAAAATATTAATTTAATATTTTTCGGAGAGAGTTTTTTCGGAGCCCAAATCGGGGGTCTAAACGACTTCAAATCAAAAAATGTTCAACATGAAAGTTATTAGTCTCGGGGATATCTACAACTTTCATGTTCACCATTTTCTCTGATTCCGCTCCATTAGTTCGCAAAATAGGAACTCCACCCCCTTGAGTTCCCAGAGAAACTCCAGAAAATCCGGATCCATCACCAAAGATCAATCTCGAAATGATGAGAAGAAGTTTTCCAAAAATTTGGCGATGAACCGATGATTTTCATTTTTTAATAATAATAGTCTGATAGAGATTATTACAAATTTGACCATCAGATCTATGACAATCTAGGACTCACGAGAATAAATTTCTTTAAAATTTATTTGATGATTCAGTAACTTTTTATGTTCCGGCCATTGCGAAGAAGCTTTCCGGAAATTTTAAGATGATTCGACGACATTCATTTTTTTCACCGATTTTGTCTAAACATTCCGAGACGGGAAGGTGAAGGAGAGTTCCAAAGATTACCGAGATAATTACAAAGAGAAATAACCACAAAAATGAAACCAATAAAATGATGAACTATATTATACAATACTATATTGTAAGAGGAAGACAATCGTCTTTGTTGTGGAATATCTTAATTTGTATTTGAATGCGAAAACAACAAAGCGAGGTTGGAAAAAGAAGGATGACATGTAACAACTCGTTTTTCTCAGTTATGTAATTTGATGAATATGCGATATATGAGGTGTGTACGTGTGTGCGCGTAGTTAGTTGCGGAGTGGTTAAAGACCATGTACCAGGCCATGTGTAGAGCCTGGAGCCCCAAAGCTTAGTTTTCTAAAACGATGCACGCTCTCTAGACACGACCGTGCGACTGCCCTTGTATATGTACACAACATGTGACATGCCTGTGCGCATGGTCCTATACGAACCTTAGTTTAACCCTGAAGTTTCCAGAGAGCGACACGACTTCTAGACATTCATGCAGGTGTCAGGAACCATGGGGGGCATATGTAACGGCCTCCCTATCACTACACTCGAATGGACGACCGCCAGCACCCCCAGCACCACACTTAAAAAGGTTCAGCCTCAACAGGTCTGCAGACCGTACACCCCAAACCCTCTCCAGTCCCACTGACGAGTTGTTGGAGCGAGGCCGCAACCTCTCTTCGATGAAAAGTGATCCAGTTAAGCGCCTCTATGAGGACTTGCTAGGAGGTCACCCATCCCAAAACTACTCTAGCCTAAACACGTTTAACTATAAAATTCTTTCACTTCTCATGTAACGGCCTCCCCAGCACACATCTCGAAAGGATAGCCGCCGACACCCCCAACACCATGCTTGAAAGAGTTCAACCTCAACAGGTCTGCAGACCATACACCTTAACCCTACTCCAGTCCCAATGGCGGGTTGTTGGAGGCCTGATGGCGCGGCCCCTCCTCCACCAGTTGAAGACGATGCTGATGATGCTGTTGATGATCCGGTTGCTAAGGCCATACGACTCAAGGACGTGAGGCGGCACGATGACGCTAACGGACGGCTACGCTACAACCTCCGCCCGCGCCGTGCTACCGCCACGGCAACGCCTTAGTTTTATTTATTTCCTTTTCGTGCACTCTATTTTATAATTGGAATATAAAATTATCCTATGCTTATGTGATAATTTTATATTCATTGCATGTGTTGTTATATTTTCAATTTGAACTATTTTAGTTTTGGTGTGCAATTAGCCATTAGGATGGATGAGATTAAATCTCCATCATGAAGGGCTAAGACTTATTTGTAACTCCTATTTAAAGGAGGCTTTCATGAAGAGTTAAGGCAATTGAAAAAAGAAACCTAAAAACCCCCCTTGTGGAAATTTCGGCCACCATGGAGAAGTCCATAGCCGCCCCCTCCCCTTTGGTGTGAAGCCTAGCCTTGCCTCCTCCATCCCCGTTCGGTGCGACTCCGGCGTGGCTTCCTTCGGTGCGACTCCTTGGAAGAAGGTTGCAAACCATTCGGTGTGACGCCGGTGAATCCGTGGAGAGAGTGATTCTCCCACAGTTATCTCGTGTGAAAGCTTTCCGGTTGGGTAATCCCTTTCCTCTTCCTTGTGTGATTCTTCTCCTTAGTTGTGGTGGATTTTCGCAAATCGTTTTCTCCGGATCTTTAATCTAATCGCTGCAAGTTTTGAATCGAAATCGCCGTTGCAAGGCCTTTTATTTCCGGATCGGGTGGATCCTATTTGCCTGAGCGGATCTTGGCCTATAGCTTGGTCTTGCTCTCAAAAAGGAGTGGCAACCTTTGTGTTTTCTTGGGGAATATTCCGACTCAAATTTCCGATCGTCGTTTTCGAGTCGACCATTCCTCCTTTGTTGTTTGTGCTGCGTTTTGTGACGAGGACTATTGTGGGCGATAGGTGCTGTGTAGGTGCGGTAGATCTACGACGTGTTGTGCGTAGGGAGAGCGTTAGCTTCGCGGAGATCTCCGATCCGACATCCCTACATCAAGGCCGTAGCCTCCCTTCAATGAGAAGTGATCAAGTTAAACGCCCCTATAGAGACTTCCCAGGAGTTCACCAATCCCAAGACTACTCCAACCCGAGTACGCTTAACTATAAAGTACTTTCGCAACTCAATTGATGATGATATGCGAAAGTACTTTATTGTTAAGCGTGCTCAGGCTATAGTAGTCTTGCGATGGCTGACCTCCTAAGAAGTCCTCGTAGGGGCGCTTAACTGGATCACTTCTCATCCAAATGAGGCTGCGACCTCCAACAAACTGTCAGTCAGCGCAGAGAGGGGTTGGGGTGCATGGTCTACAGACTATTTGAGGGTAAACCCTTTTGAGCGTGATGATGGGGGCGCCGACGACCGTCCTTTCAAGTCGTATGCTAGGGAGGCCGTTACAACATAAATTATCTGATATTTTCTTGGAGCACGTTTCGATAATTGGCGTGTCCAAACTTGAAACACGACCTGGTATAGGACACAAGTTACAAAAATCATTTAATTTTAAGCCCAGATCTTGATAGCTCGAGGATCTCCACCTGCCATCAAGCTTTCTCCTACGAGCCTTCTACACGTAGCTCTCCCAACGCTTAGCGCCCACCAAGGGACCACCAGTATTCTCTGCTCCAGCCTCAGAGTGCAATAAGGAATCTACCAAGACACCAAAATGTGTGTTCCCCACCGCAAAGAAAGTCAAAGCACTTAGCTTCGAGAGTGGTGACATATCACCCTTTAAACACACTTTTTTTTTTCTCTCTCTCTCTCTCACCTCAAGTTGTAATAAGGAGTGACATGTCGCCCTCTCATTCTTTGAAAAACCATGTAAAGCAACATCAAATCGTGAAGTTCGGTAGGCACAACCCCGACCACATTATTTTCACCCCTTTCTAGGGTTTTCTGTATAAAAAAATCTCGTTGCCTACTATCTTTTCTCTTGGTGAGTTTGTGCGCTTGATCGCTCAGGAGCTAAGACAATCAAATTTAGACCGATCTATCGAGTGACTTGAGCAAGACACAGCAAACTTGTTGGTCATGATAGATTTGATAATTAATTATTCAAATCTGCATCACATCACACCATGCACGTCACCAGTTAAACAAGGTGAAGTGCTCGCCGATATATTTGAACAATTCACAGTCCCGATAATAACAAATAACGAAGTTTGGTCGGCACCACCCTGGCCGTGTGAGTTTTCACCTCTTTTCAGGAGTTTCCACGTATTAAACCCTCTTTACTTACTATCTTTTCTCTCTATAACTGTTTGGCGCTCGACCGCTTAGGAGATAAGACGGTCCGATTGAGGTCGATCTACCAAGAGCCCTGAGTGAGCAGCTACAGACTTGTTGGTCATTGGTGTGAGACTCCTTTATTTTTTTTCCTTTTGCCTCGGGCTCGCACCAGTCCAAGGGGAGTCTTATGCCCAAAATACCACCTTGTGGTGACACCAACTCACGGGTTAGTCACCAATACAAGACACCGATCCTATTGGCTAAATCAAACATCAAGGTCAACCATAAATTATCAGTAAGAAACTATAATAGACCGCAAATCCACTTCACACATGACATGTATATCATAAAAGAGATGTCCACAACAAGATAAATGTCTAAAAGAGCTTATGTCTAGAACAAAGTTCAAATCACTCGTTACAGATCTCGTGGAAGCACTCTTATATGTCAAACACTCAAATTTATCCATGGTGGAGTAGTAGTACGCCGTATCAACTCCTTAAGTCCTGCCATCCTGGCCTGATGGTCCTCCAAGGCATCGTGTTGCTGCTCCGGCTTTTGGTGCCCCTGGTGTTACTGCCACATCTGACTGTTAGTCAAGGAGACTAAGTTTGTTTTGTCCTCCCCTCCCCCCGAGACTCCTAGACACCGGGTGGGAGGATGGAAGAAAAGACAACAACAACAAAGTATAATAAGGCATGTGATAGTGGCCCTATATAGCATAGTAATAAGTAAAGTTCTGCATAACTATATGTAAAAGGAATAAATCTACACAAGTAGTTCTAATATGAGACAAAAAAATAGTGAGTAAAGTAAAGAAGTAAATGTAAGTATCTACCATCACAAAAAAGTAGCTTAACTTATATATATGAATGCTAATACAAACTTATAAGTTACGGTTCAAGATTTATAAGTAACTAATCATATAAAAGAGCACATACTAATTTATATGATTAAGATCTTGTTGTATGCAATGTTACATATGCTATGCAATATAATGCTTATGATTAGGATCTTGTTGTATGCAATGTTACCTATGTTATGCAATATAATGCTTATGCTAATTTATATGATTAAGATCTTGTCATATAAAAGAGCCCAAACTAATGTATATGATCGAGATCTTGTCGTATGCAATGTACGTATGTTATGCAATATAATGCTCATGCTATGATTTCATACAGTTGCAACTCACACACATGACTCTGTGCGCATAGACCTATCGTTTCCACTTTTTGGAGGTAGCTAACTACTCAAGTACTACCCATTGTGGCTAACGGAGGAAGTGGAGTGGGTATATTCACTATTAGGCGGGTATGCACACTACTAGACTTAGACCTTATATACGCCTCAATGCTAAAAAAACAACATCAGAGACTTTGTGTCTCTTGCTGGAATCCACCAGTCTTTTAGGCTAAGTAAATGGTCATTAGGAAAATGTCACCAAGACATCATCTGAGCTGGCCCTCTAGACCACAACTACTTGTCAAGTCAATGTACACTCGTCGATGTGACGACTAAGGTACTACCAAAGACCCGCCACATCATATGCACATACAAATGTATCACCCTAACCATTCATAACCGAGCCTCCAGCTCTTAGGCCTATCTAGCCTCCATGCCATAACCAACCGAACCTTAGCTCCCCGGACTATCCGGTCCTTCTCAACCATAACTCATCATCCCTATTGGATGATGTTCACTGGTTCTAAGGACTTCTTACTTAATCTACTTTTTTACTTATTGTTTAGTTATGCTTAAAGATTTAGAGTGAATCTTAAACTTCCCGAGGACTATTTGATGAAGGGCTCGCAACAGTAGTAGGAGGTATGATGGGTTGAATCCCAAATCTCCTTTTCTCAAGACATTTAATCTTATTGGTGGCTACCCTTCATTAAAGCCCTATCTCAATGTTACCCTTGATATCCTAATATAGATCTATAACTCTTTTTTGGGGGGGGGGGGGGGGGGAGTTGATCTATCGTTTGAACTCCAAAGTTAACTACTCCTCCTAGAGTTCATGAGTGCTATCTCTCGTTACTGCTTGAAACATTGCTCTAGGAATCAAATTAGAAGTCTAAGGTGCAACATGATTAAATTAATATCCTTCCAGAAATTTGGAAATTTCTAGAATGTTTAAATCTCCATTATTTCATTTATTCAATGTGTGACATGATTCTAAATTTAATTCAAAACTATAGGGAAAATGTGCTCCGAAAATTCTTCCAATTTTTAGGGCTTACATAAATGTTATTCTACTGTCGTATTTCAGGTTTCATCTAAAATCCAAGTGTTATTACTTGTCAAATCATTAAATCTTATTTTTGCTAAATGCTAGTCAACATAAAAAAATTAAATTAATCATGTCATTTATGAAGCAGCTACCAAAAATATAGGGCCAATTAATCTAAAATTGATTCCAAAGGTTCTTCATGTCATAAAAAGTGAATAACCAGATATTCTTATATTTTTCTAATTAATTTGGTCATAATACTTGTATTTGATAAATATGTGACAATTTCCAAGTTACACATGAAGTATCAAAATCTGATGTCCAAATATTCCAAGTAAATTTCCAGAGGTATATTATGACATAAAAATGTGTTTAAAAGGGAATCACAATTTTCCATAATAATTTGATTATTTAAAAATCGTCAAATACTTTTATAAGACAATTACATCATTGAACAAGAACTATATAATTTATTCATCCAAAAAATCGAAATAAATTTTTAGAGGTTTATCATGCTCTAAAATGTGTCTGGCCAGAGAATTCAAATTTTATAAATTAATATGACCATGATTAGTTCATATATTCATTAATATGACAAATATAAATAATGATATTTCACAAGAAAAATGGTACTCAAAACTTCTCTTTAAATTCACAGAGGTGTGTTTTGGCCTAGCTAAACTTGTGATCGAGATTTGGACTTTTATAATTTGTTTAGTCACATTTTTTTATTTATTTCAAAGTGTGACATAATTAATAATAATGTAATTATTAGGAAAATTATGACAAAAATCCTAATTTCACCAGAAGTGATATATTTCATTGTAATACAAGCATGATAAAAGTTTCACTGACATGCAAAAAACATTTTGGGAAAAACCTAGAATTTTTAGAGGAAAAAGCTGTGAGTGGCATTCTCCTATGCTACAGTGGAAATTCGAAGAGAGATAGAATCTATAATCCAGTCACAAAAAACTTACAATAACTATTAATGTTATTATTGATGAATAGAAATCTTGGAACTGGGAAACACCTTCAGGTCAAACTCTTGTGCCAGTTGTTGAAGCCAAATATGACCTCAACGGGAGTTCGAAGAAAAGGGGGTGCAGCCAAAACCTACTTCTCTCAAGTCTCAACCCTCGACTGGATTCAAAGGACCTAAGACTGACCCAAAGCCTCAGCAGGGAGGTCCCACCTCACACCCGGAAGATCTCTGAGAGCTTCCCCTCCAAAGCCAAAGCTGGGCTAGGAGCTCCTCAGAAAGCACTGGAATTTGAGAGGTAATGACAACTTGCTTTCTAAGGAGCCCTTATGGGTCTATTTATAGCATCTTGCTGATCTGAAATTACTGAAAAGCCCCTAGTTGGTCTGCCAATAGCCGAATCCCGCTGTTTTTCTGGGGGTACTGAGGTAATTTCTCCCGAGGGCAATTAGGACATTTTACCCAAGGCCCTGGGCCCCCCTCGGCGAGAGCTGAGCCGAGGACCTCCTGTCCAGAGCCTGGCGCGAACGCTCTCGCCTGCTTACAGGCGAGAGCCCTTTGAGATTGGAGCCTGGTGCAAGCGCAAGCGTTCCCGCGCTGGCCGCGCTCGACGATCTTGGCCCACTGTTCTCCGTTCGACGATTCAGTTGCGCTCGCCGATCTTGGATCGACGATCTGGCGCGATCGTTCCCGCCCACTTGGGCGAGATCTTCTTTAGGGCGGGAACTCCTTCGGCTAGCCCAATTGTGACCATTGCGCCTCTTGGTCTGACTCAGCGAATATGGGGTTGTACATAATCCCCGCTCTTTTTGAGCTAGCTCTGCGCTCGAAAAGACATGTCCAACCCAAAAATATTCGCTGAGCACGTGTCAACATCAGGGAATCTTTCGGTGTGCCGTACGGTGTCTATAAATACGTGTGCTGATAGACTGCCATAACACTTCCCTCGAGTCGTCATTCTTAGCCAGAGCTCTCGCCTCCTCGCGGGATGCCTTCCAAGCGCGCCGACAAACCGCTTCCGCAAGATCTGCAAGACCGCATCAATGCGGCACAGGCGCGAGCCAGGGCTAACAGCGCCCTGGTTGCCCAATGGCTAGCGAGGTATTCGTCGGCCGCCGAGCCTTCTCTGCCCAAGAAGAAAAAGAAGAGGGCGAAGGTGGTTCAGCGGGACCTGCCCCACGAGAACAGGAGCGCGCCTACCCCAACCCCTAGTCGCGCGGACGGCCCCTCGCCGCGGAAGGTATGCTCGATTTACCAATTATTGAAAGCACCAGCTGCTCAGTAGTTGACGCGATATCTCTCGCAGGAGACGGTTCCCGATGCTGTCGCGTCCCCGCGAGAACCCCTGGATCCATCCTCTAGCCATCTCGAGGATCAACCGCGGGTTCCAGAGGTGGCTCCTCCACCTGAACCGAACACCGCATGTAACTGTTCCCCTCTTGCTCTTAACTCAAATCTTTGAATGCTGAACTGTTTTCTCGCAGCGCCAGTTTTCGCACCGCCGGGCCTCGCCACCCAGGAGAGCGGGGCAAGAGCTGCGAATCAGCCTGCCCTCGCGGTTGATTCCTCCCTACCGGCGGGAGGAAATACTGCCGAATCCTCCGCGCCTTCGCTAGACGCCAGCCATCCTGCGGGAGAGGAGACCCGCTCCCCCGCTCCCGACCAAGCCGGGATCACCATTCGCAAAGTTTACCCTCCCAGAAAAGGAAAGCCAATTCACCTACTCTTTGGAGCTGGGGGGGGGGGGGGGCTGGGCCTTCTCGCCTGCCGTCGACCGGGGGGCCTTGTCATGCTGCAGGTATATGGAAATTTTACCGTAACAATCCTCTAGCTCTCGCTATAACAGGAACTCTTTTGCCAGGGGACATGGGATCGCGGCTTGGAGCTGAGGTGGAGGAAGAAGAAGAAGAAGAAGAATAAAGAGAGGGGGAAGATGGCGAGAGCTCCCCCTTCCCTTCGTCTGACGAGATGGAGGAGATCTTGACCGGTGCCGGGAGCGCTAAAAGACGGGGGAAGAAGGTCGCCGCCATCCTATCGAAGCTCATCCGGCGAGAACGGGTCCGCGACCTTGCGGCAAAAGAGTTTCGCCAGTCAGTATAAAAGAGGCTAGAGACTCTGGAGCGGGATTATCTTATCGGCGAGATGGACCGGCCGGGGGGAGCTACCGCCGGATCCTCACCTGAGAGGTGCATCGAGCGAATCCGGGATCTGTCTCGCCGGGTTGACCTGGGATGCAGTGTTCTGTCGTCCTACTTCAACCCGCAGGCGCCACCCCGGACCAAGCTGCGGGAGCGAGGGAAATGGCGGTGGGAGCAAGGGAAATGGCGCTGGGAGCCTTATTGAACCGCGAGACCTCCCCTTCTCTTCCCCAGGCCTTCCCCTTCTCAGATGTACCCTTATTTATTCACTTAGAACTGTAACTAATAATTCTGCACTTATCGCTTACTTTTTTATCCCGTTCTCGCTCAGCGAGAGCAATAACTCGGCACTTATTACTTTTTATTATTGTATGCGTATATATGTTATTTTCCTGGGCTCTTGGTTGGCGAGAGCTACCTTGCTTCCGCCTATCTTTCCTGTCGCATGTCATCTCACAACGTTTGCGCTAGTCATTTAGTCAATCGGTCACTATCAAACTCGGGCGGGAAAAACGAAGCGTCGCTGACCTAGGACGCGCCGGCTGTACCCCCGCCGCCTTTTTAAAAACAGCCATCATCATCACGGTTTTCTATAAATAGGGAAGCTCACCTACCACATTCATTTCTTCGATCCAAGTCTCTCTCCTCTTCTGTTGCTTTCGCGGTCTCTCCAAAGCTCTCGCTTGTCTCCGCCTTCCTCTTCCGTTCTCGTACCGTTCTCGCTCTCGCCTTCTTCTCGAAGTTCTCGCCTTCAAACTTCATCGCGATGCCGGGCGGAGGCGAGGGACGTTCCAACTGCGCGGAAGCTTTTCAGAAGCATCTTTTTCCTTCCTGCACTCTCACCGTGGATGAGTTTAACCTAATCAAGACTCAATACGTTCCCGCCAGCTTCACCGCGCGGAACCCGGGCAATCATGACAAGGTAAACACCGCAGGGGAGGGGGAGCTCGCCATCCCCATCGAGCACTTCGAGGTGGGCTTCCGCCTCCCGCTGTGGCCCGAGATGCGGCAGGCCCTCCGGTATTACGGGGTGGTTCCCGCGCAGCTGAACCCCAATTCAGTTGCGATTCTCGTGGCTTTCATATGTTACATGCGATCCGAGAGGATCGAGTTCAGCCTGCCGATCTTCCGCAAGCTGTTCACTTTCCGCGCAAAAGGAGGGGTGGTATTCTTCTCGGGACAACTGCTCAAGACAATCGGTCTCGCCAACAAGCACCATCACTGGGGCGAGAGGTTCATCTTTGTTTCCGGCGACTTCGGGAACGTGCCTCTCGCCCCAATCCAATACGAGGATGCCGCCTACAAGCCCCCCTCCTTGGGCTCGCGCGAGAGCGCCCTCCTCGAGTTCTTTGGAACCAAGGACTTCGACGTCCTTTTCCTTCGGTGAGACGTCGATTCACTCCTCCCTGTGCTTCCAGGAGAAGGTAAAGTCTCGCCTTTATCTTGCTGTTCCTTGTCTTCTTCGAGGTTGGAACTTAGTATTGTCGCTTTCGCAGGAGAGCGCGAGATCCCTCTTCACCAACCATTTGACGAGGCTCGTGCTAGCGGGAGCCAACCTCTAAGAGACCCGCTGGCTCTTGCAAAGGCCGCTGCACATGCCTGCCGAAAAGAGCCGCCCCCGCCTCCTTCATCCGGTGCCGCGAAGCGAAAGCCCGGTGCCCCTGCGCCTCAACCAATCAAGAGACCCAAGTCGACTGATACCGAGAAGGGCAAGGCCGTTATGGTGCCGCCCTCCCGACCTCTCCCTCCAGGCCGCTCCTTTGAGGAGGTCTTGCAGGCTGTCAGCGAGATCGCAGCCACCAGGGGCGGCCGTGAGGACCCTGCCGAGAACCCTCAGGCCCCTGGTGCTGCAGAGAGCGAGGGAGTCGCCGCCGGGACCTCCGACCAGTCCCTGTCTGGAGAGGTGCCGCTGGGCCATCGCAATTTTGGTCTCGGCATGAGGTGCCTGGACGCGGAGAACAAGCCGTTGCTTCAGTGGGATCCCGACGCCAACAAGGTCTCGATCTCGTCCCTCTTGCCAAGCTGGGCAGAGCGAGACGAGGTTACTGGCGAGGCTTTCGCCCTAGGTTACTGCCTCTACAGCCGAGAGGATGCCAGTGTCTACGACATGATGTCAACCCGGCTGTTGGATTACGATTCTACTCACGCCCTGATGCGCGGGCTGGAGCTTGCGCACATGTGTGCTCGCCGGAGCATCACAATAGACCGTAATTTTCAAGACATGTTCAAGGCTAGGGATGATGCGGTGGCTCAGGCGGCTACTCTGGCCAAGGAGCTGGCCGAGGCCCAACAACTGCTAACTTCGCGCCAGGCAGAAGGGGTAAGCGAGATCTTTCACAGCGCTTGCTCTCGCTACCTTAACTCTTCTCTTTTATGCTAACCTTTTCGCTGTTCAGGATTCCGCCCAAGCCACGCTTCGCGAGGAGCTATCCCAAGCTCGATACGACAACATCCTTCTGAGGGAGCAGATTGCGCGCCTGGAGACGAGTGCGGCCCCCACGCTGGATGAGAGACTGAAGAGTCGGTACTACTCGGTCTATGATATTGACAAGCTGCTCCAGGCCAACGCACATGATACAGTCAAGTTGACGCTGGAGACGCTGCGAGACGTCAACTGCTAGGATGGGAGGGGCAAAGACATCACCGCCCAACAGCTCGCCCCCTGGCTCTTCGAGCCCATTCCAAAGCCCCCGAGCGCCCCTGATACCCCACCCTCGGATGTCCCAAAATCCCCTACAGCGGGTGGCGAGACCTCCGGGGAGAGCTCCGGCGAAAGCTCCAGCGGGAGCTCAAGCGGGAGCTCTGAGGGGTACAACTTGTCTCCTTAAGGGGCCCCTCTTTCTTTTCTTTCCACCTCAATGTAAAGCGCGAGACGCTCTAAGCTTGTATTTATATAACATATTTATTGCAAATGTTTTCATTGTAAATGCCTCGTCCAGTTATTGTGAATGTGCTTGATGTAGTTGTTGTAGCCGAATGTTTCCTACGTATGCTTCCGCCGAGGCCCCTTGACCCCCCTAGGATAATCTTAGCGACGAATCGGCGGGAACTTGCTGCAAACTGTCAGCCGAAAGCGTGGCTCACGAACCGTTAAGACGGGACCGTCCTCCTTTAGCCTGCGCGAACCACTTCAGACCCGTCGCATAACGATTCCGCCTGTCTGCTTGAGAATATTAACAGGAGCCTTCTCGGCAAAAGCCCTCCCTTGGCGAGACCTCCTTGACGGGGATTTCCCTGTCGAGATCTATTCCGGCCGAGACCTTCCTTACCTTTACCTCTTTCTATTCCTTGTCCAAACCAAACCAGACCTAACCTGTCCTAACCTCTTTCCCACAAACCAAACTTATCCCCCACAGGCGAGCCTAAGGGCCTGCCAGCTAGATGAGAGCCTGCGCAGCGGGTCTACCTAGGGCCGAGCCGAGCCCGGGGTGCCGATGACGTTCTCAAACCAACCAAACTCGTCCCCCACAGGCGAGCTTTCGGACCTGCCAGCTAGATGAGAGCCTGTGCAGCAGGTCTACCTGGGGCCGAGCCGAGCTCGGGGTGCCGATGAAGATCTCAAACCAACCAAACCTATCCCCCACAGGCGAGCCTTCGGACCTGCCAGCTAGATGAGAGCCTGCACAGTGGGTCTACCTAGGGCCGAGCCGAGCTCGGGGTGCCGATGAAGATCTCAAACCAACCAAACCTATCCCCCACAGGCGAGCCTTCGGACCTACCAGCTAGATGAGAGCCTGCGCAGCGGGTCTACCTGGGGCCGAGCCGAGCTCGGGGTGCCGATGAAGATCTCAAACCAACCAAACCTATCCCCCACAGGCGAGCCTTCGGACCTGCCAGCTATATGAGAGCATGCGCAGCGGGTCTACCTGGGGCCGAGCCGAGCTCGGGGTGCCGATGAAGATCTCAAACCAACCAAACCTATCCCCCACTGGCGAGCCTTCGGACCTGCCAGCTAGATGAGAGCCTGCGCAGCGGGTCTACCTGAGGCCGAGCCGAGCTTGGGGTGCCGATGAAGATCTCAAACCAACCAAACCTATCCCCCACAGGCGAGCCTTCGGACCTGCCATCTAGATGAGAGCCTGCGAAGCGGGTCTACCTGGGGCCGAGCCGAGCTCGGGGTGCCGATGAAGATCTCAAACCAACCAAACCTATCCCCCACAGGCGAGCCTTCGGACCTGCCAGCTAGATGAGAGCCTGCGCAACGGGTCTACCTGGGGACGAGCCGAGCTCGCGGTGCCGATGAAGATCTCAAACCATCCAAACTTATCCCCCACAGGTGAGCCTTCGGACCTGCCAACTAGATGAGATCCTGCGCAGCGGGTCTACCTGGGGCCGAGCCGAGCTCGGGGTGCCGATGACGATCTCAATCCAACCAAACCTATCCCCCACAGGCGAGCCTACAGACCTGCCAGATAGATGAGAGCCTGCGCAGCAGGTCTACCTGGGGCCGAGCCGAGCCCGGGGTGCCGATGACGTTCTCAAACCAACCAAACCTATCCCCCACAGGCGAGCCTTCGGACCTGCCAGCTAGATGAGAGCCTGCGCAGCGGGTCTACCTGGGTCCGAGCCGAGCTCGGGGTGCCGATGAAGATCTCAAACCAACCAAACCTATCCCCCACAGGCGAGCCTTCGGACCTGCCAGCTAGATGAGAGCCTGCGCAGCGGGTCTACCTGGGGCCGAGCCGAGCTCGGGGTATTACACAACACATAATTATGTTATACTATGAAAAGTTTGACAATAGTTAAGAGAAAATCAATCGATGTAGTATAATAAGTTTATTCTTGAGATACATGATTACGTCCTTCCCCCTTCAGGGGTAGAAGCGTTTTAGGTCATCACCGCTCCAAGTGTGGCTTACGGCCCTCCCCTCCACGTCCTAGAGGTAGTATCCTCCTATTCCGAGGACTTCCTTCAATATGTATGGTCCTTCCCAGTTCGGGTGGAGCTTGCCCACGGGAGCCGACCTTCTTGCTGCGTCAACCTTTCTCAGCACCAGATCCCCTTCAGTAAACTGCTTGACCCTGACATGCTTATCAAAATGCTTGGCCATTCGCCGCTTGATCTCTTCTTGCCTGATAGCCGCTACGTCTCGCAACTCTTCCACCATATCCAACGAGAGGCGTTTCCCCTCCTCATTCTCCAACCTCCAAGTCTCGTCTCCTTCGCCCGCGGCTGTGACTCGCGGGGACCGGACCTCGAACTCCACTGGTAGGACGGCCTCACACCCATGAGAGAGCTTGAAGGGGGTCTCACCGGTGGCCGTGTTCGGGGTCGTTTGCAGGGCCCACAGGACCGAGGGGAGCTGCTCCACCCAATTCCCCTTTAAGTTCTCCACCTTCTTCTTTAGTATGTTCACAATGATCTTGTTTGCCGCTTCCACCTGGCCGTTACTCCGGGGGTGGTGGATGGAGGCAAATCAGAGATCTATCCCTAGTTGGGCGCAGAAGCTGATGAACTACTCGCTGGCAAACTGGGGGCCGTTATCTGTCACTATTGCTTGGGGCAACCCATGTCTGCAAATGATCTCCCCCCAGACGAAGTTCCTTATGACCTGCGAGGTGACCTTGGCTAAGGCTTTAACCTCCAGCCACTTCGAGAAATAATCGACCATGACCAAAAGGAATCTCCTCTGCCCACTAGCCGGAGGAAAGGGCCCAACTAAATCCATTCCCCAGATGGCGAACGACCACGGTGTCGTGATACTTCGGAGCCTCTGAGCTGCCAAGAGCTGAAGGGGGGCGCAGAGCTGACATTTTTGATACCTCTTCGCAAACTCCGTGGCATCCTTCCTTAGGGTGGGCCAGAAGTACCCCTGCCTGACCACCCTTGCCTTCAGCGTCCTTCCTCCAGAGTGACTGCCGCACTCGCCCGAGTGCACCTCCCTCAATATCTTCGGGATCTCTTCTTCGGTCACACATCTAGCTAGGAGCCCTGAAAACATCTTACGATGCAGGCCCCCCTCCATCATTAGGTAGTGAGCTGCTTTGCGCTTGAAGCTTCTCCCGACCTTGGTCCCCTCAGGAAGTTCACCGGTGGTTAGGAAGGTCACAAATGGATCCACCCACGACGGTTGCCGATCTACCACCATCAACTCTCCTTCCTCGATAGCTGGTCGAAATAGCTCTGTCAAGGTCCCTCCTCCCCGAGGTCCGAACTTGGCTAATCGATCGGCGGCTACGCTTTCTTCCCTTGGAACGTGTTGAATTGAGAATGATCGGAACCCTCCAATGATCGCCCTTACCTTGGAGAGGTATTTGATGAGGGTAGGCTCCCGAGCTTCAAACTCTCCCCGGATCTGCGACGCTACTACCTTGGAATCCGTGAGAGCTTCCACATCCTGGATCTCCAGTTCCTTTGCCAAGCGAAGGCCGGCGATCACGGCCTCATACTCCGCTTGATTGTTGGTTACGGGGAAATGTAAAATGACCGCTTGCTCTATGGTTACCCCATGAGGACTTGTCAATACCACCCCTGCCCCGAGGGAGTGCCTTCCCGAGGCCCCATCCACCATCAACTTCCATGCTTCTCGAGGTTGCTGCTCTCCCCCCTCGACTTCAACAATGTAGTCTGCTAGGAAGTCCACCACTGCCTGTGCCTTGATGGAGAGTCTTGGGATAAAAGAGATGTCGAACTCATTTAGCTCAATGGACCACTTAGCCAGTCTCCCCCAGTGCTCCACTCCTTCGAAGATCTTGCGAAGAGGGTGGTCGGTCACTACCCTAATCGAATGTGCTTGAAAGTACGGCCGGAGTTTCCTTGCCGCGATGACCAAGACGTAAGCGAGCTTTTCAAGGATGGGGTAGCGGAGCTCTGCTTTCCTCAATATCCGGCTGACGTAGTAGATGGGCAGTTGCTTCTTTCCTTCTTCCCTCACTAGGACGGAGCTCACCGCCTCCGCTCCTACTCCGAGGTACAAGGTCAGGTCCTCCCCTTCTTTCGGGCTCTGAAGCAGAGGAGCCTGAGAGAGTTGCCTTTTCAGCCCTTGGAAGGCCTCTTCGCACTCGGTTGTCCACTCAAACCTTTGATTCCCCCGCAGCACTTTAAAGAATGAAGAACACTTGTCTCCTACCCTAGAGAGGAACCTGCTCAGCCCAGCCAGCTTGCCTGTCAAGCGCTGGACCTCCTTGGCGTCGCGAGGTGACTCCAAATCCAGGATGGCCTTTACCTTGTCCGGGTTGGGCTCCACCCCTGCCGGAGTCAGAAGATGCCCGAGGAACTTCCCACGGCTGGCCCCGAAGACACACTTCAAGGGGTTCAGCCTCATCTTGAACCTTCTTAAGGTGGCGAATGTCTCCTCCAGATCTTGTAGGTGCGAAACCATGCACTTGCTTTTGATCATTAGGTCGTCGACGTAGACCTCCAAGTTCCTCCCCCTCTGATCCCGGAAGACCCGATCCATCATGCGCTGATAGGTATCCCCTGCGTTCTTTAGCCCAAATGGCATCATTTTGTAACTAAAGCATCCCTCCCTCGTGATGAAGGAAACATCCTTGGTATCAGGAGGGTGCATCCGGATCTGGTGATAACCTGAAAAAGCATCTAAAAAGCTCATGACAGAAAAACCGACGGCTGAATTAACCAGCGCGTCGATCCGAGGCAGGGGGTAGCAATCCTTAGGGCATGATTTATTTAACAAAGAAAAGTCAATACACATTCTCCATTTACCACCTCCTTTTTTAACCATTACCACATTTGAAATCCAGCCCGGATACTGGATCTCCGAGATGAAGCCAGCCTCCAGGAGCTTCCTGACCTCCTCGCGAATGGGCTCCTCCAGCTTGGTGGCGATGGCTCTCATCTTCTGGCATATGGGGCGAGTGCGGGGGTCCAAGTTCAGGCAATGGCAGGCCACGTCTGCGTCGATGCCCGGCATGTCCGACGCGCTCCAGGCGAAGATGTCGACGTTTCCTTGAATGCAAGCCCGCACTTGCTCCCGGGCCTCGGGACTCAAGCCCCCGCTGACCCGCACCCTTTGCACTTTCCCTGCGCTGGTGAAGACCTCCATCTCCACCACTTCTTCGGCCGGCTCCAGCCGCGACTGCTCCCAGCCGGCCTTTGCCTCTTCCTCCAGCTCCAGCTCTCCCCTTTCTACCTCTTCCTCAACCTCCATCGCTTTTACCAGCCCCTCCTGCTGCTACTCGACTCCCACCCCCCTCGGGGCCTCTCCATCAACTCCTGCCGCTTGTTCTCCTACTTCCATCGCCCCTACTGGGCTCTCCTGCTCCTCGTCCCCCCGGACCACCTGCACATCTCCTTGCTACTTCTTAGTCTCCCCTTCTCCCAATTCCTCTCCAACTATCTCTCTTGCCTCCTCTAGGCCCATTCCCTCTTCCTCAACGACCTCCTCAAGTGCTGTCATCTCAATCTCCAACTCCTCTGCCTCTGCCATCCACGACACAGTGTTGACTGCTATAACGTAGCATTGTCTTGCCACCTTCGGGTCCCCTCTTACCCTGACCTGCACCCCTCATTGTTGAACTTGAGGCATTGATGGAACGAGGAGGGGACGCAGCGAAAGGCGCTGATGAGGGGGTGCCCAAAGATGGCATTATAGCTGCTTGGGGCGTCCACGATCATGAACCTGCAGTTCCGTGACACGCCCCCAACTTCACGTGCAACCCTACTCCCCCTTCCACTTCCTTCCTCTCTCCAGAGAATCTAAACAACGGCCCATCCGAGGCCAAGATCCTCTTCCCTTCAACCCTCATCTCGTCGAAGGCTTTCTTGAAGACGACATTCACTGAGCTCCCATTATCCACTAGTATCCTCGAGACCGTATAATTTTCTACTGCCGTCTGGATCACCAGGGCGTCACAGAATGGATCCTCATAGTCTGACATGTCTGCTGACGAGAAAGTGATTTTTTCTTCTGGTGGGGGAACCTGGGAGGTAGAGGCGACCCCTCTTTGGTACATGGTTTGCAGGCTCCCCTTGCGGGTTGCCTCAATCCCCACCCCTCCGTGAATCACCCCGATTCCTCCCCGGGTCCCCACATTTACCCGATCTTCACACCTATCTTCCACCTCGCCCTGCTGCACCTCTACTATCCTCACTGGTGGATCTTGCCTCCCTGCTCCTCTTGCTTCTCTTAACTCTAAGAACTCCGGGCAGGTGGCCGTTGCGTGACCTTCCTCCAGGTGGAAGTCACAAAAAAGCAACGCCTCCCAGCCCCTTCTTCCCTCTCCTCTCCCTCTTCTTCCTCCTCCTCGAGCTCCTCTTCCTCTTCCTACTTCCATGACCTCTTGCGGTGGCGGGGCACGAACCCCCGGTGCCTGCCTCCATGCCGGTTGATCGAACCTTCGAGGTTCCCGAATATTATCTCTTCCCTGGTAGCCCCCTCCTTGGCCCTGGGGGCGACCCTCCTGAGGCCTCCAACCCAACCGGTTGTTCGGCTCCCGGGCCCCCCATCCCTGCTGCTGCCCAAACCTTCGGGGCTCTTCCCTTCTCCTTTCTTCCCTTTGCTCCCTCTGTTCCCTCGGCTCCTTCTGTCTTCCTGCCGTTGGTTCCTTCACGTCGTCCTCCGCCAGCCTGGCCAACTTCCTGGCGAATGCTGGGTTTGCTCTCTAGAAGTCAATCTCCTTTGCCGCCCTCTCCATGAGCTCCTCGAAGGAGAGGGGGGGGGGGGCACTCTCTTCAATTCCATGCTAAAGAATCCCGGTCTCAGCCCCAGGGTGAAGGCCAGCATCAATGCGTACCCTGGGACCTCTTGGACCAGGAGGATCTCTTCCTGAAACCGGTCGACATATTGACCCAGCGTCTCATCCGGCTTCTGCCTCACCGCAAACAGGCACTCCGCCTCCTTCTTCCGCTTCTTCGAGGTTGAGAACCTCAACAGGAAACTTCTCCGCAGATCCTCAAAACTGTAGATTGATCTTGCTGGCAACTGGTGGAACCAGTCTCGATCCCTCTCCTTCAACGTGATGACAAACAGCCGGCACTTGAAGGCATCCATCATCTGCCTTATCGATACAACGTCCTCAAACCACTGTACGTGCTGTACAGGGTCATCCTTCCCCGAGTAGTAGGACATGTCAGGCTCCCGGAACCCCTTCGGTACCGGAGCTGAGATGATGAGCTCGTTAAATGGGTTCTCGCCTCCTGCCTAGAGAGAGGGTACGTCCCGCGGCCTCGGCTGGCTTGCCCGATCCGCGAGACCGTGCCCCGGGAAGAGCTCCCGCATTGCCGCTTCCTTCTCTCCCAGATCCGTCAGCGCCTCCTTGCCCGGGCGCTGGCTCTGGCCTGGGAAGAGTTCCCGCGCTGCCACATCTCTCTCGCCAGCCTCCCCCGGGACCTCCTTTCCCGGGCGCTGCCCTGGGGCATTCTCGCACAAGAGCGGGACCTCTTCTATCGGGACCTGAGGGGTGACCCACTCGCCTCTGGCCGAGAATGCCAAACTGATCGTCTGCAGGACCTCTCGCCTGAATTCATCCAGCATCCTCTTCGTCGCTTCCTCTCCCCGGGTGGGGGAGCCTCCAGAACCTGACCCTTCACCTTCACCTCCAGCCATGGGACAAAACTTAAGGCTTTCTTGAATCGGCTGCCTTCCACGCTCACCGCACCAGAACTGTTGAAGCCAAATATGACCTCAACGGGAGTTCGAAGAAAAGGGGGTGCAGCCAAAACCTACTTCTCTCAAGTCTCAACCCTCGACTGGATTCAAAGGACCTAAGACTGACCCAAAGCCTCAGCAGGGAGGTCCCACCTCACACCCGAAAGATCTCTGAGAGCTTCCCCTCCAAAGCCAAAGCTGGGCTAGGAGCTCCTCAGAAAGCACTGGAATTTGAGAGGTAATGACAGCTTGCTTTCTAAGGAGCCCTTATGGGTCTAGTCAGCGGCCCCTACCGACCAAAGGAAGGCGCGCAGCCTGGGCGGTCAGACCGCTGAGACCTCCCAAGCCGTGCGGACTGAGCGGACAGGAAACCTGTCCGCCCAACCTAAGAAGCGACCTCCAGGAGGAACCTGGAGCAGGCCGCTACCGTCGAGCTGGCTGCCTTGGGAAGGATTGCCGATTTCGGGGTTCACATAATCCCCGCACTTTTTTAAGTTCTGAATAGAACTTCGAAAAAGTAGGAGATCGATGAAAATCGTGATCCACCCCAAAGGAAAAGAAGGGGGCAAGGAGAGATAGAACCAGATGCCTCTCCTTATGAGTTTGGTGCTGCCTGTCTTTTTCCTGCAAGAGAAAAGTTAGTGTAGGCATGTATGGGAAGTACATCTTGTATGTACCTGGGTTTGCCTTTACAAAACAAAGAAGATGTGTCTTCTACTAAGTCCTGCAAGATGAAGGTGAGAGGAAAACATAAGAGCATAATAACTTGCAAGTACCTGATGGAGGCTTGCAAGCACCTGCTGATCTGAAATTACTGAAAAGCCCCTAGTTGGTCTGCCAATAGCCGAATCCCGCTATTTTTCTGGGGGTACTGAGGTAATTTCTCCTGAGGGCAATTAGGACATTTTACCCAAGGCCCTGAGCCCCCCCTCGGCGAGAGCTGATCCGAGGACCTCCTGTCCAGAGCCTGGCGCGAACGCTCTCGCCTGCTTACAGGCGAGAGCCCTTTGAGATTGGAGCCTGGCGCAAGCGCAAGCGTTCCCGCGCTGGCCGCGCTCGACGATCTTGGCCCGCTGTTCTCCGTTCGACGATTTGGTTGCGCTCGCCGATCTTGGATCGACGATCTGGCGCGATCGTTCCCGCCCACTTGGGCAAGATCTTCTTTAGGGCGGGAACTCCTTTGGCTAGCCCAATTGTGACCATTGCGCCTCCTGGTCTGACTCAGCGAATATGGGGTTGTACACCAGTGGTTACTCAAGATCATCTGTTAATCCCTGACTGTGAACCTGTGCCCTCCATCCCAGCCCCTACTCCTCAGGAAAATGTCCCTGAGGAATCTTCAGATGATTACAGCGGTGACGAGTCATCATTCCCTCATAAGTTCAAGACAGTTGCTGAAATTTATCAGAGTTTCAATATTGCGTTTTTACATTAAGGAACCATCTACCTTTTCTGAAGCTGTCACCAACCCCCAATGAGTGCATGCCATGGAAGATGAACTAAAGTCCATTGAAAGCAATGAGACATGGGTGTTGCCAAAATTTCCTCCTCACAAGAAGGATATAGGATTAAAGTGGCAGTGCAAAATCAAGTATGATGAGAATGGAGAAGTTAAGAAGTATAAAGCAAAATTAGTGGCCAAGGGCTATGCCCAAAAGCCTGGAATTGATTATGCTGAGACATATGCCCCTGTTGCCCATTTTGAATCTATACGTATGATACTAGCTATTGCCACCCAACTGCAATACCCTATTTACCAAATGGATGTCCAATCTATGTTCTTAAATGAAAGCATTGAAGAAGACATTTATGTGGAGCAACCCACTGGATATATAAGAAAAGGAGAAGACGGAAAAGTCTTGAAGTTAAGAAAGGCATTATACAGCTTAAAGCAAGCCCCTCGTGCTTGGAATTCCAAAATTAACACTCACTTGATTGAGACTGGATTCCATAGGACCAACAATGAACCAACCATCTATGTTAAGTGAGGCGCCAACAAGGAGGTCCTAGTACTATGTCTATATGTGGATGACCTGCTAATTACAAGATCTAGCATGAAGATCATTGATGACTTCTGGGCTCACATAAAGACAACATTTTAGATGACTGACCTAGGTTTGACTCGTTACTTCCTAGGAATCCAAATTTATCAAACCGCCAATGCTACCTACATTTCACAAAGTAACTATGCAAAGGATCTTCTAACTCGGTTTGAGATGCAGAATTCATGATCTACCAACACTCTTATGGCCAATGGAGATAAATTCAACAAAAAGGATGGAGAATTGAAAGTTAATCCATAAACTTATAGAAGTATGATGGGCTCACTGATGTATTTGACCAACAATTGACGAGACATTGAATTGGATATTACCATTTTGTCTAGATACATGCATGTGCCCAGTATCAATCACCTAGCAGGCGTCAAAAGAATCATGAGGCATGTCAATGACACAAAGAATTTTGGTCTAATGTATACCAGATGCAACTCCCCGCAGATAAATGGTTATTCAGATAGTGATTGAGTAGGTTATTCTGACGATCGAAGAAGCACATCTGGTAATCTATTTTTCTTGGGCAACAATCTTATTTCCTGGTCATCTAGGAAATAGAAGACAATCGCTCTCTCGTCTACCGAAGCTGAATATACTGCCTTAAGTGATGCAGTCAAGATGATGATGAGTATGTCTTCTATGTTGGTGGGGTGCTAAAGAGGCTAATGACATTTGGTACCTTGATAGTGGTTGTCCTAACCACATGACCTACAATAGGGGAGCATTTGTTTATCTTAATGAAAATGAATGTTCTTTAGTTTTTCTGGGAGATGGAAGCACTAAACACATAAAATGAAGGGCATGATTATTGTGCGTTCCACCTTAGGGAAAGTTAAACATATTACTGATGTTCAGTTTGTGTCTGATTTGGCCCAAAGCTTACTCAGTATAGGGAAGCTACTCAACAAGGGCTATAAACTTATTTTTGATGATCAGTAATGCACTACCATAAATAAGGCCTCAAATCAGATTATGGCAAGAGTTAAGATGGCAAGTAATAAAGTCTTCCCATTAAATCTTTCACAAGTTTACCAGAATATGAAGGTTACTAAAGATGGTACAAGTCAAAGTTGGCATCAAAGGTATGACCAATTGACCATCTTAATCTTGATGATCTTGAGAAACTTTATACACATAAGTTAGTTACTGGTTTACCTAGAATACAAACACCCCAACCTTTGTGCCACACATGTGCAAAAAAACAAAATTCACAAAGTTCATTTCCCTCTACAAGCCAATAAGAAATCTTCTGCTCCCCTGACTCTTGTCCATGTCGACATTTGGGGGTCTTCACGAGTTCCATCCATATCAGGGAAACAATATTTCTTGTTGTTTGTGGATGACTATACCAGGAAGATGTGGACTTACCATTTAAGTCATAAGTTAGATGCTTTCAAGAGCTTTAAGACATTCAAAGATCTTATTGAAAATGAAACAAACTTAAAAATCAAAGCAAATCCTTACAGACTGATAGGGGTGGTGATGTACAACCCCGTGTCCGGCGAGCAAGGTCACAGGGGAGCTCGGCAGCAGCAGGCGAGCTCGGCATCAGCAGGGGCGAGCCCGAGCTCGGCGTCCGTCGGCCAGAGATCGACGATCGGCGACCCCGAGCTCGGCATTCGCCGAGCGGGCTGCAACTCACGCCCTCGCAGTGGAGCTCAGCAGCAGCGGGCGAGCAGAGCATGCCGAGGTGGCCAGGGGTCCCAGCTCGCCTGGGGGTCAGAGGTACTTTTTACTGTTTTACCCCTGCTGGTCTGCCCATAGCCCTTCAAAACAGCGGAGTTTGGCTGTTGGCAGGCCCAGCCAAGGGTTTCCTGGTAATTTCAGGTCAGTTATTTTGGTTATTGGCAGTCCGGATTTCAAAAGCTATAAATAGGACCCAAGGGGTACCCCAGAAAGCAGGTTCTCCCAGTGCTCTTCTCCCCAAAAATCTTTTAAGTACTTTCTGAGGGTGCCTTAGCTCGGCTTCAGGCTAAGGAGGGGAAGCGCTCTGAGATCTTCCGGGTTTGTGGTAGGACCTCCCTGCCGAGCCCTTGAGTCTGTTTCTCCTCGCTTTTGTCGTTTTTCTTGCAGGAACAAAGTAGGCGCGAGACCACCCCCTTCCCCAAGGGCGAGCTCCACAGGAAGCCGGGTTTCGGTTTCAACATTTTGGTGCGGTGAGCGTGGACAGTGGTCAGCGCAGAAAAGTTTCCGCGAGCTCAATGACGGCACAAGGATCCGACAGGCCGAGCTCGCCCCCCCTCCCCCCCGCCTCTCGCAACGGTGGGAATGTTCGAAGACTTCAGAAGCGAGGTGCTGAATCTGGTCAAGTTCGCACTCGGCACGCGGGCCGAGTGCTCGACTCCGGCAAACCAGATAGCGGCCGCCCCCTCATTGGGCGAGGACGCTCCCGGCAGGCGAGCTGGGAAGGAGGTGGCCGAGGAAGGTTGAGGGTGCGAGCTCCCCGGGCGCGAGCTCTTCCCCGGCTCGGCAGGCCGAGGTCGCTTCGGCGAGCTGGGCTCGCGAGACTCGCCAGCTCGCCCAGTGGGAGGAGAGAGCCCTTTCAGCGAGCTGGTCTCTTCAGCTCCAGTTCCAGATGGGTTCAGGGAGCCCGAGATGTCCTATTACACTGGGAAGGGAGACCCGGTCCAGCATGTCCAATGGTTCGAGGACGTGGTCTCCATCCGTCAGATGTCGGACGGATTCAAGTGCCGGCTTTTCGCCATCACCCTCCGGGAGAAGGCAAAGGAGTGGTTCCACCAGCTACCGGCCAGCTCCATCTACTGCTTCGAGGATCTGCGCTGAGGATTCATACTGAGATTCACCACTTCGAAGAAGAGGAAGAAGGAGTCCGAGTCTTTATTTCACATTAAGCAAGGGGTGAACGAGATGTTGGGAAGCTATGTGGACCGATTCCAGGAGGAAGTTACTCAAGTCCAGGAGATGCCGGGCCATAGTCTGATGATGGCCTTTACCCTGGGCCTGCAGCAGGGTTTCTTCCGGATGGAGCTGAAGAGGGTTCCCCCCCTCTCCTACGAGGAGCAGATGGAGAGGGCGGCAAGAGAGGTCGACGGGGAGGCGTCGAACCCAGAATTTGCAAGGAAACTGGCCAGGTGGGCCACAGAGGAGGAGAAGGAGTCGAGAGGAGGAAAGGCACAGGAGGAGAGAAGAGGGGAGCCCAGGCAGAGGGAGCAGATGCAGCTCCAAGGGCAGCAGCAACCGAGGTGGGGGCGCCAGGAGCCCGACCGGCGGCTGGGATGGAGGCCTGAGTGGCAAGGCCAGGGGCCGCAGAGGGGGAACTTCGGAAGGGACCACTACCAGGGGAGGCAAGACCAGTTCCACCCCCCGGGCTGGAGGCAGGGCCAGAGGCCCCGGCTCCCCGATCAAGAAAAGGCCATGGCCATAGCCCTGGGAGCAAGGAGGGGAGCGTGGAGGAGGAGAAGAAGAGAGGTCAGGGTGGAGCTGCCCTATTCCGACTTCCACCAGGAAGAGGGGCACGCCACGGCCACCTGTCCGGAGTTCCTCGAGATGAGAGGGAACGGGGAGCGGCAGCAGCAGCAGGAGGCACAACAGGAAGTGAGGATTGAGGAGGTCCTGCCTCGGGCGGAGGAGGATCGGTGTGAAGACCGGGTGGATGTGGGAACCCGAGGGGGGATCGGGGTGATCCACGGGGGAGTAGGGATCGAGGCTTCCCGCAAGGCAAGCCTCCACACCATGTACCGGCGGAGCGTCGCCTCTACATCCCAAACCCCGCCACCGGAGGAGAGGATCACCTTCTCCAGGAGTGATCTGCCAGACCACGAGGATCCGTTCTGTGATGCGCTGGTCATTAAGGCGGCCATCGAGAACTTCACCGTCTCTCGGATCCTCGTGGACAACGGGAGCTCCGTCAACGTCGTCTTCAAAAAGGCGTTCGACGCGATGAAGGTGGAGACAAAGAGGGTGCTGGCCTCAGATGGCCCCTTGTTCAGATTTTCAGGAGAAAGGAAGGAAGTAGAGGGAGGAGTTGGCCTCCATGTCACCTTGGGGGGGGGGGGCAGTCCCGAAACTGCAAGTTCGTCATCGTGGATGCCCCCAGCAGCTACAGCGCCATCTTCGGGAGGCCTCTCATCAGCGCCTTCCGCTGCGTCCCCTCGTCTTACCACCAGTGTTTGAAGTTCAACGCTGAGGGGGTGCAGGTCAGGGTTAGGGGGGACCCAAAGGTGGCGCGAGAATGTTACGTCACTGCGGTGAACACCATCTCTTGGCAGGAGGGAGCCGAGGAGATGGGACGGAGGATGGAGGAGGTCGACCAGGAAGTAGGAAGGGAGGAGCTGGGAGAGAAGAGCTGCGCAGAGGAGGCAGCAGGAGGAGATCTGGAGGAGGTGGCCGAAGTGAGGGCCGTTGGAGGAGAGCCGGAGGAAGAGGTCCCCGTTCCGGAGGAAGGGGATGCCGAAGGATGGGCAGAGCAATCCAGGCTGGAGGCAGCAGAGGAGGTGGTGGAGCTGGAGGTGCTCACCCGAGGAGGACGGGTGGAGAAGGTTCGCGTCAGCGGAGGGCTGACCCCGGAGGACCAAGGCAGGATGCTGGAGTGCATCCAGAAGAACGTGGACATCTTCGCCTGGAACGCCGCGAAGATGCCGGGGGTTGACGCGGAGGTGGCTTGCCACCGCCTCAACCTGGACCCGAGAACACGCCCCGTTCAGCAGAAGAAGAGGTCCACCGCGGACAAGCTGGCGGAACCCATCCGGGAGGAGGTGGCGAAACTCCTCAAGGCAGGCTTCGTGTCTGAGATTCAGTACCCCGGCTGGGTCTCCAACGTGGTTATGGTTAAAAAAGGGGATGGCCGATGGAGGATGTGTATCGACTTTTCCTTACTTAATAAAGCTTGTCCTAAGGATTGTTACCCCTTGCCTCGGATCGACGCGCTGGTTGACTCAGCCGTCGGTTTTTCTGTAATAAGTTTTTTGGATGCTTTTTGAGGTTACCATCAGATCAGGATGCACCCCCCAGACATCAAGGATGTCTCATTCATCACCGGGGATGGATGCTACTGCTACAAGATGATGCCCTTTGGGCTGAAAAATGCTGGGGCTACCTACCAGAAGATGATGGACAGGGTCTTCAAGGAGCAAAGGGGAAAGAACTTGGAGGTGTACGTGGACGACCTCATGATCAAAAGCCGGGATGTGGATGCCCACCTCCGGGACCTGGAGGA
This sequence comes from Platanthera guangdongensis, assembly GCA_039583875.1. Classification (NCBI taxonomy): domain Eukaryota; kingdom Viridiplantae; phylum Streptophyta; class Magnoliopsida; order Asparagales; family Orchidaceae; genus Platanthera; species Platanthera guangdongensis. The sequence continues at coordinate 18,472,340 of CM077164.1, forward strand.
AACCTTCGCCACCCTGCGCAGATACAAAATGCGGTTGAATCCCCTTAAGTGTGTCTTCGGGGCCAGCCGAGGAAAGTTCTTAGGGCATCTCCTCACCCCCGCAGGGGTCGAGCCGAATCCAGACAAGGTCAAAGCTATCCTAGAGCTGGGGTCCCCGCGGAGTGCAAAGGAGGTCCAGCGGCTGACAGGGAAGCTGGCAGGGCTGAGTCGCTTCCTTTCGCGGGCAGGAGAAAAGTGCTCCCCCTTCTTCAAGATGCTAAGGGGGGGGGGGGGGGCAGAGGTTTGAATGGAGCAAGGAGTGTGAAGAGGCATTCCAGGCCCTCAAGGTGCAGTTGACACAGGCTCCGCTGCTCCAAGGGCCGAAGGAGGGGGAGGACCTGTTCTTATATCTCGGCGTCGGGGCAGAGGCCCTGAGCTCCGTCTTGGTTCGTGAAGAAGGGAAGAGGCAGCTCCCTATTTACTACGTGAGCCGGGTCCTGAGGAAGGCCGAACTCCGGTATCCGATCTTGGAGAAGCTTGCGTTCGCCCTAATCATCTCGGCTCGGAGGCTACGACCTTACTTCCAGGCACACTCAATCCGAGTGGTAACCGACCACCCCCTCCGCAACATCTTTGAGGGGGTGGAGCATTCAGGCAGGTTGGCCAAGTGGTCGGTGGAGATGAGCGAGTTCGACGTCTCCTTCGTTCCGCGGCTTTCGATCAAAGCCCAGGCGATGGCCGACTTTCTTGCTGACTACGTGGTTGAAGTGGCGGAGGAAGAACTCACTCGCCCGGCTCCTTGGAAGGTGAGGGTGGATGGAGCCTCGGGAAGGCATTCCTTAGGAGTAGGGGTGATCCTAGAAAGCCCTCAAGGGACCCGAATCGAGCAGATAGTGGTGGTACACTTTCCCATTACCAACAACCAGGCCGAGTACGAGGCCGTGATAGCAGGGCTGCGCCTGGCCAGGGAGCTGGGGGTATCAGATGTGGAGGTCCTTACCGACTCCATGGTAGTGGCTTCTCAGATTAACGGGGAGTTTGAGGCAAGGGAGCCCACCATGCGATCGTACTTGGCCAAGGTGAAGGGGGTCATTGGCACTTTTTAAACTTTCACCATCCGACACGTGCCCAGGGAAGAGAATGAACAAGCCGATCAATTGGCTAAGCATGGTCCCCAGGTGGGGGGCACCATCACCAACCTATTTCGGCCCTCCATCGAAGAAGGAGAGCTCATGGAAATCGATCAGCAAGCTTCATGGATGGATCCAGTGATTGTTTTTCTCTCCACAGGAGAGTATCCGGAGGGGGTGGACAAGAAGAAGCTGAGGCACAAGTCAGCATACTACCTCCTCCAGGACGGGCAGCTATACAGAAAGACCCTCTCAGGGATGCTGGCCCGCTGCGTAACCGAGGGAGAAGCGCGAAGGATCTTGGAGGAGGTCCACTCTGGGGAATGTGGGAGTCACTCCGGGAGTCGGACCCTGTAAGGGAGGATAGTCAGGCAAGGTTATTTCTGGCCCACCCTAGGCCGGGATGCTGCAGAATTCGCAAGAAGATGTCACAAGTGCCAGCTGTTTGCCCCTCTCCAGCTGCAGCCGGCCCAGCGGCTCCGAAGTATCACGGCCCCATGGCCCTTCGCAATTTGGGGAATGGATTTAGTTGGGCCGTTCCCCCAAGCCAACGGCCAGAGAAGGTTCCTCCTGTTGATGATAGACTACTTCTCAAAATGGATGGAGGTGAAGGCATTGGCCAAGGTGACCTCCCAGGTGATCAGGAACTTTGTTTGGGGGGAGATCATCTGTCGCCATGGGCTGCCCCGGGCCATCGTCACAGACAATGGGCCCCAGTTCGCTAGTGCCGAGTTCACCAGCTTCTGCGAGCAGCTTGGAATCGATCTCAGGTTCGCCTCGGTCCATCACCCCAGGAGTAACGGGCAGGTGGAGGCCGCAAACAAGATCATCGTCAACCTCCTCAAAAAGAAGGTGGAGAACCTGAAAGGGAGTTGGGTGGAGCAGCTTCCCGCGGTTCTTTGGGCCCTGAGAACCACCCCCAACACAGCTACAAGAGAGACCCCCTTCAAACTCTCCCACGGGTGCGAGGCCGTGCTCCCCATTGAATTCGAAGTCCAAACACCGCAAGTCGTGGCAGCAAAAGAAGGCCGTGAGGAATGGCAAGCAGAGAATGAGGAGGAACTGAGGCTTTCCCTTGACATGGTGGAAGAGGTGAGAGACCTTTCCGCTATCCAGCAGGAGGAGGTAAAAAGAAGAATGGCCAAGTACTTTGACAAGCACGTCAGGGTCAAGCAGTTCGTGGAAGGGGACTTGGTGCTAAAGAAAGTAGATGCGGCAGGGAGGTCAGCATCCGTAGGGAAGCTCAATCCCAGCTGGGAGGGACCATTCATTGTAAAGGTAGCCTTGGGGTCAGGGGGCTACCGACTCCAAAATGTAGAGGGAGAGACCCTGAGTCTCACCTGGAATGGTGACGACCTCAAGCAATTTTTCCCCTAAAACATGTAAGCAACACTTTGATTGTAATAAATTCCTTCAAGCTCTCTGTTAATATTGTAACTAGCCTGCATGGTAGAATGAGATGTGTAACGGACCCCGAGCAGATCCCGCTGTCAGGCTCTCACCTAGCTGGCAGGGCTGGAAGTCACTCTGTGTCATCCTTGGCCTCGAGCAGATCCCGCTGTCAGGCTCTCAACTAGCTGACAGGGCTGGAAGTCACTCGATGGTGGTAGTAACGGACCCCGAGCAGATCCCGCTGTCAGGCTCTCACCTAGCTGGCAGGACTGAAAGTCACTCGGTGTCATCCTTGGCCTCGAGCAGATCCCGCTGTCAGGCTCTCAACTAGCTGGCAGGGCTGGAAGTCACTCGATGGTGGTAGTAACGGACCCCGAGCAGATCCCGCTGTCAGGCTCTCACCTAGCTGGCAGGGCTGGAAGTCACTCGGTGTCATCCTTAGCCTCGAGCAGATCCCGCTGTCAGGCTCTCAACTAGCTGGCAGGGCTGGAAGTCACTCGATGGTGGTAGTAACGGACCCCGAGCAGATCCCGCTGTCAGGCTCTCACCTAGCTGGCAGGGCTGGAAGTCACTCGGTGTCATCCTTGGCCTCGAGCAGATCCCGCTGTCAGGCTCTCACCTAGCTGGTAGGGCTGGAAGTCACTCGATGGCGGTAGTAATGGACCCCGAGTAGATCCCACCGTCAGGCTCTCACCTAGCTGGCAGGGCTGGGAGTCACTCGATGATGTCGGCCTTAAAAATATCAGGTGCAGGCCAGTCTGTGGTAAGGAGCCAAGGGGAAGGGTCCTGCCAGGACGAGCTCAGGCTCGGCAAACTCAGCTCGGCATAGTCAAGAAGGCAGGCCGGGCTGAAGGGCTCTGTATGGGCGTGTTTGGGCTCGTCATCTCCAGCTCGGCATTGGTGGGGGAGGCCGCAAGCCCGGGCCTCGCCAAAGGAAGCAAGCCAGATCGGGACACCTCGCCCCCTTCACCCATTACACTTGAAGAATTTCTTCTTCGACGGGCACAACCTGGATGGCTCGCATGCGAGTAAAGGAAGGCGGATAGAAGGGTGGAGGCCGCATGCGAGTAATAGTGGCGTGATAAGGGAGGAGAGCAACTCGCCGCAAAATCGATTGGGGCTCGGCGAACACCCCAAGCGCGTCTCGCTCGCGCGCGCGCGCTCTCGTAATCACTCTACTCGCGGAACCTGTCCCTGCGAGGTCGCGGGAGGAAGCACTCGCATACATTCATAACACAAGCATAGTAAAGGAGCACCGGTATGGTCAAAAAACTTTCATTGATTATTCACAAATGTACAGGGAGCTCGCCATGGCGAGTAGTCAAAAAAGGGAAGAAAGAAAAAAGAAAAAATACAAGGCTGTCAGCTGGCCTCACCCCCTCCACCGGACTGGTCCTCGCCGTCGCCCGAACGGTCCTGGAAGCTCTTCCCGAACATCGCGTCCAGACTATCTTCCTTCTCGCTGGGCGGCGTCGCCGGAAACAGACTCGGCATCAGGTCCCGAGCAGAGATCTCCCCGCATCCTCCCACCAGCACCCCGGAGTCCTTCATCATCGCGAGGGTGCACTCGGCGGTCTGGATTGAGTTGATCCGCAGTCTCTCGACAAGGTCGGCCTCGCCGAAGATGCGCGGGCTCTTGTAGGGGAGCGTGGGATCGATGTCGTGCGACGGGAAGAAGATCTCCGCCTGGCGACGAACCTCGTCGAGAAGGTGCTGGTTCTCTCCCTTCAGCTTCGCGTTCGCGCCCTCCAGCTCTCCAAGACGCGCACGCAGGCGGCCGTTCTCCTCCCCGAGCTCGGCATTGCGGACCTGGAGCTCGCCAGCAGCGTCGGCATCCGCGGCCAGTTGCGTGCGCAGCCGGCTAACCTCCTCCCCCAGCTCAGTGTTGCGAGCCTGGAGCTCGCCCGCCGCCTTGGCATCCTGGAAAAAAGCCCATTTAGCGGCAGCAAAGCTTTCTAAGTAAAAGAGAGCGGTGCGTAACGCTTACCAGCCCGCCAGCAGTCTGAGCGAGAAGACTATCCGCGATGCCGAGCCGCCTCGCCTGATCGACGACCTGCTCCTTGGCGAGGTCGCGAGCCTGCTCGGCCTTTTTGAGCTGGTGGCTGATGGCGAAGCTGCGGCGCGCCAGCATGTGGTGCAGCTCCAGAGTCCGCAGGTGCGACTGCAGGCCCTCATGGCCGAGCTGCCGGAGGGTCGTCCTCTTGTAGGCCAGGACGGGTGCAGAGTGGAGACGGAGACTCGATGAGCGAGCTCGCAGCCCTCTTCCGGCAAGAGGCGATCTGAGGACGCGGGGTCGAACCCGCCATCCGGCCCCCGTCAGATGAAAAAGATGCGGAGGGCCCTGCTGGCTCCGCGGGGGCAACAACAACATCAACCCTGCCCCAAGTATATCAGCTCGTCGGAGACTCCTCCCGATGCGTCACCGGGGAGCCCGTTGAAGGAGACGACCAGCAAGGGCCGAAAGGGCGGCAAGGGCCCTTCTACCTCGGCCGCGATCTCCCCTCCTCCTTCGGCGAAGAGGGCTGCCCGCGAGCGCGCGCCGCCGAAGCAGCACCCCCTTTTCAACTTCGGCGGGCGCTGGAAGGATTCAGCGGGCGAGCCCATGCTGCAGTGGGACGAGCTCGCTCATCGAGTCTCCGTCTCCACTCTGCACCCGTCCTGGCCTACAAGAGGACGACCCTCCGGCAGCTCGACCATGAGGGCCTGCAGTCGCACCTGCGGACTCTGGAGCTGCACCACATGCTGGCGCGCCGCAGCTTCGCCATCAGCCACCAGCTCGAAATGGCCGAGCAGGCTCGCGACCTCGCCAAGGAGCAGGTTGCCGATCAGGCGAGGCGGCTCGGCATCGCGGATAGTCTTCTCGCTCAGACTGCTGGCGGGCTGGTAAGCGTTACGCACCGCTCTCTTTTACTTAGAAAGCTTTGCTGCCGCTAAATGGGCTTTTTTCCAGGATGCCAAGGCGACGGGCGAGCTCCAGGCTCGCAACACTGAGCTGGGGGAGGAGGTTAGCCGGCTGCGCGCGCAACTGGCCGCGGATGCCGACGCTGCTGGCGTGCTCCAGGTCCGCAATGCCGAGCTCGGGGAGGAGAACGGCCACCTGCGTGCGCGTCTTGGAGAGCTGGAGGGCGCGAACGCGAAGCTGAAGGGAGAGAACCAGTACCTTCTCGGCGAGGTTCGTCGCCAGGCGGAGATCTTCTTCCCGTCGCACGACATCGATCCCATGCTCCCCTACAAGAGCCCGCGCATCTTCGGCGAGGCCGACCTTGTCGAGAGACTGCGGATCAACTCAATCCAGACCGCCGAGTGCACCCTCGCGATGATGAAGGACTCCGGGGTGCTGGTGGAAGGATGCGGGGAGATCTCTGCTCGGGACCTGATGCCGAGTCTGTTTCCGGCGACGCCGCCCAGCGAGAAGGAAGATAGCCTGGACGCGATGTTCGGGAAGAGCTTCCAGGACCGTTCGGGCGACGGCGAGTACCAGTCCGGCGGAGGGGGTGAGGTCAGCTGACAGCCTTGTATTTTTTCTTTTTTCTTTCTTCCCTTTTTTGACTACTCGCCATGGCGAGCTCCCTGTACATTTGTGAATAATCAATGAAAGTTTTTTGACCATACCGGTGCTCCTTTACTATGCTTGTGTTATGAATGTATGCGAGTGCTTCCTCCCGCGACCTCGCAGGGACAGGTTCCGCGAGTAGAGTGATTACGAGAGCGCGCGCGCGAGCGAGACGCGCTTGGGGTGTTCGCCGAGCCCCAATCGATTTCGTGGCGAGTTGCACTCCGCCCTTATCACGCCACTATTACTCGCATGCGGCCTCCAACCTTCTATCCGCCTTCCTTTACTCGCATGCGAGCCATCCAGGTTGTGCCCGTCGAAGAAGAAATTCTTCAAGTGTAATGGGTGAAGGGGGCGAGGTGTCCCGATCTGGCCTGCTTCCTTTGGCGAGGCCCGGGCTTGCGGCCTCCCCCACCAATGCCGAGCTGGAGATGACGAGCCCAAACACGCCCATGCAGAGCCCTTCAGCCCGGCCTGCCTTCTTGACTGTGCCGAGCTGAGTTTGCCGAGCCTGAGCTCGTCCTGGCAGGACCCTTCCCCTTGGCTCCTTACCACAAACTGGCCTGCACCTGATATTTTTAAGGCCGACATCATCGAGTGACTCCCAGCCCTGCCAGCTAGGTGAGAGCCTGACGGCGGGATCTACTCGGGGTCCATTACTACCGCCATCGAGTGACTTCCAGCCCTGCCAGCTAGGTGAGAGCCTGACAGCGGGATCTGCTCGAGGCCAAGGATGACACCGAGTGACTTCCAGCCCTGCCAGCTAGGTGAGAGCCTGACAGCGGGATCTGCTCGGGGTCCGTTACTACCACCATCGAGTGACTTCCAGCCCTGCCAGCTAGTTGAGAGCCTGACAGCGGGATATGCTCGAGGCCAAGGATAACACCGAGTGACTTCCAGCCCTGCCAGCTAGGTGAGAGCCTGACATCGGGATCTGCTCGGGGTCCGTTACTACCACCATCGAGTGACTTCCAGCCCTGCCAGCTAGTTGAGAGCCTGACAGCGGGATCTGCTCGAGGCCAAGGATGACACCGAGTGACTTCCAGCCCTGCCAGCTAGGTGAGAGCCTGACAGCGTGATCTGCTCGGGGTCCGTTACTACCACCATCGAGTGACTTCCAGCCCTGCCAGCTAGTTGAGAGCCTGACAGCGGGATCTGCTCGAGGCCAAAGATGACACCGAGTGACTTCCAGCCCTGCCAGCTAGGTGAGAGCCTGACAGCGGGATCTGCTCGGGGTCCGTTACTACCACCATCGAGTGACTTCCAGCCCTGCCATCTAGTTGAGAGCCTGACAGCGGGATCTACTCGAGGCCAAGGATGACACCGAGTGACTTCCAGCCCTGCCAGCTAGGTGAGAGCCTGACAGCGGGATCTGCTCGGGGTCCGTTACTACCACCATTGAGTGACTTCCAGCCCTGTCAGCTAGTTGAGAGCCTGACAGCGAGATCTGCTCGAGGCCAAGGATGACACCGAGTGACTTCCAGCCCTGCCAGCTAGGTGAGAGCCTGACAGCGGGATCTGCTCGGGGTCCGTTACACATCTCATTCTACCATGCAGGCTAGTTACAACATTAACAGAGAGCTTGAAGGAATTTATTACAATCAAAGTGTTGCTTACATGTTTTAGGGGAAAAATCGCTTGAGGTCGTCACCATTCCAGGTGAGACTCAGGGTCTCGCACTCTACATTTTGGAGTCGGTAGCCCCCTGACCCCAAGACTACCTTTACAATGAATGGTCCCTCCCAGCTGGGATTGAGCTTTCCTACGGATGCTGACCTCCCTGCCACATCTACTTTCTTTAGCACCAAGTCCCCTTCCACGAACTGCTTGACCCTGACGTGCTTGTCAAAGTACTTGGCCATTCTTCTTTTTACCTCCTCCTGCCGGATAGCGGAAAGGTCTCTCACCTCTTCCACCATGTTAAGGGAAAGCCTCAGTTCCTCCTCATTCTCTGCTTGCCATTCCTCACGGCCTTCTTTTGCTGCCACGACTCGCGGTGTTTGGACTTCGAATTCAATGGGGAGCACGGCCTCGCACCCGTGGGAGAGTTTGAAGGGGGTCTCTCCTGTAGCTGTGTTGGGGGTGGTTCGCAGGGCCCAAAGAACCGTGGGAAGCTGCTCCACCCAACTCCCTTTCAGGTTCTCCACCTTCTTTTTGAGGAGGTTGACGATGATCTTGTTTGCGGCCTCCACCTGCCCGTTACTCCTGGGGTGATGGACCGAGGCGAACCTGAGATCGATCCCAAGCTGCTCGCAGAAGCTGGTGAACTCGGCACTAGCGAACTGGGGCCCATTGTCTGTGACGATGGCCTGGGGCAGCCCATGGCGACAGATGATCTCCCCCTAAACAAAGTTCCTGATCACCTGGGAGGTCACCTTGGCCAATGCCTTCACCTCCATCCATTTTGAGAAGTAGTCTATCATCAACAGGAGGAACCTTCTCTGGCCGCTGGCTTGGGGGAACGACCCAACTAAATCCATTCCCCAAATTGCGAAGGGCCATGGGGCCGTGATACTTCGGAGCCGCTGGGCCGGATGCAGCTGGAGAGGGGCAAACAGCTGGCACTTGTGACATCTTCTTGCGAATTCTGCAGCGTCCCGGCCTAGGGTGGGCCAGAAATAACCTTGCCTGACTATCCTCCCTTCCAGGGTCCGACTCCCGGAGTGACTCCCACATTCCCCAGAGTGGACCTCCTCCAAGATCCTTCGCGCTTCTCCCTCGGTTACGCAGCGGGTCAGCATCCCTGAGAGGGTCTTTCTATATAGCTGCCCGTCCTGGAGGAGGTAGTATGCTGACTTGTGCCTCAGCTTCTTCTTGTCCACCCCATCCGGATACTCTCCTGTGGAGAGAAAAACAATCACTGGATCCATCCATGAAGCTTGCTGATCGATTTCCATGAGCTCTCCTTCTTCGATGGAGGGGCGAAACAGGTCGGTGATGGTGCCCCCCACCTGGGGACCATGCTTAGCCAATTGATCGGCTTGTTCATTCTCTTCCCTGGCCACGTGTCGGATGGTGAAAGTTTGAAAAGTGCCAATGACCCCCTTCACCTTGGCCAAGTACGATCGCAGGGTGGGATCCCTTGCCTCAAACTCCCCGTTAATCTGAGAAGCCACTACCATGGAGTCGGTAAGGATCTCCACATCTGATACCCCCAGCTCCCTGGCCAGGCGCAGCCCTGCTATCACGGCCTCATACTCGGCCTGGTTGTTGGTAATGGGAAAGTGCACCACCACTGTCTGCTCGATTCGGGTCCCTTGAGGGCTTTCTAGGATCACCCCTACTCCTAAGGAATGCCTTCCCGAGGCTCCATCCACCCTCACCTTCCAAGGAGCCGGGAGAGTGAGTTCTTCCTCCACCACTTCAACCACGTAGTCAGCAAGAAAGTCGGCCATCGCCTGGGATTTGATCGAGAGCCGCAGAACGAAGGAGACGTCGAACTCGCTCATCTACACCGACCACTTGGCCAACCTGCCTGAATGCTCCACCCCCTCAAAGATGTTGCGGAGGGGGTGGTCGGTTACCACTCGGATTGAGTGTGCCTGGAAGTAAGGCCGTAGCCTCCGAGCCGAGATGATTAGGGCGAACGCAAGCTTCTCCACGATCGGATACCGGAGTTCGGCCTTCCTCAGGACCCGGCTCACGTAGTAAATAGGGAGCTGCCTCTTCCCTTCTTCACGAACCAAGACGGAGCTCAGGGCCTCTGCCCCGACCCTGAGATACAAGAACAGGTCCTCCCCCTCCTTCGGCCCTTGGAGCAGCGGAGCCTGTGTCAACTGCACCTTGAGGGCCTGGAATGCCTCTTCACACTCCTTGCTCCATTCAAACCTCTAGCCCCCCCTTAGCGTCTTGAAGAAGGGGGAGCACTTTTCTCCTGCCCGCGAAAGGAAGCGACTCAGCCCTGCCAGCTTCCATGTCAGCCGCTGGACCTCCTTTGCACTCCGCGGGGACCCCAGCTCTAGGATAGCTTTGACCTTGTCTGGATTCGGCTCGACCCCTGCGGGGGTGAGGAGATGCCCTAAGAACTTTTCTCGGCTGGCACCGAAGACACACTTAAGGGGATTCAACCGCATTTTGTATCTGTGCAGGGTGGCGAAGGTTTCCTCCAGGTCCCGGAGGTGGGCATCCACATCCCGGCTTTTGATCATGAGGTCGTCCACGTACACCTCCAAGTTCCTTCCCCTTTGCTCCTTGAAGACCCTGTCCATCATCTTCTGGTAGGTAGCCCCAGCATTTTTCAGCCCAAAGGGCATCATCTTGTAGCAGTAGCATCCATCCCTGGTGATGAATGAGACATCCTTGATGTCTGGGGGGTGCATCCTGATCTGATGGTAACCTGAAAAAGCATCCAAAAAACTCATTACAGAAAAACCGACGGCTGAGTCAACCAGCGCGTCGATCCGAGGCAAGGGATAACAATCCTTAGGACAAGCTTTATTAAGTAAGGAAAAGTCGATGCACATCCTCCATCGGCCATCCCCTTTTTTAACCATAACCACATTGGAGACCCAGCCGGGGTACTGAATCTTAGACACGAAGCCTGCCTTGAGGAGTTTCGCCACCTTCTCCCGGATGGGTTCCGCCAGCTTGTCCGCGGTGGACCTCTTCTTCTGCTGAACGGGGCGTGTTCCCGGGTCCAGGTTGAGGCGGTGGCAAGCCACATCCGCGTCAACCCCCGACATCTCCGCGGCGTTCCAGGCGAAGATGTCCACGTTCTTCTGGATGCACTCCAGCATCCTGCCTTGGTCCTCCGGGGTCAGCCCTCCGCTGACGCGAACCTTCTCCACCCTTCCTCCTCGGGTGAGCACCTCCAGCTCCACCACCTCCTCTGCTGCCTCCAGCCTGGATTGCTCTGCCCATCCTTCGGCATCCCCTTCCTCCGGAACGGGGACCTCTACCTCCGGCTCTCCTCCAACGGCCCTCACTTCGGCCACCTCCTCCAGATCTCCTCCTGCCGCCTCCTCTGCACAGCTCTTCTCTCCCAGCTCCTCCCTTCCTGCTTCCTGGTCGACCTCCTCCATCCTCCATCCCATCTCCTCGGCTCCCTCCTGCCAAGAGATGGTGTTCACCGCAGTGACGTAACATTCTCGCGCCACCTTTAGGTCCCCCCTAACCCTGACCTGCACTCCCTCAGCGTTGAACTTCAAACACTGGTGGTAAGACGAGGGGACGCAGCGGAAGGCGTTGATGAGAGGCCTCCCGAAGATGGTGCTGTAGCTGCTGGGGCGTCCACGATGACGAACTTGCAGTTTCGGGACTGCCCCCCCCCCCCCCCCCCCCAAGGTGACATGGAGGCCAACTCCTCCCTCTACTTCCTTCCTTTCTCCTGAAAATCTGAACAAGGGGCCATCTGAGGCCAGCACCCTCTTTGTCTCCACCTTCATCGCGTCGAACGCCTTTTTGAAGACGACGTTGACGGAGCTCCCGTTGTCCACGAGGATCCGAGAGACGGTGAAGTTCTCGATGGCCGCCTTAATGACCAGCGCATCACAGAACGGATCCTCGTGGTCTGGCAGATCACTCCTGGAGAAGGTGATCCTCTCCTCCGGTGGCGGGGTTGAGGATGTAGAGGCGACGCTCCGCCGGTACATGGTGTGGAGGCTTGCCTTGCGGGAAGCCTCGATCCCTACTCCCCCGTGGATCACCGCGATCCCCCTCGGGTTCCCACATCCACCCGGTCTTCACACCGATCCTCCTCCGCCCGAGGCAGGACCTCCTCAATCCTGACTTCCTGTCGCGCCTCCTGCTGCTGTTGCTGCCGCTCCCTGTTGCCTCTCATCTCGAGGAACTCCGGACAGGTGGCCGTGGCGTGCCCCTCTTCCTAGTGGAAGTCGCAATAGGGCAGCTCCACCCTGACCTCTCTTCTTCTCCTCCTCCACGCTCCCCTCCTTGCTCCTAAGGCTATGGCCATGGCCTCTTCTTGATCGGGGAGCCGGGGCCTCTGGCCCTGCCTCCAGCCCGGGGGGTGGAACTGGTCTTGCCTCCCCTGGTAGTGGTCCCTTCCGAAGTTCCCCCTCTGCGGCCCCTGGCCTTGCCACTCAGGCCTCCATCCCAGCCGCCGGTCGGGCTCCTGGCGCCCCCACCTCGGTTGCTGCTGCCCTTGGAGCTGCCTCTGCTCCCTCTGCCTGGGCTCCCCTCTTCTCTCCTCCTGTGCCTTTCCTCCTCTCGACTCCTTCTCCTCCTCTGTGGCCCACCTGGCCAGTTTCCTTGCAAATTCTGGGTTCGACGCCTCCCGGTCGACCTCTCTTGCCGCCCTCTCCATCAGCTCATCGTAGGAGAGGGGGGAACCCTCTTCAGCTCCATTCGGAAGAAACCCTGCTGCAGGCCCAGGGTAAAGGCCATCATCAGACTATGGCCCGACATCTCCTAAACTTGAGTAACTTCCTCCTGGAATCGGTCCACATAACTTCCCAACGTCTCGTTCACCCCTTGCTTAATGTGAAACAAAGACTCGGACTCCTTCTTCCTCTTCTTCGAAGTGGTGAATCTCAGCATGAATCCTCGGCGCAGATCCTCGAAGCAGTAGATGGAGCTGGCCGGTAGCTGGTGGAACCACTCCCTTGCCTTCTCCCGGAGGGTGATGGCGAAGAGCCGGCACTTGAATCCGTCCGACATCTGACGGATGGAGACCACGTCCTCGAACCATTGGACATGCTGGACCGGGTCTCCCTTCCCAGTGTAATAGGACATCTCGGGCTCCCTGAACCCATCTGGAACTGGAGCTGAAGAGACCAGCTCGCTGAAAGGGCTCCCTCCTCCCACTGGGCGAGCTGGCGAGTCTCGCAAGCCCGGCTCGCCGAAGCGACCTCGGCCTGCCGAGCCGGGGAAGAGCTCGCGCCGGGGAGCTCGCACCCTCGACCTTCCTCGGCCACCTCCTTCCAAGCTCGCCTGCCGGGAGCGTCCTCGCCCAATGAGGGGGCGACCGCGATCTGGTTTGCCGGAGTCGAGCACTCGGCCCGCGTGCCGAGTGCGAACTTGACCAGATTCAGCACCTCGCTTCTGAAGTCTTCGAACATTCCCACCGTTGCGAGAGGCGGGGGGGGGGGGGGCGGCGAGCTCGGCCTGTCGGATCCTTGTCCCGTCATTGTGCTCGCGGAAACTTTTCTGCGCTGACCACTGTCCACGCTCACCGCACCAAAATGTTGAAACCGAAACCCGGCTTCCTGTGGAGCTCGCCCTTGGGGAAGGGGGTGGTCTCGCGCCTACTTTGTTCCTGCAAGAAAAACGACGAAAGGGAGGAGAAACAGACCCAAGGGCTCGGCAGGGAGGTCCCACCACAAACCCGGAAGATCTCAGAGCGCTTCCCCTCCTTATCCTGAAGCGAGCGAGCTAAGGCACCCTCAGAAAGCACTTAAAAAGATTTTTTGGGGAGAAGAGCACAGGGAGAACCTGCTTTCTGGGGTACCCCTTGGGTCCTATTTATAGCTTTTGAAATCCGAACTGCCAATAACCAAAATAACTGACCTGAAATTACCAGGAAACCCTTGGCTGGGCCTGCCAACAGCCAAACTCCGCTGTTTTGAAGGGCTATGGGCAGACCAGCAGGGGTAAAACAGTAAAAAGTACCTCTGACCCCCAGGCGAGCTGGGACCCCTGGCCACCTCGGCATGCTCTGCTCGCCCGCTGCTGCTGAGCTCCACTGCGAGGGCGCGAGTTGCAGCCCTCTCGGCGAATACCGAGCTCGGGGTCGCCGATCGTCGATCTCTGGCCGACGGACGCCGAGCTCGGGCTCGCCCCTGCTGATGCCGAGCTCGCCTGCTGCTGCCGAGCTCCCCTATGACCTTGCTCGCCGGACACGGGGTTGTACATCACCACCCCTATCAGTCTGTAAGGATTTGCTTTGATTTTTAAGTTTGTTTCATTTTCAATAAGATCTTTGAATGTCTTAAAGCTCTTGAAAGCATCTAAATTATGACTTAAATGGTAAGTCCACATCTTCCTGGTATAGTCATCCACAAACAACAAGAAATATTGTTTCCCTGATATGGATGGAACTCGTGAAGACCCCCAAATGTCGACATGGACAAGAGTCAGGGGAGCAGAAGATTTCTTATTGGCTTGTAGAGGGAAATGAACTTTGTGAACTCGGTGAATTTGTTTTTTTGCACATGTGTGGACAAAGGTTGGGGTGTTTGTATTCTAGGTAAACCAGTAACTAACTTATGTGTATAAAGTTTCTCAAGATCATCAAGATTAAGATGGTCAATTGGTCATACCTTTGATGCCAACTTTGACTTGTACCATCTTTAGTAACCTTCATATTCTGGTAAACTTGTGAAAGATTTAATGGGAAGACTTTATTACTTGCCATCTTAACTCTTGCCATAATCTGATTTGAGGCCTTATTTATGGTAGTGCATTACTGATCATCAAAAATAAGTTTATAGCCCTTGTTGAGTAGCTTCCCTATACTCGATGATTCGTCGAGAGTGGGCACACGGCCTGCGACACGGGCGTGTCGCAGGGCGTGTCGACCCGTGTCGACGATCGTCCCGGGGAGTCGTCGAGATTCGCTCGACGATCGTCGAGACAGGGCACACGGCCTAGGACACGGGCGTGTCCAAGGCCGTGTCATCAAGTCGTCGATCTTCACTCGACGAAGTGTCCCGTGTATACGGCCTGGGGCCCAGGCGTGTCAATGTGACACGGGTAAGGACACGGGCGTGTCCTAGAACCCGTGCAGTGCTCGGGTTGAAAATGGGGAAAAATCATGGGGTACACGGCCGGCCACACGGCCGCGTGAGGTGGAACACGGGCGTGTCAGCTCGAACACGGGCGTGTTCGATACCCGTGTGAGGTTCCAGGAGATTCGATTTTGACGGCGAATGAGGCACACGACCCTGGACACGGGCGTGTGCCAGGCCGTGTTCGGTCCAGATTGGGCATTTCAGCCCCGAATCAAAGCCGTTCATTTCTTTAACTGAAGATCCAACGGCTGGGGGTTGTTCCTGAGAGGATATACCCGTGAGGTGACTTGGAAAACCCTCACTTTTCATACCTTATCATCTTTCTAAATCCTTGGAGAGAGAGTAGAGCCAAGGGAGGAAGAAGGAGCTAGATCCGCCATTGGAGGAGCTTCGGAGCTCCGAATCGCAAGCCGACTCCGGATCCACGGAGGCAACGCTAGTGCGGTGATTTCCATCCGATTACTTTTCAATGGCGCCAAAGAGGAACTCAAGGGTAACGATCCTCATCTTGAGCATGAGTAGCTCTCTTTCTTTGCATAGGAAGCCCGCTCTCGCGAGTTTGCGGAGAGTTGGAGGCGTTCCTTCGGGTAGATATGTGAAGTCCCCGTTGTTTAGAGTCCGTAAGCGAGAACGGACATAGGCATGATGTGTGAAGCCTACCCGGACATGTTGGTCTGGATCGGTGATGTTGCATTGCATAATGCCGGAGAAGACTCCGTGCTATTGGTTGTTTTTCGGGTTTTCTACGCGGTAGATTGCAGCAGGGAGCCTTGGGGACTAACCCAAAGGTGCACCCGAAAAACTGGGCGGATACGAGATCTTGCCAACTTGGTGGCTTGAGAGCCAACTTGAACATAACCGGGTTATGTGACTTGTGATGGAAATGGGACTCGGCGGAAGTTTGACCCGCGCAAATGGCTTAAATTGTCGTTGCGATGTGAGCACGGGTTAGATGGAACCGTACCCGTTCTATGTCGTTCGGTTAAAGAGACCTAAAGGCACGTGGACACTTACCGTTGGCATAGAGTAGGGTCTTCGGCGGTCAATGGCTTAAATTGTCGTGACCCAGGCCAGGAAGACAAATTGCTCATAGGTTTGGCCGTCCAAGTGGCGGTGGTGAGTCCGGAATGTCTATGGCTTTAATTGACGTGACATCGACCGGTTCACCGAGAATGTGCCCTGAGAGCACGGGGCGTGTGGCCGTGCGAGCCAACGTCTGTGATGAAATGGCTATATATATATACCTTGCTCGCTTATGCTAATGAAATGCAGGGAAGGAGCATCGCCGCCCCGAGTTGGGGGCGGGATCGTTATAATTTGGTCAGCATTGCTGACCGTTGCCTTGTTTTGCCACCGTGCGGTGGTTTGTTGCTTGCAGGTGCAGCTGGACCAAGCGGTCAATAGCGGGCTAAAGCCCTTTTTGCGAAGCTGGCCCTCGAAGGCCCAAATGGAAGTGCTTACTGTTTTATTCATGTATGACCGGCCTGCGTGCCGTGGTTTGTAAATCATGTAATATTCAAGTGAAACATTTTGTAAGGCCTTAAGGCTTGTTTTGGGTATTTTGTATAACATTCCTAGTTCTTATTAGTGGACATTCGTGCTTTGACGCTGGGTTCTTGTTTACAACTTTTATAAACTGCTTCCGCTAGAATGCTCTGTGTAGGACGTTGAGATTGGTTGGATGGTTTCCATAAGTAACCACCCGGTCTGTCTGTGGTATATGGCGTCGGGCCCCGGCCGGACCTACTGCTATATGCTATGCGACGGATAGGGGGTGTTACAATTTGGTATCAGACTACTGGTTTTGGTTGGGCTTAAACTGAATTCGTGGGCGAATTCTTTTTAAGGGGTGGTGCGCACATTGTGTGCGTCATCGTAATAACAGTAAAAAGAACCCATGAATGTCCACTTAGGAATGAAAATACTCGTGTTTGGGGAACCTGCGTGTTCGTATAATTACTGTTTGCAATTTATTTGGTCGCTTAACGGTGTTTTGTACCACTATAGGTGACCAGAAGTGGTGTTGGGCCGTCAGAACGCCGAGTTTCTGAGGCTAGTAGTGCACCGGATGTTGCTCCCGCAACACCTCTGTCGGCTGAGAATATTCGATTGGTGGCTGAAGCGGTGTTGGCGTCGTGATTAATGCGCAGCCTGGAAGGCAGACGCAGCAGCCCGCTCCTGTGATGGAGCAAGTACCTCTTCAAGAGGCTGAGCGAGGAGGGTGGAGCAAGTGGTTGTAGAACCGGTGGTGCCAAGGAGGGCAACTGAGAGGCAGCTTAAGCATGTAATGAGCTTTAACCCTCCGTTATTCTCGGGGTTGGGAACCCCATCTCAGGCTGAAGACTGGCTCTCCAGGGTGAAGAGAGTCATGACAGCAACGGAGACGGAGGAGTGGCAAATGACCACCATCGCTACGTTCCTTTGGACGGTGAAGCGAGAATGTGGTGGGAAGGATTGGAGCTGCATCATTTGAGAGGTAGACAACTTATAGACGTTCCGATGGAAGAGTTCTCGGGATTGTTCTTAGCAAGATACCTCCCTTCTACTCAGAGGATTTCGATGGAGAATGAGTTCCTGAAGTTGGTACAGGGTGAGAGGAGCGTGGACGAATATCTCCACGAGTTCACTCGTTTGAGTCGTTATGCTAGCTCCACCATCATGGATGAGGAGCGCAAGACTAATCGCTTCTATGAAGGGTTGAGAGATGAGTTGAGGTTACTACTCTCGGGGCCGATGACGCAGGGTTTCTTAACCTTGGTCAATACTGCCCGGTCCTTGGAGAAGGACATGAAGAACGTACAAGCAAAGAAAAGCTTGGGTGAGAAGAAATCTGAGTTTAAAGTGCCGACTACTTCAAAGTCCGGCTATCGGAGGGCTTTCAAGAAGCATAGGACTTTGGGTCCAGCTCCTTCTGGTGCTTTTGGGGCAACTACGAGTCGGACCCCGGGCGCGTGTTTTACATGTGGAAATACGGGGCATTTCGCCCGTGATTGTTGGAGCGGACGTCCTAAGTCCGAGAGGAGGCCGGGAGCTACTTATGAAGAGAAGGGAAAGGCGGTGGAGTCGACCGCATCCCATTATGCTCCGGCCCAACCAAGGGTCTACAATCTTGGCCAACAGGAGGCCATTAAACAAGCTGATGTGGTGACAGGTACGGTTTAATTTATAGCAAGTCAATTTCTTTAAATACTTGTTATGCACATGTTACCTTAAAACTACTTGTTTAGGATTTGTATTGATTTGTGAAAATCCGGCACGAGCACTCTTCGATACGGGAGCCTCACACTCCTTCTTGTCCGAAGGATTTATATCACGCATCGGAGTCCCTTCTTCGATGGCGAAGGATAAGTTGGATGTGTTGTTGCCCAATGGGTGTTCGATGCGAGCGGATAGGATCTGCGATGTTAAGATTCGTATTGGGGAGCAGGAGTTCGACCTGCGGGCGTCTTTACTTCCGTTAGTGGAGTTCGACGTCATATTTGGCATGGACTGGCTCTCGGAGCAGCAGGCCCATATAGATTACGGTAGCAAGGAAGTCAAGCTGGGAGCAAGTCGTGAAACGACTTTTACCGGCTTAAAGGGTCGAGCAAGACATTGATGTCTGCTCTTCAGGTGGTGAAGGCGGTTCGTGCTGGTGCAGAACTGTTCTTTACACTAGTGGAGGTTGCAAAGCCGAAGCCCGCGTTGGATTGTATTTCAGTGGTATCGGAATACCCTGATGTGTTCCCCGCAGATCTTCCTGGAGCCCCGCCTCAGCGGGAGATAGATTTTACGATCGAGCTAGTGCCAGGTGCAAAGCCTGTATCACGATCTCCGTATCGGCTAGCGCCTAAGGAAATGACGGAGCTGAAAGTTCAACTGCAAGAGTTGTTGGAGCAAGGGTATGTGCGCCCGAGTTCTTCGCCTTGGAGCGCACCGGTCCTCTTTGTTAAGAAGAAGGACGGAAGCTTGAGGCTATGTATTGATTATCGGGAGCTCAACAAGCTGACTGAGAAGAACAAGTACCCGATCCCTCGGATTGATGATCTCTTTGATCAGTTAGTCGGGTCGACGGTGTACTCGAAGTTCGATCTCAAGGCTGGGTACTATCAGCTGCGGATAAGGGAGAGTGATATCCCGAAGACAGCGTTTAGTACGAGATACGGGCATTATGAGTTTACGGTCATGCCGTTTGGGCTGACTAATGCGCCGTCAGTGTTCATGGATTTGATGAACAGGACGTTCAGGGAGTACTTGGACCATTTTATGA
The DNA here is from genome assembly GCA_039583875.1 of Platanthera guangdongensis. Classification (NCBI taxonomy): domain Eukaryota; kingdom Viridiplantae; phylum Streptophyta; class Magnoliopsida; order Asparagales; family Orchidaceae; genus Platanthera; species Platanthera guangdongensis. The sequence continues at coordinate 18,491,330 of CM077164.1, forward strand.
TCGTCTTCATCGACGATATTTTGGTGTACTCGCAAAGTGAGGAAGATCACTTCAAGCATCTTCATTTGGTGTTGGAACGCTAAGGAGAAACCAGTTGTATGCCAAGTTCTCGAAGTGCGAGTTTTGGCTATCCTCAGTGGCGTTCCTCGGTCATATAGTGAGTGGAGAGGGTATTGCTGTGGATCCGGCGAAGATTGTTGCGATACGGGAGTGGCCTGAGCTTGCTACTGTAGCGGAAGTCCGGAGTTTTCTGGGGCTTGCCGGCTATTATAGGCGCTTCGTAGAGAACTTCTCGCGGATAGCGTTACCTCTCACTACTTTGACGAGGAAGGAGCATAAGTTCGTTTGGACGCCGGAGTGCGCGCGAGCTTTTGAGGAATTGAAGTGTCGGTTGACCACGACGCCTGTGCTGAGTTCGCCATGTGGAACCGAAGGCTATGAGATATATAGCGATGCTTCGGGCAGCGGTTTGGGTTGCGTGCTACTGCAGCACGGAAGCGTGATAGCTTATGGCTCGAGACAGCTAAAAGTGCACGAGAGGAATTATCCGGTCCATGACTTGGAGTTAGCGGCCGTGATTTTTGCCTTGAAGCTGTGGAGATACTATTTGTACGGTGTGAAGATTGATATCTACACCGATCAAAGAAGCCTAAAGTATCTAATTGATCAGAAGGATCTAAATATGCGGCAGCGTAGATGGATGGAGTTCCTGGGGGACTATACATTCAAGATCCACTACGTGCCTGGCAAAGGGAATGCGGTTGCGGACGCATTGAGTCGCCGAGCCCCAGCTCAAGCCAATTGGCTATCGGTGCATGATGAGCGGTTGGTGCGGGAGTTGGAGGCGTTGGAGATTGTTTGTGTGGATAGACAATCAAGTGCTGAAGCAGTTCTGAATTGGACTGAAGTCCAATATGACCTGGCTGATCGTATTCGGCAGGCTTTGGATATGGATGCTCATATGAATCAATTCATGGTAGAGGCTCTGGATGGGTCAAATTCCCAATTCGTCGTGGAGGACGGATTGCTTTGGAAAGACGGTCGATTGTGCGTCCCAAGTGTGGGCAATTTACGGGTGGAGTTGTTGTACGAGGCACACCATACCAAGTACTCGATTCACCCGGGGAGCACGAAGATGTACCGTGATGTGAAGAAACTGTTTTGGTGGCCGGGTTTGAAAAAGGATGTGGCGCTATACGTAGCGAAGTGTCAAACCTGCGCCTTGGTAAAGGTGGAGTGCCAAAAGCCGGGAGGATTTCTTAAGTCCTTGCCTATTCCGGAGTGGAAATTTGACGACATCACTATGGACTTTGTGCACGGTTTGCCAAGGTCGCAGAAGGGAAACGAAGCCATTTGGGTGGTTGTTGATCGATTAACGAAGGTGTCGCATTTTATTCCGCATAAGAAGGATGATCCGGTGGAGAAGTTGGCAAAGCTTTATGTGGATAACATAGTGCAGCTTCATGGTGTGCCCCGCAGCATCGTGAGTGACCGAGATGGGAGGTTCACGTCCAATGATTGGAGGCTGGTGCAACAAATGTTGGGAACAAAGCTGAAGTTTAGCACAGCCTTCCATTCGCAAACGGATGGGCAGACCGAGAGGGTCAATAGAACCATGGAAGACATGCTTCGCATGTGTGTCTTGGATTTTGGAAAGCAATGGGAAGACCACCTTTATTTGGTGGAGTTCGCCTACAACAATAGCTACCAAGCGAGTATTCAGATGGCGCCTTTCGAGGCCCTGTATGGTAGGAAATGTCACACGCCGTTGTCTTGGTTAGAAACGGGTGAGTCAAAGTTGTATAAGCGATCGGAAGTGGATGATGCTACTTATTTGGTGAGAACCATTCGGGAGAGGTTGCTTATCGCTCAGGACCGGCAAGCAAAATACTATAATTCCAAGCACAGGAACGTGGAGCTCGTTGTGGGCGATTATGTGTACCTAAAGATCAAGCCATTCAAGGGTGTCTCGCGGGTGCGGCGATTGAAAAAGCTAAGCCCGAGGTACCTTGGACCGTTTGAGGTTCTGGAGCGAGTTGGTGAAGCGGCCTATAGGTTGAAGCTTTCAGTGGAGCTTAGTGGATTACATGATGTATTCCACATTTCGGTACTTCAGAAGGCGGTGCAAGAGCCTACGCAAGTGATCGCGGTCGATCAAGTGCCGGTGGATAGTGGGCTAACGACAGAGGTCAAGCCCGTGCGGATCGAGGACTCGGAGGTCAAGCGGCTACGCAATAAAGAGATCAGGATGGTCAAGGTCCGGTGGCACAATTGTGGTCGTGAGGAGCTCTCTTGGGAGCGAGAGCAGACTATGCTTGACGAGTATCCAGAGTTGTTCCGCTCAGGTACAAATTTTGGTTTTGTACATGTCTTTCCTTTACTTAATTTCGTGGGCGAAATTCTTTTAAGAGGGGGAGAGTTGTAACGCCCCGAAACTCAAAGGAGCAAAAGGGGGACGTTTTGGGCCAGTTTGGGTTCTGGCAGCAGGCACACGGCCTGGGACACGGGCGTGTCCCCGGGCGTGTCAGGCGTGTGTCGACACTTAGCCGCGAAGACATCGAGATTTACTCGATGATTCGTCGAGAGTGGGCACACGGCCTGCGACACGGGCGTGTCGCAGGGCGTGTCGACCCGTGTCGACACTTAGTCGCGAAGACGTCGAGATTTACTCGACGATTCGTCGAGAGTGGGCACACGGCCTGCGACACGGGCGTGTCGCAGGGCGTGTCGACCCGTGTCGACGATCGTCCCGGGGAGTCGTCGAGATTCGCTCGACGATCGTCGAGACAAGGCACACGGCCTAGGACACGGGCGTGTCCAAGGCCGTGTCATCAAGTCGTCGATCTTCACTCGACGAAGTGTCCCGTGTACACGGCCTGGGGCCCAGGCGTGTCAATGTGACACGGGTAAGGACACGGGCGTGTCCTAGAACCCGTGCAGTGCTCGGGTTGAAAATGGGGAAAAATCATGGGGTACACGGCCGGCCACACGGCCGTGTGAGGTGGAACACGGGCGTGTCAGCTCGAACACGGGCGTGTTCGATACCCGTGTGAGGTTCCAGGAGATTCGATTTTGACGGCGAATGAGGCATGCGGCCCTGGACACGGGCGTGTGCCAGGCCGTGTTCGGTCTAGATTGGGCATTTCAGCCCCGAATTGAAGCCGTTCATTTCTTTAACTGAAGATCCAACGGCTGGGGGTTGTTCCTGAGAGGATATACCCGTGAGTGGACTTGGAAAACCCTCACTTTTCATACCTTATCATATTTCTAATTCCTTGGAGAGAGAGGAGAGCCAAGGGAGGAAGAAGGAGCTAGATCCGCCATTGGAGGAGCTTCGGAGCTCCGAATCGCAAGCCGACTCCGGATCCACGGAGGCAATGCTAGTGCGGTGATTTCCATCCGATTACTTTTCAATGGCGCCAAGGAGGAACTCAAGGGTAACGATCCTCATCTTGAGCATGAGTAGCTCTCTTTCTTTGCATAGGAAGCCCACTCTCGCGAGTTTGCGGAGAGTTGGAGGCGTTCCTTCGGGTAGATATGTGAAGTCCCCGTTGTTTAGAGTCCGTAAGCGAGAACGGACATATGCATGATGTGTGAAGCCTACCCGGACATGTTGGTCTGGATCGGTGATGTTGCATTGCATAATGCCAGAGAAGACTCCGTGCTATTGGTTGTTTTTCGGGTTTTCTACGCGGTAGATTGCAGCAGGGAGCCTTGGGGACTAACCCAAAGGTGCACCCGGAAAACTGGGCGGATACGAGATCTTGCCAACTTGGTGGCTTGAGAGCCAACTTGAACATAACCGGGTTATGTGTCTTGTGATGGAATTGGGACTCAGCGGAAGTTTGACCCGCGTAAATGGCTTAAATTGTCGTTATGATGTGAGCACGGGTTAGATGGAACCGTACCCGTTCTATGTCGTTCGGTTAAAGAGACCTAAAGGCACGTGGCACTTACCGTTGGCATAGAGTAGGGTCTTCGGCGGTCAATGGCTTAAATTGTCGTGACCCAGGCCAGGAAGACAAATTGCTCATAGGTTTGGCCGTCCAAGTGGCGGTGGTGAGTCCGGAATGTCTATGGCTTTAATTGACGTGACATCGACCGGTTCACCGAGAATGTGCCCTGAGAGCACGGGGCGTGTGGCCGTGCGAGCCAACGTCTGTGATGAAATGACTATATATATATACCTTGCTCGCTTATGCTAATGAAATGCAGGGAAGGAGCATCGCCGCCCCGAGTTGGGGGCGGGATCGTTATAATTTGGTCAGCATAGCTGACCGTTGCCTTGTTTTGCCACTGTGCGGTGGTTTGTTGCTTGCAGGTGCAGCTGAACCAAGCGGTCAATAGCGGGCTAAAGCCCTTTTTGCAAAGCCGGCCCTCGAAGGCCCAAATGGAAGTGCTTACTGTTTTATTCATGTATGACCGGTCTGCGTGCCGTGGTTTGTAAATCATGTAATATTCAAGTGAAACATTTTGTAAGGCCTTAAGGCTTGTTTTGGGTATTTTGTATAACATTCCTATTTCTTATTAGTGGACATTCGTGCTTTGACGCTGGGTTCTTGTTTACAACTTTTATAAACTGCTTCCGCTAGAATGCTCTGTGTAGGACGTTGAGATTGGTTGGATGGTTTCCATAAGTAACCACCCGGTCTGTCTGTGGTATATGGCGTCGGGCCCCGGCCGGACCTACTGCTATATGCTATGCGACGGATATGAGGTGTTACAAGGGGCTATGCCCAAAATCCTGGAATTGATTATGTTGAGACCTATGCCCCTATTGTTAGTTTTGAATCTATACATATGATACTAGCCATTGCCACCCAACTGCAATACCCTGTTAATCAAATGGATGTCCAATCTATGTTCTTAAATGGAAGCATTGAAGAAGACATTTATGTGGATCAGCCCACTGAATATATAAGAAAAGGAGAAGAAGGAAAAGTCTTGAAGTTGGGAAAGACATTATACGGCTTAAAGCAAGCCCCTCATGCTTGGAATTCCAAAATTGACACTCACTTGATTGAGACTGGATTCCATGTGACCAACAGTGATCCAACCATCTATGTTAAGCGCAGCACCGACAAGGAGGTCCTAGTCCTATGTCTCTATGTGGATGACCTGCTAATTACAGTATCTAGCATGAAGATCATTGATGACTTCTGCACTCACATAAAGATAACATTTTAGATGACTGACCTAGGCTTGAATCATTACTTCCTAGGAATCCAAATTTTTCAAACCCCCAATGCTACCTATATCTCACAAAGTGAGTATGTAGAGGATCTTCTAGCTCGGTTTGAGATGCAGAATTCACGACCTACCAACACTCCTGTGGCAACTAGAGAGAAATTCAGCAAAGAGGATGGAGAATTGAAAGTTAATCCAGAAACTTATAGAAGTATGACGGGCTCACTGATGTATTTGACCAACACCCGACCAAACATTGAATTGGCTGTTAGCATTTTCTCCAGATACATGCAGGTGCCCAGTATCAAACACCTGGCAGACGTCAAAAGAATCATGAGGTATGTCAATAGCACAAGGCATTTTGGTCTAATGTATACTGGATGCAACTCTCCGCAGCTAAAGGGTTATTCAGATAGTGATTCGGTAGGCTGTTCTGATGATCGAAGAAGCACCTCTAATTATCTATTTTTCTTGGGCAACAATCTTATTTCCTGGTCTTCTAGGAAACAGAAGACAATCGCTCTCTCGTCTACTAAAGCTGAATATACCACCTTAAGTGATGCAGCAAGGGAGGTCGTATGGTTAAGGGGAGTCTTGCATGAGCTAGTCAAAGAAGACAGTGGCCCAACACAAATTCGCGTGGACAACACTTCCGCAATAGTTCTTGCCAAGAACCCTATTAATTTTCTATAACAAAATGAAGCACATCAAGATTAAACTGCATTGCACTCAGGATTTAATCAATCAGAGGGAAGTCAAAATTGAACACTGTGAATCAAAGAATCAACTCGCAGACGTGTTAACCAAGCCCTTACCATCTTTTCCTTTTTCAGATCTGAGGGCAAAGCTTACGATGACAGATTGTCGCAATTATGGGAGGGTGTTGGAAGCCAATTGCGACAGATCCAGCCCTGCTGACCTGAGAGACATGGAAGAAGAAGGAGATAACCAGCATATTATGAAGAAGTACTAATCTGAAGGAATGAAAAGTTGCCGACCTGTTGCTCCTATTTTGTGTTTGCCTCCTTGTTTTGCCTGTTATATGAGCTGTCTTCTCTCGTTTGTGATGCCGATGTAGTGTATCTTATTTTGTCCTTTTTTGCCCTTGCTGTAGCATTTATATTGAGTCCTTTTGTATCTGGTAAAAGAAAAGAGTGGTTGTTTTATAACACAGTATAATGGAATGAGAAATATGTTAGCTGTGAACCCTTTCTTTCCCCCCTCTTCTCATTTTTTCTCAACACAAATCACTTGTGGGCATGTGTTTTTCTTGATTCATAATAGATTTCGAGCTTGGAGCTCCAAAAAACAGAGAATCATTGTGTTATCGTCGCATGAAGTCACATATATGGTGCTGAGTTCAACTGCCCGTGAAGCTTCATGGATTAAAAAATTAATGAAAGAACTTGAGATGGAAGAAGAAGACATTGTAATATATTGTGACTATCCACGATTGCCTTGAGCAAAAATACCGTGTTTCATAACAAGAGTAGCATTATTAGTAAGTGGACTTTTAGCCAGGGCAAATTGTTTTGGCTAAAAGTCCTAAATCGTGACAAAAAATCGTGGCTAATACTTATGTATTTTATGAAAAATAGGTCCGAGAACAGATAATTTTTCAGACCCAATAAAATAATCTAATGGCAAAAGATTAGTGCGATTACGAAGCAAAATTAAACATACACGAAAAGATCATCAAATTTAACTTGATTCCCCGAAATTGAAAATGGGTATGTCCACTATGCAGACAGAGAATTTTTATCTTCGTTCTCAAATATATAATATGGCTATAATGGAAAAAAAATAAACCGAGAGAGAATTCTCCAAGATCCGGCCGTACTGTTGCAATGAGAAAGAAAACCGGTGGCAAGAGAAGAAGAGTTGGCGACCGAGAGCCGAGCACCCTGCAGTAAGAAAGAAGCTTGTCGGCAAAGCTACAACAAGGAAGAAGCTCGACGCAAGGATGGCAGCCGCCGACCAAAAAAAAGCTCACACGCGGTTGCAACGGGGAAGAACCCCAGGTTTGGCCAAGGCCGACCGACCTCCTCTACGTTCTCCTGCTTGCCTGAAATACTACATATTGGGGAAAACCGGCCTCCTCTTTATATACCCTTGAAGAACCCTAAATTATGTAAAAGAAATGTGGGATTGGCTGGATCCATTCAAGGAAGGTGAAAAAAATCTCATTCCAAAAAATCTCCTCTATTGTTTGAAAAAAAACTTATTCTACCACTAATGCTCCTCCATAATTGCAAAAATTTGGGGAATTCCAAAAGGAGAAGCCACGAATTGAGCGTCTTCAAAAAAGGATTGAATGGTTTCCAAAAAATCAAAAAAGATACCGACAAGAATTTTATTTAAAAAATGATGAAATCATAGATTATGTGGCTTCCAAAATCAGCCTCCCACCCATATGGAAAGAGGTGACAATTACCACAACAATCTCCGTCTTGACGCTTATTTCATGTCATGCTCCACCTATCTGAGATAACGCCAAGACGCCCCAACAGTCACCAACATTCAAAGCCAATGGGACCAACAGAATGAACTTCGGACAAGAACGGATCATTAGAAAAAAGTCCTTCAATACTGAGTTGCACACAAACTGGTCTAACGTGACTGTCTGAGAAATGCCCCATCTTGAAGTTAAATTTCAACCACTCCACCTCCAACAGTGGTCTCCCATAGCAAAATAAATGAACTTATCAAGACTTTTGACCTTTGATGTGCGCGCAGTAGAGAAATTGACAAATGCAGACACATCAATAATGAATACAAACAAAACTGACCACAATATGAGAAAAATGAACCCCTATGAGAACTAATCAAAAAAAAGATTGATTAGACACACTCTAATCTCATGTAAAATAAATGATTAAAAAAGAAAGAACATAAGTAATAGTGGATGACTAAACTATATTAAAAAAACGAAGTTTTTGAACAGATAAATAACTCCAAAATAAGAGTTATAATAACACAACTTCAAACTTCGCACTTGGTGTAAAAATACCATAGAAATCAAACAGAAAAAAATCTGCACAGAGACTGAGGCGACCAGAAAAATTCATGAATCAAGATTGGAGAAGATATGCAGCAGACTGATGTCGTCACCTACCGTTGACCCAACTCAAAACGGAATGTACAATTAGTCGATGATCTGAAATCTGACTCTAATACCACTTGTTATGAAAAATAGGTCCGAGAAAAAATAATTTTTCAGATCCAATAAAATAATCTAATGGCAAAAGATTAGGGCGATCACGAAGCAAAATAAATAAGCACAAAAGATCACCAAATTTAACGTGATTCCCTGAAATTGAATATATGGGTACGTTCACAATGCAGATAGAGAATTTTTATTTTTTTTTTCCTCAAGCATATAATATGACTATAATGGAAGAAAAAATAAACCGAGAGAGAATCATTCAAGATCCGGTCGTACCGTTGAGACGAGAAAGAAAACCAGCGGTAAGAGAAGAAGAGTCGGCGGCCGAGAGCCGACACTCTGCAGTATGGAAGAAGCCCGTCAGCAAAGCTGCAGCAAGAAAGAAGCTCGACAATAAAGTTGGCGGCCGACGACCAAAAAAACGGACAAACTGTTGTAACGGGGAAGAACCCCAGGTTCGGCAAAGGCCGGTCGGCTTCCTCTACGTTCTCCTACTTGCCCAAAATCATGCATACTTGTGGAAAACCGGCCCCCTTTTTATATAGGCTTGAAAAACCCTAAATCGGGTAAAAGAAAGGTGTGACCGGATGGATCCAATCAAGGAAGGAGAAAAAAATCTTCTTCCAAAAATTATCCTCTAGTGTTTGGAAAAAAATATATTCTGTCATCAATGTTCCTCCATAATTGTCAGAATTTGAGAAATTTCAAAAGAAAGAACCACGAATTGAGTGGTCTCCAAAAAAAGATTAGAAAGTTTTCAAAAAATAAAAATAAAGATAACCACCCAGAATTTGATTTCAAAAATGATGACATCATAGATTGTGTAGCTTCCAAAATCAGCACCCCGCATATATGAAAAGAGGTGGCAATTACCGCAACAATGTATTTGCTACAAATTAAGAATTGTGGATAAACTATTAACCACAAATTTAAAACCGTGGCAAAAGCATGTGTGACTAAAAGCTACTTCTCTACTTATACAGTATGCATATCGAGCTCCGCAATCATTTCGGCTCTGTTTGGGACAGCTCTGGCGGATTGAAAAGCTGCTGTCCGGATAGAGCTGTTTTAAAATAGATTTCTGGGGAGCAGTTTTGAAAAGCTGCAGAGTGTTTGGGTATTCTGTGCAGAAGTGCGCTCGGAATCGCCCGAGGAAGGACGTCGGGGGCTCGGAATCGCCGGAGGAAGGCCGTCAGGGGCTCGGAATCGCCGGAGGAAGGCCGTCCGACCTCTAAGCATGTTCCATCTGAAGAAACCATTAGATTTTCAAAACCTGTGAGAGAGAAAGCTATTTTGCAAGAGCAGAAGCTGGGGGGAGGGAGATTTCTGAAAAGCTGCAAAACAGCTCTGGCGGATTGAAAAGCTCTTCACAGGGAGCTGTCCCAAACACATATAAAACAGCTCTGGCGGCTGGAATAGAGATTTTCCAGCCGCCAGAGCTGCGCCAAACAGACCCTTCGTCACAAAAAAGATCAAAGCTGAAATTTAAAGCAAATTTTTCCCTATAGCGTGTATCAACACTCTAAAGTCCTAACAATACCACTGCATGGAGTGAGATTTGCCACTATAAGAACCAAATAAAGAGCAGAAGAGATACTGGTTTAAGGAGGGGTGTTAGAAGAAATAAACCAACATGGATCATTTGCAAGCAGCAAATTAGTAAAAGCAGGCGCTGAAGCCGCCACTATCTTCCCCATACCTGATGCAATACGGACTACTCAAGGAAAAAAGAAATGATGAGACAATATAAATGTATTATTATGTATGTTGACTGTGAAAAGTTTTTGGGATATAAAAAGGAGTAATATTTACGTACGTGTATCGTTCCCTGTTCCGCGTGCGGGTAAAATTCAAGGCATTGATTGAGCAATCCAAGGGTAGGCAAAAACAAAGTAAATAAAATAGAAAAAAAGAGTAGGGATGCACGAAATACAAAGGATGATGGATGACCCATCTTTTCCCCGCACCGCGTGCGGGTAGCGCAGGTAAAAAAAATTCTATAAAAAGCCCTTCCTTTTTGGGATTCAGATCCTCTTGAGTTCAGGGGAAACTCGATAGATCCAATGGACGAGAACCCCTGAACTCCACCAATTAACTAAAAGAATTTAGTCACTAAAAGACTAAAAAAACGCAAAGTAAAAGTAATCCTAAATCTAGAAAACACGGGGGTTCTCGCGCGTTGGATTGTAACACGCGAGAACCCTTAAACTCCGCCCTGGAGTTGCCCGTACGAACTTCAGAGGGTCCAAATCCCTCTTTTTGTCAAGAATATGTAATCCAAGCCTCTTCCTTGATCTACTGCAATCAATCAAGATTACAATACTTGACTGACTGTTAAATGATCATTTTAATGACATAAATATTATGTTTTTTGTGTAATTTATTTATATTGAAAAATAAAAATTGATTAATCTTAAGAAATTTAGTTCATACGATTTTTCTTTAATAAAGTTGCATGCAACACCTATATGATTGTGTAGATGCACCCTTTATCAATGTAAACATACTATCAAATTAATGAACCCAATGAAATCTGTTGTTTTGAAATAATAATATCACCTGCAAATGTTTTTTAAGTTGTCTTGTTTAATTTAGGCGATTGATATCCGCACTACAATTTTGGATATCCGCATTACGATTACTTATAATTTTTCGCGCCTTTTGAAAATACTCCTTGTACATGCATTTTTAGGAAAGTGTTCAACACGAAAGTTGTAGATCTCGACGAGATCTACAACTTTCGTGTTGAACAATTTTCCTAAAAATGCATGTATAAGGCGTATTTCTAAAAGACGCGAAATCTGAGCGTATTTCCTAATGTAGTCTTGTACATGCATTTTTAGGAAAAGTGTTCAACACGAAAGTTGTAGATCTCGTCGAGATCTACAACTTTCATGTTGAACACTTTTCCTAAAAATACATGTACAAGGAGTATTTTCAAAAGACGCGAAAAATTATAAGTAATCGTAGTGCGGATATCCAAAATTGTAGTGCGGATATCAATCGCCTTAATTTAATAGTATTAGCCACGGTTTAAAATGTGATTAATACCCTATTTTTAAAAAATTAACAATATTAGCCACTGTTTAAACCGTGGCTAATATCCTATTCTTAAAAAATATTATAGTATTAGTCATAGTTTAAACCATGGCTAATACGCTATTGTTAAAAAAAATATTAGTATTTGACACGGTTTAATAGTATGAATCAAACAATTTTTAAGTTCGCGCACACTGAAACAAAAATTCTACGCCCGCCACTACATGTGCCCATACAAATGTAAGGTTTTGATTCATATTCATCAACTCCCACGCCCTCTCATTTCTCTCATGATTTTCAGTTATTTATATTTCAATAGTTTTATTCGGCACCTCCATCATTTTCAAGAACAATTTTCATTGGGTTCGGGTAACCACTTTGTACAATTGTTGGTGCATGACGATTGCCCACAACCACATATTCTCAAGTTGAAAGAAACATCATCAACAAATTGCTATTAAGACTTCGTTTGAGTGGATTTATTTTCACCGGTCAAGCGGTTACGACCGCATGAATCAGACCATAATTATGATCCGATTCATGCGGTCGTAACCGCTTGACCGGTGAAAATAAGTCCCCTCAAACGGAGCCTAAATGAGATCTCGAGTGTTCAGTACATATCAAACATTAATAATTAAAATAGTTTATTCTCATGTACATTATACATTTAAAAACTTAATAACTTTAAAATTTTTAATTTAATTTGCAGATTTAGACTCCGTTTGGCCTGGTGATGGCAGTCGTAGACGCATGGGTTAAACCGTCATTCGTTAAGGATGACCTAACAAATATCATCTGTTTGAACGTAAAAGTGGATGAAGTTCCTTAGATGGGCGTAAACGAATGACAATTTAACCCGCATGACTACTATGCCAAACGGTGCCTTAAACTTTGTTACAACGACATTCTTTATCTTCCTTTTTGCATACTCTGGGGGTTGTTCTATTTTTGTATTCAAGTCCAATGCCTGAATTTTAGGAATATATACATCAAAACATATCTCTACTATGTATATATATAAATACTTGAATTAATAGAAATCATTACATTATTTTTTGCAAAGGAGAGAGAGAGAGTTGTTGGTCAAAACCAATTACCCCTTACATACATAAGCTTGATTAAGAGCTCTTAATCTGGATTTTTTGTGGATTAATAAACTTTAATCACCATTGAGGGACTGCATGGACCAGAAATCTTCCACACTCCAAAAGTTTTCAAATTCACCGGTGTTACTGTATGAATGGGGATCAGCTTCAGGATTAGTATTTGGGTGCATGTCGTGCGGGTTGGTTTGCCGTGCGATTCCATCTCCGCCGCTTCTCGTGCCGGTTGTGCTGGCGTCATGATCAGTGATCATCGGGCTCGAGCAATCGATATCTTCGCCGGTCTTAACCTTCTTCTGGATCCTGGTTCTCCAGTAATTCTTGATCTCGTTATCAGTCCTGCCCGGCAGTTGCCTCGCTATTTTCGACCACCTCGTGGCATAGAAAGATTGATTTAAATGTGATTAGATCAGAGTTATCATAATTTATATGCAATGGTAGATCTTGGAGCACAAATTCTTTCAAGGAAAATTCAAAACTATTTTTGTTAATTAATTTGACTCAGTGTAGATACTGCACCACACCATCTTCAACCAGCTCATGTTTTATTAATAGTCTCGGTTTGACATGATGATAGCGGTTGTGAACGCGCACGGTGCCTATGAAGTTTCGTTTATAAATACCCGACCTCACCTTATAAGAAATTGTTAGTACGCTCAAAGCATCTAGTGTGGTCGTCAAGTTTGGATTGACCTCCACGCAGTGGCGGAGCCAGGAATATTGGAGCGTGGGGGCACATGACACTTAGAATATGAAAAAAAAAATAACAAATAAAAAATTGCTCAATAGACAGTGGTTTACATATAAACCGCTGTCTATTCGAGTATAGACAACGGTTTATATATAAATCGTTGTCTATTCTACCCCGAAGAATAGACACCGATTTATATATAAACTGTTGTCGATACTCGAATAGACAGCGGTTTATATATAAACCGCTGTCGATACTCGAATAGACAGCGGTTTATATATAAACCGCTGTCGATACTCGAATAGACATCAGTTTATATATAAACTGTTGTCCATACTCGAATAGACAACAATTTATATATAAATTGTTATTTATTCTACCCTAAAGAATAGACAACGGTTTATATATAAACAACGAACCGCTGTCTATTCTCATATTATTTTTAAAAAATAAGGCACGTGTCCGACCGTGTCTTAAGGTGGGTCTGCCTGTGCCTGAACCGAATCAGAAAACGTGTGGGGGCACGGGCCCCCGCAGGTCCCTTCATACCTCCGCCTCTGCCTCCACGTTGCCCCCAGTAGGAGTATTTATAGGCGTAACCCTAAATCTCTGATGAGTTATTGGATTTCTACCAGATCCTAATCAAACCAAATAAGGATCATTACAATTCATATAAATATACCTCAACAGGAACTCCATCAACTTTTTTGTTCAAATTTAGTTCTTTTTTTCTTCTTGCTGGCGGCGATCATAACTATTGTTATGTCAAACAAATATTTAATTTAATGACTGATGACGTGTTTATCCAAATTCATCGAGCAAAAGCGCCATGCCAAACTGACCCTAAAACAACGGTGACTCACTCTCACACTATCCCATTGATAAAGTACTTTGGTATCGATCAGGACTCCGTTTAGGAGCTTGATAAAGCAGGTTCCAGGATCAAGCCCCGGGACTCAACAATCTACTCGGGATTACTTCCAATTGTGGACCCCGAGAGATTTGATTGGGGATGTTCTTAACCATGCATTAGACTACAGTCGCCCCCCAGTCTAGGGTAATCGGGCTTCGCCCAGTTGCGCTCTGACCCCACCAATCTGGGTTTCTAACAGATATGACCAAAACTTTACGACAATGATGAACAAAGGATGCACTTATCTTGTTGGAGCCATGGGGGAACCAAGTACATGACTGCTTGTGCGTGTCTTTACATGTTAATAAGAAAAATGATAATATATTTACGTAGGAGAAAACTACGACTCTACCACCGCGAGTTTCTCTTCATTTCTGACAAAATGGAGGGGATCCATTTCACAGTTCAGATGAGGAGCTTGTTGATACAAGGTGTTCATCATTTCTCATCCTTTTATAATTTTTTTAATCGAGAAAATCTCAACCACTAGCTATATTTAAGGGTTGTCTTGTCGATTAGATAAAGAAATGAATTCTCTTCATTTTTGTGAAAGATGGAGAGAATCCCGATCCCATGCCACACTTTGAGAACATCAACGACATCCCTAGTAACTGTTATTGTGCAAGAGAGCCGTGCCCATTTCACTAATCTAATATAAAGCTTAATGCATATGAATACATGTTAACACTCTATGCTCATTAATGCATTGGTACTTGAAAGAAATGTTTAAAAAAATAAAATAAAAATCAAAGATATTTATAAGACACGAGTACACGACACTATTTATGTCGTTTTAATAGCTTTTGAAATTATATATCTTCTTTTTTTAGTAGCCTTGCCTAAATATTGGCTGCCCGTTAAAGTATCTTTGCCAAATTTATTAAACCTTGGAGAATAAATATCTAAGGGACCCGTTTGTCATTAATTGTCATATAGATATGGGAGGAAAGAAGGGGTGCTAAATATCTCTTAGACTCCGTTTGGTGGGAACTTATTTTTATTGATCAAGCAATTATGATCGCATGAATCGGACCTTAATTTCATGCAGTCGTAACCGCTTGACCAGTGAAAATAAGTTCCCAGCAAACGGAGCCTTACTCTCTCTTTGGTGCCGAGGAGTTTTTGTTCTGGTGAGTTTGGACAAAAACGTCACTTTTATAATTAAAAAGTATGTTTGACAAGGCAACAAGTATGACATAATAGTTAATGAAATTCCTTAGATGAGGTTGGTCGTTCACGAACTACAATTCATAACCACTACGTTTATGCTCCCCACAACCACGTTAAATGGAACCTAGTCACAGTTATCTATCTATAAATACATCTAAAGAACAAATACAAAAGTAACATAATGCATGCATTAAGGAGGAAAAACAGAGGATTATTTTATTTTATTTAGTGTTTAGATTTTAAGAGCATTTCGAGGTTTTAAGAACGTAAAGTCTAACTAATCAGTCACATCAACATGATTGCAGCGTTTTTTTTATCTCAGTGACCGGAAAAAAGTTAGATTTAAATTTATGGTCGCGTAGGTGCATGCAAATATATAATCAAAAGAAGGATCTTCTCCATTCATAACAAAATGGATAGTATCCATTTGGAGATCTGATGGACAAGACCATCCTGCAAAACATTAAATTTTTGAATTCAGAGGGAGTAAAGTGCATTCCTGCACTTTACGGTAAAGTGCAGGCATCCAACGGCTCGCGTGGATGCCCACACGGATCTCATCTCGCTTTCAGATATGCACAAGCATCCAGCGCGGACTGTTGGATGCGCACACTTCACGATAAAGTGCACTTTTACACTTTATCTTCCCCGGTTCCTGAATCTTAGGGTTTAGATTTTTGTTGTTCAAAGAAAAATATAAAATGATGGGATAACTTATAAACTCATTACGTCATTCAACAATACATCTAGACTCTAAAATGAATAGTGTCCAATTTTAAGGGATGGAGCCTACTCAACACTCTTTCAGTATTTTAATATTATACACGTGATAATTTATGTTTTTATCTAAAGTTTAATTTATTGTACTTTATTTTATTTTCTAGTTAATAATTTATAATTTTATTTACCTTTAATTTACTCTGTTATTTTATTAAATATTTCGTGTATGATTAATTGAGAGAGTAAATTTATATGTGGTTTCACTCTTAACGCTATATAAATGAGAAAATAATTTTATTGCATGATCACGCTTACAAATTTATATATTTTGACCTTATAAAACTTGCTATAACTTTTCATATTCTACAATCAGCTTAGTTGCGCAATTAATTAGACAACCCTATAAAACTATAAATACAAGAATAATGTAGTTTAAAAATGGGTTTATAACTAAGAGTTTGTTTGTTTTGGGAGTGAGATGGAGCGGTGGAAATGAGACCGCTGACAATGAAGCGGTGAAAAATGAAGGGAAAGGAATGCACTCTAAAAAAAAGTCAAAATTGACATTTTGAGCGTTGACGGTGAAAATACAAGGGTTAAAGCATCTCCAACGAGTATCTCTATATTTAGAGATCTCATTGTACTAGGTTCTCCAAATATGGTGAACTTGGTTGTTCAACTCCAACTAAGTTCCACATATTTGAAGAACATGATATTTTTAACATATGTATGTGTATGTACACACATATATATGTATATGAATATGTAAATATAAATATATATAATAATTATAGTATATGTATATAAAAATATATATCAATAAAAATAGTATTTTAATAATAATATGATAAATAATTATTAAAAAATATTCAATAATAGACTCATTTTGTAGGTCTCGACAAGACGATTTTATTGAAATACTATACGACATAATTAAAAAATTATATTAATGTTTATAAAGATTATAAATTAATATTAAAGTTTAATTTAAAAAAAACAATAAAATAATTAAAATTAAAAAAAAACTAAAAAAACAAAATGTTCTCTGCATTTTCTCTCTTCCTCCTCTAAATTTAGGAGGAGGGAGAGCATCCGCATAAATGCAGATGAAAATACAGCTCCATTGATCATTTCTAGAAAATGTGTCAAACGGTTGGAGATGCTCATACCCAATAATTGTTTGGGACATGAAGCAAAAAAGTCTAAACAAACAGCATATAAATCATTTCTTTAATAATAATAATAATAATAATAATAATAATAATAATAATAATAATAATAATAATAATAATAATATATCTATACATAGAGAAGAATACGGATCAATATTCAACCACAACTTTGGCTAGGGACAAATAATTAAGTTGGGATATTTGTATGTTTTATCACAACACACTAATAATATATAACAAAATATGTATCCATACTTTAAAAATCGGAACGGATCGGCCGGTACAATTGGTCGGATCGTGAACACAATGATAATATATAATTAAAAAAATATTTATCATTGTTTTAAAAATGGCCGGTTCAACCACTTGGTCCATGAATCGGCCAGGTATCTGGCCCAATCAGGGCTAAGAACATGCTCAACCAAAAACCAACGTTGGAAAATCGGCTAATCAGTCATGCTAACCGTGAACCCGTGAACTAGCCAGAGTTTGTCAAAACCGTCCAGTTCAAATAAGCCTTGAATGATTTTTTTCTTTCAGAAATGCATGGATAGAGGGATTTTAAGGATTCCAAAACTATGCAAACAATCTTACTTGATCTAATTTTTGAATTCACGTATACATAATATGATATTATAAATTTCTATGTATAAAAAATATTTAAACAATTTTGTACCAATATTATATAAAAAAATATTTAATAAATTATTTAATTTTTGATGAAAATAATTTAATACATGTTATACATATTCATATATTGTTGGTGCATTTTTATTTATATGACTTTTAATCAAATATGAATAATACAAAATCAAGTAATTAAACATATTTATTTTATGTTTGATATATTATTTTAATTTAGTGACCAAGTGACAGACACGGAGCTCCTCTCTTACGGCCAATAAGACTAAACATGAATAGTAAATGAACATAAAATGATTGAGAATATTAAATGAACATGAAATGATATGGCTCCCATAGCACTTTAGCGATCGGACGGCTTGGATGAGTTTGATGGTCCACAGGGTTGCACTATGGGTTTTCAAAATTTTTCTTTGTATATAGTATAAATGTATGTATATATATGACTAGACACGGTTTGGCACGGTGGTGTATGGCGGTCATCAACACGAGATTAAATTGTCATTTGTTAACGCTCATCTAAAGAACTTCATCCACTTTTATGTTCAAACAGATGATGTTTGTTATGTTAGTGTATATTTGGACAATTAACGGGTTCGGAGGTTTAACGAGTCGTTTCAGATACACGGATGTCCAATACCCGTAGTAACTCCTAGGATTTGCCTATTTATACTCACCTAGGGGCAACGGATAGGGAATTCCGCTTTGATCATCATCCGGATGCTTCGAGCGTCACTTTCATGTTAGGTAATTCTTAACGAATGATGGTTTAACCCATTCGTTTGCAACCGTCAGCACCGTGCCAAACTGAGCCTTAATTTTTTTCTTTGTATAGGGTGATGCCTTAAATACCTGTTGCCCCATCTGGAGTGGAGTTCGATGATGAGCAGCTGCTCCTCCGGCGTGATGTTTCCCCTCCTCACGTCCGGCCTCAAGTAATTCAGCCATCGAAGTCGGCAGCTCTTCCCCGTTCTCTTCAATCCTAGCTTACACAAAATAATAATAGTATTCAGTTTTTCTTTCTTTCTTTCTGTGTATCTATAATATCTATAATATTCTATAAAGAAATATGATGGCCTGCCAATAAAAATGAGTTCAAAATTACAATATTTAATATAGAGTGTTGGATTTGACTAGAAAATACTATGACCATCAGATATTGAACAAGAATGGTCTGCCAACAACTAAAAATAAAAAAAATCCACAAATCCCAAAACACAAAAATCCCGATACACAGTGCTTGTTCTCGGATCCCCTCCGCTACCGCCGGGGGGATCCAGGCAGGCCGCCGCCGACGGTGGCGGAGGGGATCCCGCGATCTCTTCGTTCCGTCTACAATGACGATCATACCGGAAATTTTACACCGGAAATTTGTTTTAATTAGATTCAATAAAAACAAATTTAATCAATTAACAAATAGAAAACAAAAAAAATAATTAGCTTTTTAAAAAAAAATAATCAAAAAAATATAATATTTTTAATTAAAAAATACAAAAGAATATAATGTTTTTAATTTAAAAAATCCACAAAGGATAAATAATTAAAAAAATGGCGGGCGAAGCCCGCCGTCGCAGATCGGGAGAGTGCAAAGCCAGCCGTCGCAGACCGGGCGAGGGCGAAGCCCGCCGTCGCAGACCGGGGGAGGGCGAAGCCCGCCGTCGCAGACCCGGTACTGTCACATTGTGCACCGTCGCAGACCGGAGGAGGGCAAAGCCCGCCGTCGCATACCGGGTACTGTCGCACTGCGCACGAGGACCGGAGGACCATGCCTCTCACTATATATATAGAGAGAGAGAGAAAGAGAGTAAAGGGATTAATTAAGATATAACATGAGAGTTAATTAGAGGTTAATTACCAGCAGAGCGGGCAAGATTATTCCAAACACCCTCCCCATGGTTTGCAATATAGTTAACGAGGATGAGATCTTCTTCCATGGTCCATGGCCCCTTCCTCACCTCCGCCTCCTGCTGGCTCGATTCCTCCGCCATCACGCAGCTGACGCGGAAGACGGAGAATTAAAGAGAACAGGTAATAATAAGTTTATATTGATAGAGCAGAGTGTGAAAGAAATAGAGAGAGAGAGAAAGAGAGAGTGTGTGTGGAAGATATTAGGATGGGTATATGGGGAGGAAGGCAGGATCGAGGTTGTTGGCCATCGAGAGATCTTTATAAAGAAGAAAACTAGCTAATTAGCACGTACAGCTTATTGCTAATTGCCGCTTAATTAATTAACACGGTTTAATTAACTTATAGCTAGCTTCGAGATCAGATGATGAAAAAGCGTAGCGTGCATTAAACCCAACTTTTTAATTAATCTGTTAAGGATGAGTGGTTAAAGAAGAAATTAACTTGCAA
Organism: Platanthera guangdongensis; assembly: GCA_039583875.1. Classification (NCBI taxonomy): domain Eukaryota; kingdom Viridiplantae; phylum Streptophyta; class Magnoliopsida; order Asparagales; family Orchidaceae; genus Platanthera; species Platanthera guangdongensis. The sequence goes on from CM077164.1 coordinate 18,511,488, forward strand.
ATTCTCTACAAATATATAGCTAACTATATAAAGCTTTGCATATTTGTCATGTAAATATCTTATAGTTTCCAAAATATGCGCATACTACAAATTATCTAGAAATTAATAATTATAACGAAAGCTCGTATTATGCTTTCCTTCATTAGTTAAAATCACGCACATATTCCTGCGCACGGACGGAGCTGCTAATCCCCTATTTGATGATAGTGTTTAATTGACAACTTATGAGAACCTGTTTGGTAGGGTGGTGGCGGTCGTAAACGCATGGGTTAAACCTGTCATTCGTTAATGTTTATCTAACAAATATCATCCGTTTGAAGCATAAAAGTGGACGAAATTCTTTAGGCAGACGTTAACGAATGACAATTTAACCTCATGTTCATGTTCATGACCGTCAGCACCGTGCCGAACGGCGCAGTAATTTCAGTCCATGGAGATTTTGGGAGTATGGTGAGAATATTCTATTTTATGGACTAGAATGCAAAGTCTCTTCATCACTATCCCACGTAAGTAGAGAAGAAAATTTGGTTGCAGATGCGATGGCTCAATTTGCTATAATGCATGACATTAGCCGTGTTTTCTGTAAGGATTAAACATTCCTTTGTCTGTCCGTAGAATAATCAATAATGACAAATTCTGATATGCACTTAAGAGGGGCTACTCTTGACTCCTTGGAAAAAACAATATTTTGAAAATTGGACTGGATCCCTATGTTAGATAATTTGATCTAGTGTGTGTTGTTGTTTACTTTATTTTATTTATGTTGCACTTGATGCACCGCGCCATACGGGTCTAGTATATATTGACCCGTATGTGACTATCTTCTGTATAGCCCTAATTTCTCGTCGCCGTCATGTGCAATTCCTTCCCGCCTCTTGTTCCTGTTCATCTTCTTCATGCAGGTTTCAGGGCACTCATATGACGCTCATCTCACATTTGGTATCAGAGCCAGGTTGAGCGTCATCAGTCGATCCGTGTAGTTTGTTCTTCTGATCTTCAGCCCGATCAGTCGTTCTATTTGATCTTCCTCATATGGTGAGCTCGTCATCTACCTCTCAAGCCTTCACATACACGCAATCCGGAATCCCCATCTTTGAAGGGGAATCGTATGATTATTGGAGCAAACAGATGAAATTTTTTTTCTTATCCCAAGGTCTGTGAGATCTTGTGCAGGATGGTTGTCTAAAGCCCTTGGCAACGGAATCGAAGGATAAAGAGGACAAAGCGATCATACAAATCCAGCTGGACAATCAAAAGAGGGATGCCAAAGAAATCCTGTGTATCCAACAAGGAGTAGGACGATCGATTCTGCCTCTAATCATCGATGCTGAAACGGCTAAGGATGCATGAGACATACTAAAAATAGAGTTCAGAGGTAATGAAAGAGTTGTTTCCATTAGACTGACTATACTCTGGAGAGACTTTGAAAACATCAACATGCTTGATAATGAATCCATCCAAAGTTTCTTTACCAAAATCACAGTATAGTGAACCAGATACGAACTTATGGTGATGAACTGCCTGAAAAACGAATTGTGTCAAAGATACTTACCAGTTTAACCATGAAATATGAGCATATTGTAGCTGCAATTGAAGAAGCCTGTGACATAACAAAAATGACAACTTCAGAGCATATGAGCTCATTGCTCGGTCATGAGGCCAGAATGAAGAAGAAAGAAACACAACTGGAACATGCATTTCAAAGTAAAGTTTTCTTGGATTCCAACAAGTCAAATTCCCCTCAATCAGTTGCTAGAAATTGGACAACATCATTCTCAAGAGAGGCAGTCAGAAGGAAGAGGGAACTCCGCCAGCACACAGTACTGCAAATTGTGCAACAAAAACACGCATAATACCAGGGATTGTCTGTCTAAGTTCAGAAAATGCAGAAGACAAAATCACTTGCAGAAAGACTGCGGGTACCGTGACAATAAAACAAAAGAGGAAGCCAATTTTACTAATAGTTCCAGAATCCCTATTCTATATTTCCAATGCCACTGCACACACACAAAGTGAGGTCTGGTTCCTCGACAGTGGTTGCTCCAACCATATGTCAAATAACAGGGAATCATTCACTCACCTAAGTGAATAAATGCAATCAGAAGTCATTATGGGTGATGGTAATGTTGTGAGAATAAAGGGAAGAGGCACCGTTGTTGTTACTATGATGAATGGGCATACCAGCCTCATTCATGAAGTGCAATATGTACCAGACTTATCTCAAAACTTACTCAGTGTGGGGCAACTTTTGAAGAAAGGGTATAAACTCATTTTGATCAAAATGAATGTATTACCGTTGATAAAAATGCAAACAAGTTGATTGCTAGCTATTGTAAAAATGACTGATAACAAAATATTCCCCTTATCGTTGCCATTGGGATTATCTGAAGAACAAAATTACGCCAACTTCACCTACTCACAGGAGGATTCTATGTTATGACATTGCAGATTTGGTCATCTAAACTATCATGATCTTGGTAGATTACCAAAGTTAGCTAATGGACTGAAAGGTTCAGTGAATGTGAGAGGCATCTGTGAAACATGCGCAGAGAATAAAATCCACAGAGCCCCTTCCCTCAAAAGTCAGGCTGGAGAGCTTCTAGCCCCCTTGAGCTAGTGCACGCTGATATATGGGGACCAGCCACCAACCAAACTATGTCTGGCAACATGTATTACCTTCTATTTGTGGATGATTAAAGCAGATGTATGTGGATTTATTTCTTAAGTTAGAAATCTGAGGCCTTTAGCAAGTTTGCTGAGTTCAAGAAATTGGTTGAGAAGCAGTCAAACAAAGAGATCAAGTGCCTCAGGACTGATAGAGGGGGGAGTTCCTTAGCTCAGAGTTTGATACATATTGCAAGACAAATGGCATTGGTTGTCAGCTAACTGCTCCCTATAGCCCACAACAAAATGGGGTTGTAGAAAGGAGAAATAGGACCATTGTTGAAATGTGTAGGAGCTTGTTGCAGCACAAAGGCTTACCTAAAGAGTTTTGGGGTGAAGCCATGCACACTGCAGTTCACATATTGAATGATCACCTTCAAAAGCTTTACCTGATACTACTCCCTTTGAATTGTGGCACCAAAGAAATCCATCCATTCATCACTTTAAAGTCTTTGGTTCCATAGCTTATGCTCTCACAACCAAGGATCACATAGATAAGCTTGATAAGAAAGGAGAAAAATGTATTATGGTTGGGTACAACCAAGAGTCTAAAGCATATAGACTGTATAATCCTCAGACCAACAAACTCATAATAAGCAGAAATTCCATCTTTGATGAGGCAGGAAGTTGGTGTTGGGAGAGTCTGGTGGATCAGAGTCACTATCTGGCAGAGTTCTTGGAGGATGTTGATGTTACTTCACAGAGCCATGAAGACACTCAACCGCCCAGTCCAATAAACCTAGCAGAAGTTGCAGATCATACAGAGGATTTTCCTGTTGATCACGGGTATGACTCATCCTCTCCAAAGAAATTTAAAAGTCTAACAGATATCTATAGTTGTTGCAATATAGCATTTTTTTTGTAAGGATCCTACTTCGTTTGTTGATGCCTCATCTCAACCTGAGTGGGTTGAGGCTATGAACTTGGAAATGGAGATGATACAGAAAAACAACACTTGGGAGCTGGTAGATAAACCATCTCACCAAGATATTATTGGCCTTAAGTGGGTGTTCAAAGTTAAACTAGATAAGAATGGACATATTCAAAAACACAAAGCATGACTTGTGGCGAAGGGATACACTCAAAAACCAGGCAGGGATTACACTGAGACTTATGCTCCAGTAGCAAGGATGGAGACAATACGTTCTCTTCTTGCTCTCGGTGTATAATTTAACCTCCCAATTCATCAAATGGATGTAAAATCGGCCTTTCTAAATGGAGAAATCACTGAAGATATCTATGTCAAATAGCCAGAAGGATATGTGAAGGAAGGAGAAGAAGATAAAGTCTACAAACTCAAGAAGGCTCTATATGGTCTTCGACAGGCTCCTAGAGCATGGAATGATCGCATCGACTGCTTTCTCCGTGAGCAGGAATACACCCAGAGTCCATATGAAGCTTCCTTGTATTATAAACACTATCCTAATGGCAACATGGTGGTTGTGTGTATCTATGTTGATGACCTGTTGATAATAGGTACATAATCCACATTGATAGAAGAATTCAAAATTAGCATGAAATTTGAGTTTGAAATGAGTGATCTTGGACTCATGAGTTACTTTCTAAGACTCCAAATTCACCAAAGCTCAGATGTTATATTTATTCACCAACACAAATACATATGTGAACTTTTAAGTAAATTTGGAATGGAAGAATGTAAGCCCACTGCAATACCTCTAGCAACAGGAGAAAGCCTTGTCAAAAATGGAGGAAAGGTGAATGAAGAGAATTATAGATGTATTGTTGAGTGTTTAATCTACTTGACCAACAGTAGACCTGATATAGAGCAGTCATTAAGTTATGTATGTCGTTTTGTTAATAAACCCAACAACATCCACCTAATGGTTGTAAAACGCATTCTGCATTATCTTCAGGGGACAAGAACATATGGTCTGACGTTTACAAAAAAGGACGTAAATAAAGAAGAAATGATTGGATTCTCGGATAGTGATTGGGCTGGGAGTGTTGATGATAGAAAGAGCACCAACGGATTTGTAATACAACTTGGTGGTAACACCGTTTCCTAGAACTCCAGAAAACAGAAAAGCATCACGTTATCCACAACAGAGGCTGAGTATATGGACATAGGTGATGCCGCTAAAGAACTTATTTGGCTAAATCATCTCTTAAGCGATTTAAAGAAAAGGAAAATGGGGGCAGTAACTCTGAAAGTGGACATCACATCAACAATCTCTATCTGCAAGAATCCAGTTTTTCATAACAGGACCAAACACATCCAAATACGACACCACTTTGTGAGGGAACTGGTCGAAGAAAAGGATATAATGATGTAATACTGCTGCACCACCAAGCAGCTCGCCGACGGAATGACAAAATCCCTCTCCGCTGAGAAGTTCATCGCAGTGCACCGGAGCCTTAGATCAAGAGGGGGATTGTTAGATAATTTGATCTAGTGTGTGTTGTTGTTTACTTTTTTTTATTTATGTTAGACTTGATGCACCGCGCCATACGGGTCTAGTATATATTGACCCGTATGTGACTATCTTCTGTATAGCCCTGATTTCTCATCGCCATCATGTGCAATTCCTTCCCTCCTCTTGTTCCTGTTTATCTTCTTCATGCAGGTTTCAGAGTGACCTATGTATATTAATCAGACTTAATATCTTGAAATGGTAATCAGACTTAATATCTTGAAATGATAATGCATTTATTAATCGGACTTAATATCTTGAAATGATAATCGACTTAAGTCATCTTAGGCTTTGACCTATGTATATTTTAAGGAGGTATGACATGCAAATCAAAATAAATGAGTATTATGTTATTTAATATATGGCTTGCTATCTCTGGTTTATTTTGGTTATTTGCTGCAATGATTAGAACACTCGTATACTAACATATCACATGATGTTGACACCTCACTTTCACTTGACTTCAATTGAGCAGCTTAATTTGGAAAATTGTGTAGAGTAATTTGTTTATAGGTTTTGCACTACTTTTAATAATGAAGCTCAGTTAGAAAAGATGAATGAAACTCTATGAAACCAAGGTCATCCTAAGAACACTTGGACAGAGTTGCGGGCAAACCAATTTCAGGGAAGTTATTTACATTTCAATTCATTTCTTCTGTATGCTAGTATGCTTATTAGGAAAACCATTTTAGAATATTTTCATGATAAAAAACATATCTTTGCTAGGGTTTAGCAAAGGATTTAAGTGTGGAGGTGGGGGTGTTATAACCCCTACCAATTGGTTGAAGAATAATTCATTAAACGATGATTTGAATGATCTTAATTCTTATTTCAATTAATCAATAGGCTATTCTAGATATATTCAATGATAATTAATTGGTATGTCTGAACAATACAAAGAGTTCAATTAGTGAATTTGAAATTAGTAAGAATTTTTTATAGAGCTCACTTAAGCATTTTTATTTTATGCACAAAATATTTGTTTACTTCCAAGGTAATATTTTGATATTGACCTCTACAAATAACGGGAGGGGTGAGCAAGAACTAAGTCAATGATATAAGCCTAGACATGAGCTTAGGTAGTATTCCATTTTAATCCCACTAGAATAGTTAAGCTTGAAGATTTTCATACATATTATTCCATGCTTAAAGTCCTTATGTCCCTACTAGTGGTGTCTTAGTAAGTTAGTCATTTATTGGTGTTTAATTTCTTCCAAAAAATGGTTAAATGTCATAGTGATATGTGGCCTAGGTATATGTTTACATACTTGGAATGATCCCAACTATGATGAAAAAAAGAAGAGAAATTTATGTCATAGTGAAATGCTGCCTAGGTATGTGAAAACATACTTGGAATGATCCCAACTACGAGTAAAAAAAAGAAGAAAAAAAAACTTGGTTGAGACATCATAGTGATATGTGGCCCGAGTATGTGCACTTATACTTGGAATGATCCCTACTATGATAGAATATGTTAAAAAATATGATGATAAACCCCATAATATGATGAATTACTAATATTACTAACTAGGGAACATCATTCCACTATCAAAGCTATCCATAAATTCCTGATCAAGCCAATGTCTCTCCTATTTTCAATTAAACTACTGACTCATATGGAGGCTAAATCGAAAGCTTAGCCTATTCTTTCCCTTTTCAATAATTGCGGAGGATCAATGAGGAAATTGCATGAGAGTAAATTACTTTTAAAGAAAAGCACACATCGCACTAAAGAACTTATGCGAGCTTTATCTTCTATCTAACTAATGGATTTGTGAATTTTGAGCTCTTATTGATTTCTAAGCCTATCAGTTAAGTAAAGCGAAATTCTTGAGTAAGCCTTGATTAGTTTATTTTTTTTCAAGAAGGATCATTTGAATTTGCATCTTGATATTCTTTCTTCATTTAATCTATTAATATGATTTATCTTTGCTAGGGACTAGCAAAAGTTCAAGTGTGGAGGTGTGATAACTTCTCAAAAGGAAGTTATATAACTCTTAATTTTGATATCATATTGAACATAAATAAAAAGAAATGATTTAAATGAATATAAATATTCATAAATTTATATTTATATGATTTAAAGTTAATTAAGCCAATTTGCTCATGTTTTCCTTACCAGAAATGTCATGGAATTCGAACCGGGAAAGTAAAAGCTGGAATTATATTTTGGTTGTGCAGTTATTTCAGAAACCTGTTTCAGAAACCTGTTTCAGTTGATATAACAAGTCCCGAGCGGGTTTGAAATTCAAATTTCAAATTTTACGCCAAAAACAAATATGGAAGGACGCATCTATTGGAAGTGGGCTGCTCATTTTTAAGAGGGGAATCTGATGCCTATTGTGGAGATACAAAATTGGAGAGAAAAAGTGAGTTCTAAGAGCCATCATCTTGGAGAAGGAGAAGAAGAGGAACGACTAGGGTTTGAACGCACCAACGAGAAGGAAAAAGACTCTAAAGCAAGATCTACACCCAAATTCCTGCATCATTTTCATTTCTAAAAGCATGTCTAGTAAGATCTTCCTTATTGTGTGGTTTCATTCCTCAAGCATGAACTAAATTTCTTGGTCTTGTATGTGGAGAGTACTTTAACTTATTGTGATGTGGTGTTTGTAATTTCTCTTTTATGATTGATTGAAAACCTATCTTTGTTGAATTTATGTTATATTTTGTGAAATTTTTGGATCAAGAGTTCTTCTCCTAACTTACGTGGCGATATTCAAGAGAGGAGTTACGTATTTTAGGGTTGAATCTTGTACTTTGCACGGCGAGATTCGAGAGAGGAGTCATGTAAATCATTAGCCAAAATTCCATCTTTTTACTGCGCTGCAAGATTCAAGAGAGCAGTGACGTAAGTGTAGCATAGAGTTCGACATAGCATAAAGAGAGAAAGAGATTTCCTCGTATGTTAGCAACATTGATTTGAGTGCTTAACGTTATTCTCATACTACCTAAGTTAGAGATAATTAGGATAATTAGAGTAAACAGATTTCTGAGATCGAGAGATGATGACTTCCACTTTCAAATCGTTGCAGGATAGTAATTAATCTTTTCATGAAAGATCACTTTAAAACTCATCGCAATAGGCAAAGGAAATCTACGTACGAGACTACTCCGACTTGATAAAAGTCTTTTTAAGTAAGTGTTATTTAGTTTTAATTTTGTCTTCTTTTAATTGTTCTTAATATAAATTCACATTTAATCACCCTGCTTGAATTTGAAGAAAAGGTAGAGCTAGTACTTGCGAGCGCTAAATTAGTCACTTCTCCGAGAGAATGATCTTAACTCACTATATATTACTTGATTCGGCACGTGCACTTGCATTATCATATACATTTATTTCGGGCGTATCACCGGGCACTCATCTGACGCTCAACTCACACCCTAGCCGATGCGACGAATATCGTTTTGATCAAGCACTCAATGTATTTGTATTATTTTATTTCATGTTGAATTAACTTGATGAAACGAACCCATGTGAGCCATTTACATAACATCTCACATGTGCGCTCTGGGCGTATGAAGCCCTAATTTATGTCGCCGCCCATTTTCTTCCTGTTTTTCTTCCTATCTCATCTTCCTACAGGATCAAGCATTGTTGTCAGATTTCTAAGCTACAAGTGTTATTTTTTGAAGCCTGACTGCGCCTGGGAGTACTGGGCACTGGCAGGGTTTCAGCCTAGGGTTGAATGCGCGTATGTGAAAACTGAAGAGGAGCGGTGGAATAGAAGCAGTGTACTCTTGATATCTTTTCATAGTGGATTTTCTGGGTGAGGGTGGTTGTGATTTTTTCTCCGATCTTGGGATTTTCCACGTTAAATCCTTGTGTGTTTTTGCTTGTTAGTTTTTCTGCAATTTCTTGTGTGTTCTTTGGATCCCGTATTTCCTAACAACAAGGGCTTATGCCCCAATATTTTTTTACAGCCAATCCAATCATGATATTGTAGGAATTTGGATATGAACAGAAGAGTTTAAGAGATTGCATTCATAGCCATAACATATTTCATTACACTAAACTCTTTCTCTAACACACTTCCTTGCAATTTACTTTAAACAGGGGAGGGGCAGCGCGCTCCTACTTAAGCCCCGATACAACTTGCAAAAAAAACACAATAAAAAAACAAGACATCGGCGCATCGGCAGATAAGGTGGGACGAAAACATTCTTTTAATAAAATATTGAGTCAGGCTCCATTTTCTTTGCAGGGGGGATCTCCGGGAACTTGAGCCAGCTTCCAATGACTTTCTGCAGCACGATCTTCTTCCTGATTGCCCATGGGATTAATGTTAATGTTGGAGTTTGGATTATGCTTCAACAACCCCATAATCCAAACAACATTTTACCATCAGTTTCTTTCTTAGGTCGTTGAATGAGGGGACTGAAAGGGGTTTAGTAAGTAAATTAGCTAATTGATCTTCTGACTTGCAGTATTTTAGCTCGATATCTCACCGACTGATCAGATCCGTGGTGAAGTGCAATTTGATTTCAATGTGCTTTGATTTGTTATGGAACACGAGGTTCTTTGTTAGGGATATAGTGGAGGTATTGTCGACCGCAATAATTGTTGGCTCTTCTTATCCCATTGTCATTTCTCCTAAAAGTCTCTTTATCCAGATAGATTCTCTGGCAGCCTCACTCAGTACAATGTACTCTGCCTTACTGGAGGATAGGGCAATGGTTTTCTACTTCTTGGTGCACCACGAAATGGGGTTGGGGACGATGAATAAGATGAAACCCGTTGTGCTTCTCATGCCGTCTGAGCAGCCTGCCCGGTCACTATCTGAGTATCCTCTCAATCCTTTCTCTTTTCTCTTTTCATATATCAGTCCCAGCATTCTTGTCCCATTGAGGTAACGAAGAATTCTCTTGGTCGTGCACAGTCATGTGTTTGACACTTGGTGACTGCATGAATCGAGACAAAATGCTTATTGCTAGTTCAATATCTGGTCTAGTGCTAGTTGGGTATAGAAGTGTCCCCACAAGGCTTCTACACATTTTAAGATTCACTTTCACTTCATCATCTTTGCCAGCTTTTCCCTCGTGATCATGGGAGTAGAGGCTGGCTTAGGATCTATTTGGCGCGGCGATTTGGGCACAGTGGCCCGCATTTTTTTCCACTGCCCCGCCAAACAGAAAATAGGAGCCCAATTTTTCCACCGCCCCCACCGTGAAATTGCGAAATAACAGCAATCTGGAGTCGCGATGTTTTCTCACGACTCCAGATCGCGGAAATTTTGCGATTCCGCACAGCCCTAACCCGCTCTCCGCCGACAGAGCCAAACTCCTCCATCGCGTCCATCGCCGACGAGGAATCTGCCAATTGCACCTCCTCTTCACTCCGACGAGCGCTGCACTTCTCCTCTACGGCGTCGTTTCTCGCCTTCTCTTCCTCCTCGCGATCACTGCCTATGCGATTTTCTTCTTCCTCCATCTGCGATTTTTTCCCAGGAGATCGAGACAAGGGTCGCCCACATCTTCCCTCCATTCTTCTTCCTCCATTCTCGGACTACAAAGATCCCAAGGTATAAATTTTTCCTCCATTCTTCTTCCTCCATCTTCACTCCGGCCAAAATATGCGTTCATGCATATTTTTCCAAAAAAATTCCTGCAATTTTTTTCTAAAATCTTTCCTGCGCTGTTAAATGTGATTTTATTTTGTGTGTGTGTGTGTGCGTTTGAATAATGTTTGTGTATGTGTGTGTGATTTGTGTTTGTATGTGTATGATTGTGCTTGTGTGTGCAGTGTGTGTATGTTTGTGTTTGTGTGTTTAGGTTGTTTGGGAATGTGTGTGTGTGTGTGTGTGTGTGTGTGTGTTTGTATGATTGTGGTTGTGTGTGTGTGCTTATGTGTGTGTGTGTGTGTTTGAATTGTGTTTGTGTATGTTTATGTGTGTTTGATTTGTGTTTGTGTATGTATGTGTGTGTTTGTGTGTGTGTTTGTGTGTTTGTGTGTGTGTATGTTTATGTTTGTGTGTTTAGGGTGTTTGGGAGTTTGTGTGTGTGTGTGTGTGTGTGTGTTTGTGTTTGTGTTTGTGTGTTTAGAGTGTTTGTGTATGATTGTGTGTGTGTGTTTGTATGATTGTGTTTGTGTGTGTGTGTGTTTGTTTATGTGTGTGTGTGTGTGTGTGTGTGTTGTGTGTGTGTGTGTGTTTGTTTATGTGTGTGTGTGTGTTTGAATTGTGTTTGTGTGTGTGTGTGAGTGTGTATTTATGTGTGTGTGTATGTTTATGTGTACGTGTGTTGGTTTATGTTTGTGTGTGTGTGTGTATTTTTATGCGTATGGGTGTATGTTTGTGTGTGTGTGTGTGTGTGTGTGTGTGTGTGTATGTTAATGTGTAATTGTGTGTGTGTTTATGTGTAATTGCGTTTGTGTGTGTGTTTGTGTTGTGTGTGTGTGTGTGTGTGTGTTTATGTGTGTGTGTGTGTGTGTGTGTGTGTGTGTGTGTGTGTGTGTGTGTGTATGATTATGTGTATGTTTGTTTATGTGTGTGTGTGTATGTTTGTGTATGTGTGGGTGTTTATTTGTGTGTGTGTGTTTGAATTGTGTGTGTGTGTGTGTGTGTGTGCGTGTGTGTGTGTATGTTTATGTGTATGTGTGTATGTTTATGTGGATGTGTGTGTGTGTGTGTGTGTGTGTGTGTGTTTGTGTATGTGTGTGTGTGTTTGAATTATGTTTGTGTGTGTGTGTGTATTTATGTGTGTGTGTGTGTGTATTTATGTGTGTGTGTTTATGTGTATGTGTGTTTGTGTGTGTGTGTGTTTGTGTGTATGTTTATGTGTTTGAATTGTGTTTGCGTTTATGTGTGCGCTTATGTGTGTGTGTGTGTGTGTTTATGTATTAATTTAATATTTTCTTATAGATGGGTAAATCAAAGGAAGGTGAAATTTCTACAAATTGGAAGACCCGCATGTTCTGCTTTTTTGCGATCTTTGTAGCCGAGAGATAGATTTAGGGAACATACCTACGACCCATTTCAATAAGGAAGGCTGGGGCAATTTGGTGAAAAACTTCAAGGAGCGCACAGACTTGGAGTACAATCGGGCACAAATGAAAAATAAATGGGATCAACTGAAGCGTGATTGGAAATTATGGCGTGAACTCAAAAGAGGTGAGACCGGCCTTGGTTGGAATCCCACTAAACGAACAATTGACGCGTCTGATGATTGGTGGAAAGAACGTATCGAGGTTAGATTTTTTTATATATAATTATATTATTATAATAATGAACACCTGATTAAGATGTGCATTTATTTTGAAGCTCGTTTTATTTTGTAGATGATTCCCAATGCGAAGAAATTCCGTTTTGGTGGAATAGCGCCCGAGCTGGAGGAAAAACTAGACAAAATGGTCAGTCTGCTTGTGGCGACAGGAGAAAATGTATGGATGCCTTCTTCTGGAGAACTTCCTGGAATTTTTTCGCAGGCAGATACCTTATCTGAAGAAGCTGAAGATCACATCAATGAGAGCAATAGTACATAGACTTTTGCAAATGAAGATCTTGACTCTGCTACACCTGGGCAGAGTTCTCAAAGTGGTGCAGCTTCAAAACGAAAATGAAAGGGGAAGAGACATGAAATTGGGACTAAATAGGTTATGCTGGCACATGTGGAGAAGTTGTTTTCCTCCTCAGAAGCAATTATGCAGCGCGTTACAGTACCAATTATTCCCCCTAGTGTATATCTGCTGCGAGAGGCGATTCAAGAACTGGAGAAGTACCCAAAAATCTTTGAGGAACCGGTTGCTGTATCATTTTGCTACGGTTAATTTTCAAACACCAGTGTATTGAGTGACATTCCTGAGTATCCCAGAAGAAAGGAGGGTGGAATGGCTGAAGAGCCACTACATGAATTCACATATATGATTTCTCTTATATGTTGTTTATGATTTTCTATGTGGAACTTATTTATTGTCTGGAGCTTATTTCATGCAGTGATTTACGTGACACTAACATTTTGTTGGAAACTTAATTATGGTTATTATTATCTCTTATGCAGTGATATATGTTACATTGTTATAATGACTATTGTGTCATATTTATAGGTCATTATAATGTCAAGCGTAGTTGATGATAGAGAAGTTAACATTGACGATGATGAAGAGTTGGTGTTGAATTACTGTGCAACTCGTCAACAAGATTACACCGCATATGTGAAACTTGTTACCACCATTGTATGTTTAATTAGTGATTATGTAACTTTGTTCTATGATAAAACACCGTGCATGACATCATCTCAAATTGGACATAAATGGCTCCGAGAATTATTTGAAGGACATCCTGGATGTTTTCACAATATGTTCCAAATGACGAAGGTCATTTTCTTTGACTTGCTAGCATTATTGGAACAACATCACGGTTTAAGAGGGACACAGAGGACACATGCCAGTGAGGTTTTGACAATAACGATTTATATATTGGGCCACAATGAAACATTCAGAAAATCTGGTGAAAGATTCCAACATTCCACAGAAACACTGAGTCTATTGTTTATGATCGGTCTAGAAGCTCTGACAAGTTTGTCCACGCATAACATTGCTCTGATTGATCCCCAATTCTGTACAATTCCATCGCACATACAAAATGATGATAGATATATGCTATCTTTTAAATATTGTATCGGTGTAATTGACGGTACACATGTTGATGCACGGATAGCTGTAGAAAATCAAGTTCCTTATATTGGTCGTAATGGCAACACGACTCAAAACGTAATGGTCATTTGTGACTTCAATATGTGTTTTACATATGTTGTACCTGGATGGGAGGGGTCTGCACATGACACACACATATACCATCGTGCAGTACGGGACCCGCTAAGTAAATTTCCATTTCCACCAGAAGGTATGTACCACTAGCATTTACCTTATGCTGATTTATTGATCATATCTTCAAATGTTTAAACCCTTTCTTACTACTGCAGGGAAATATTATCTCGTCGATGCTGGTTACCCGTTGGAGAAGGGACTCCTGAAACTTTTTTCGGAAACGAGATATCACTTGCCAGATTTTGCTCGGGGAAATTGGCCAATTGAAGGATGGCGTGAAATACTTAATAAAGCACACTCATCGCTATGTAGTGTCATCGAGAAGAGCTTTGGTGTATGAAAGAAAAAGTGGCTCATACTTAGCAAAATACCACATTTTGAATTCTCGAAACAGTGTGTTGTTGTGGTCGTTACGATGTCACTCCATAACTTTATTAGAAGACATCCATCGAGGGCTGACCCAGAGTTTGATGTATGTGACAGAAACGAAATCTTTGTTCATCCAGAGGCATATGAGCTGCGACCAAACAATCGTCGAAGAACTATTGATTCAAATATAAACACAACACCAAGCTCATTTGAGGGGACAAGAGCTGCAGAAATGACCAATATTAGGGACAACATTGCAGATCAACTCACGGAGTATCACAGGTACACACCATAATGACGTTTACATTTATTAACATATATAAAAAGATCAGTAATTACATTTATTCTTGATGTGCATTTAACACTCGATGATCGAGGGATACGTTTCATCCGCATGACAAAACACGTTTATGATTTTCAAAACTGAAATAATCCTTTTGAAAACAGTTTGTTTTTTAAATTTTGTTACTGGGCACTTATAATGTATTAAGTTAAATGACTCTCTTTATGTTTTTGTTTATTGTGTTTACCTTCAAGAAAATGAACTGTCCACCGCACAACTGTTTTGCCAAACAGAATAAACAACTTCTCTGTTTGAAACAGCTCTGTAAAAGCTGTTCATCCAAACAGTTTCACAGATTCTGCCACCACTCTGCAAAACAGATGATTATTCCACCACTGCTTCTGCAGTCGCTGCAGCTGAGCCAAACAGAGCCTTAGAATATTCCATCCCAAATTTGCTCAATAGGTCTTCAACATACTTACTTTGGGAGATGTAGGTAGAATTGGGAGATTGAGTTATCTGAAGGCCCAGAAAATATACGGTGAGTCCCAGATCAGTTATTTTAAATTTTGTTTTGATGTATTCACGGAAGGCATTGATGTTGCATAGATTTGATCCAGTTACTAACAAATCGTCTACATACAAACACACGATCAGGACTTCTCAATCTTCTCCCTTCTTCACATAGATCCCTGAGTCACTTGCTGCTTTTTAAAATCCTATAAGAATATTGGAATCAATCTTTGAATTCCATGCACGGGGGCCTGTTTCAGCCCATACAAGGCTTTGTTTAATCTGAACACCTTTTCTTCTCTCTATTTTATTTCATATCCTGGTGGCTGTTACATAGATTTCCTCCTCAAATTCCCCATTCAAAAACACGGACATTAAATTCATTTGGTAAATGGGATATTGGTATTGTGTAGCTAAGGCAAGTAGAACCCTGATGGATTCAAACTGAGCAACTAGAGAAAACATTTCAAAGTAGTCCACCCCTTCCTTCTAGGCATAACCTTTGGCCACTAGCCTAGATTTGTACTTCTGAATCTCCCCATCCTCATTGTATTTTACTTTGTAAATCCACTTGATACGAATGTCATATTTAGTGGGAGGTAGATCTGTGAGCTCCAAAGTGAGGTTTTTCTCAATCATGCTGAGTTCAGTATCCATGACTTTGATCCTATTATGGTCAGATGAGGCTTCTTGGTAGCAATTTGGTTCTCTAGCAAGAAAGGCTAATTGGTATGAGCCATATACATCATATATAGATCGATACCTTTCAGGTGATGATGGAGGTGATGAGTCTGTGGAGGTAACAATGGTCTCTTCAGATGAGGGAGATCCTTAATGAGTGCTATCTGATGCTGAGCAGGATGGTTGGGGGACTAGAACAAGTAGGTCAGTAGCTTCTTCAGCAACTGCTGGAAAATAGACCTGATCCTGAGCATGAACCTCTTCCCAAGCCCATTCTTTATGTTCATTAATAATCACATTTCTGGAGATTAAAAATTGTCTATTGGATGGGTTATACACCCTGTAGGCCTTAGAACTATCACTGTATCCCAGGAGGATCCCATTTATACCTTTTTTTTGATAGTTTATCCCTATTTTGGGATGAATCTAAGTTGTACACTGTGCTGCCAAAGATCCTGAAGTGTGTAACATCAGACTTATTCCCTATCCAGGCTTCATAAGGGTTGAGTTGAGTAGAGCACAACATGGAGCCCTATTTAGGATGTACACTGTTGTGTTAATAGCTTCCCCTCAATACTGTTTGGGCAGATGTTTATTCAGCATCATACTCTTGGCCATTTACATAATGATCATATTTCTTCTCTCAGCTTTTCCATTCTGCTCATGGGTGCCTTGGACAGTGAATTTCCTATTGATTCCTTGTTCATGGCAGCAAGATGTAAAGGTATAATTCAAAAATTCACCACCCATATCTGTTCTTAAGGTTTAAATTTTGGAATTAACTTGATTTTCTGCCAGGTTTTTAAACTGCTTAAACTTTATGAAGGAATTTGCTTTGCTTTCTAAGATATAGATCCATATCATGCGAATGAAATCATCAACTATGAGAAGGTAGTAGTGCTTACCTGAGATGGAGGGTGTTCTTGTGGGTCCCCAAATGTCTACATACACTAATTACAGTGGCCTGGTGGTTCTACTTGTCGTGATTTAAGTATGTGGAAGTTTGTAGATCTTGATCATAACACATTCATGGCAGATATTATGTTTGTTTTGAATTGGGGGTAGTCCAGTGACAAGCTCCTTGCTTTATAGTTTCTTCAAATCTTTAGAGTTCAAGTGCCCACTTAGAAGAGGCTGATAAGACTTCAACTATCATTCCTTTCTCTTCATGAGGTAAACTAAGAGGAAACACCTTGTTTTGGCTACAGTTTGGGAGGTGCTTTTATCAATGATAGTGCACACTGGTTCATCAAAGATTAATTTGTATCCCTTTTGAATGAGTTGTCCTACACTCAACAGATTTTGGGCATGGCTTGACACATAGTGAACTTCTGATGTGTTTGTAGTGACCTGATTTTGATTTTACAACAATTATTCCTTTCCCTTATATGATTTTGGCTGATCCATCACCTAAGATTACATGGGATTTCACACTCTCATCAAGGTAGATGAAGGCATTTTTGTTATAGGTCATGTGGTTGGAGCACCCATTATCTAAATACCACACTTCATCAATCACAGTTCCACTGCTGTCATAGGTATAAAACACATAGTCTTCTTCCTCACCTTGTTCTCCAAATTTAGCTTCTTCAGGTGGCTAGGTACTTACTTTAGGTCTGAAGGGGCAGTCTTTGGCAAAATGTGTGGGTTTTGGAGATCTTTTGCACTTGTAAAAAGAGACAAAAATATCATGGTTGTTTCTTCGACATAAGATAAACTGCATATCGGGGTGTTGGACATTATTTTCTGGTATTTTAGTTGGCTCAGGTGACTTCTCGTCTGGCTGAAAGGACACTTGCTTTGGAAAGCTTGCTCCAAGCTTTGTGTTTCAAATCTCTTCATCCTCTCTTCATGCGCTTGAAGAGAGACCATACGATCACTTATGGTGAGAGTGTTGACGTCTTTGGCTTCTTCAATAGCAGTCACCACAAAAGCATACTTGTGGGTGAGGATTTTAAGAATTTTGAGTATCACTTTTCTTTCATCAACAATGTCACCGTAGCTCTTAATATGATTTGTTAGTGTAGTAACTCGGGTGAAATATGACTAAGTGTTGTCTCGCTCTTTCATACTTAAGGTGTCAAATTATTTCCACAAATTTTGAAGCTTTAAGGAGATCATCTTGGTGGATCCTTGGAACTCAGTCTTGAGTGTATCCCAAGCTTCTTTTGACGTGAGAGCACGCATGATCCGAGAAATATGCTTTTCCTATTTCCTATTGGATATAGAGAAGAGCCTTTGCAATCTTTTTTGGTTCTCTGAATATTCTTTTGTCTGAGAAGCTTCCCATCCAGTTAAGGGATTCTCAGCTGTAGGTTGGGGGTATCCACCTTGAATGAGGTCCCAAAGACCTTGTGAGACAAACAAGGTACACATTTGTATGTGCCAGAAGTCATAAGCTTCTCCTTCAAATACAGGAACTCCACTTGGGGAGTTGAGAAAGTTTGGATTTGGATTGCTAAAGGATGCCATATGAGGAGACAGAGGAGCACAAGGAAAAAAAAAGATGCGAAGGAACATGATGAAGGGTGCTGACGTGAATTACCTCCTCAGATATCTGATGACAAATAGCATTCAACACGCCCGTTGCTTTGATACCGTGTAGGAATTTGGATATGAACAGAAGAATTTAAGAGATTGCATTCATAGTCATAACATATTTCATTACACTCAAATCTTTCTCTAACACACTTCCTTGCAATTTACTTTAAACAGGGGAGGGGGCAGCTCCTACTTAAGCACCGATACAACTTGCAAAAAAACACAGTAAAAAACAAGACACCACCGCAGCGGCAGATAAGGTGGGACACAGACATTCTTTTAATAAAATATTGAGTCAGCTTCATTTTCTGTGCAGGGGGGCGCGTCTCCGGAAACTTGATCTAGCTTCACATGGCTTTCTGCAGCACGATTTTCTTCATGATTGCCCATGAGATTAATGCGAATGCTAGAGTTTGGATTATGCTTCAATAGATATGGGGCCGGATCAATCAAAGAGCCGCTTGGGAACCGGGGACCAGGCGGCTTGACCAGAAAATCGGGAACGGTTCCGGGTGCGGATCCAAACTCACCTCTAACTTACAATTTTTAAGAAAAACAAAAGATCCATGCCTGATCCCAACTCATCTCTATTGGCGTAAATTTTGGAGTTTGACCAAAGTCAAAGTGCGGAAGCTTGGCAATGTGCAACATCACCTGAAGCGAAAAGGAGAGGCGAGAAGCAACATTTGCGGTCTCCTATTGGCGGGCAGTTTTTTCATACAAAGGTACCGACTATTTCCTGCGAACAAGAAAACTAGGCGGACATCACTTGAGAACAGCTCTGGCGAACAGGTTTTTTGGACTGATTTTGAGAACTGCGAACTGATCTCGGCTCTTTGTGAACTGCTTCTTGGTGGACAACAAGCTTTGGACGATCAACTAGAGTGCAACAGACAACTTTTACTGGGAGATTGTGTGTGTGTGTGAGCTTGTCTAGTGAAGTTGTGTTGCGCTATATCTCGTAGGCATTGACGGAACTAGCCCTGGGCACGGTAGGGCACGTGCCCGACCGGTTTTGGGCGGAACTAGCCCTGTACATGAGGTTCTTCTTCTTCTTCCGGCACGTGCCCGACCGGTTTTAGGCCGAACTAGCCCTGGACAGGAGGTTCTTCTTCTTCTTCTTGAAATCTGGACTGAAATCTGGACTGATTTCAGTCCAGATTTCTTTGAAATATGAACTGATTTTAGTCCAGATTTCCGTGAAAGGTTGATTTGAATGCACCATTGTGCTAATCTTCGAGCATTTTAATGTTAGGTACACACCATTGTGTTGCTGGAATCCATCGTGAAGGGTTGATTTGGAGCTCCAATCGTCTTTGTTGCTGAAACACATCATTGGTAATTACTCTTGTTCCCCGGTTTTCTGTTTTAATTTGATTAGGATTTAGGAGGGTCACCCGCCTGAAAAAAAAAAAATTTTGGGGGGCACTGCCCCCGAACCCCGCTCAAGGTGCGCTGCCCCCCGAACCCCCTAATTAACAGTACTTAGATTGTGCCCGTGCGACTTCAAAATTCTAGTTCCGCCACTGCTCGTAGAGTTGTATTGTTTTGTAGCCTCGTAATCCTTTGCTTGATTTAATAGAGAAGCTGTTTTGCTTTTTTAACTGTGCTCATTTATTAGTCTTTCAACAATTTCTGACACCAAATTTTAAAAAATCCATCTCAAGTTTTGAACTTCAACCATCCCTAAGATTCATATTAATTTATATGATAATATTCATATTAATGAATTAATGTAATAAATAAATTTACAAACTTATATATATATATATATAAATATAAATTATATTAGTAATTAAATAATATATATATCATATTTATTTGTGTGTATATTATGTGATATTTGTGTAAAAAAAGTTCGGGCTCGGAAAGCCCGCTCTGGCCCGCCCCGAGAAAAGCTCGGCTAGGCCTAGCCAGGGAAAAACCCTATGGGGGCCAAGGCCGGGCTTGGGAGCCTTAACTGGCCCCCTTTTTAGTCAGTTGTCAGGCCTGGTGCCCGGGCTAGGCCCGGTAAAGCCCGTGCACCGGGCTGGCCTTGGTCCGGCACCCAGGCTGGCGAAAAATCTTGCCAATTAGGCGGTATTTTAATTCTGCTTGAAAATCAGGCCGGCCCGGGCTCAGCCCTGGACGGCCTTATCGGACTTTTCTTTGAGAGGGAGCCCGAGACCGGTCCGGACCGACTCGGCTCAAGCTGGGCCCGATAGGAAAAAAGCCCGGGCCCGACCGGCCCGGTCCAGCCCTGACTCGGTCAAATTTTTTGTGCACGACTACAAATATATATATATATAAGGTTATATATATTACTGTTCCATCTTGATTAAAATGTTAAATTCAATCTTGTGCCTTTTTCAATTATTTTCAAAATTAAGGCTCCGTTTGGCACGGCGGACGAAGTTTTTTAAGTGGACGTTAACAAATGATAATTTAATCCTCATGTACTTCATGTCCGCCACCACCGTGCCAAACGGAGCCTAAGATTTCGTTTGGGAGGACTTATTTTCATTAAGATCTGATTCATACGATCGTAATCACTTGACCAGTAAAAATAAGTCAAGATACAGTTCATGCGACCCTAACCGCCATTTCTTAACTACTCTCTTTCACTTTCACTTTGAAGTTTTATTTTTTTTGTCAAAGGAATCGATAAATGAATAATTTCTAATTTATGTGGTCACAATTGGACGGGCACGTGCATTGGTCGACTTGAGGAAACGTCAGCTTGCATGGAATGGATTCTCATGGTCTCTCTTGTCTCTCCATCTCTCTCTCCCACTCTAATTACCTGCTATTATACTTCCCAATACTCTTTATGTTTCTCTCTCTCGCTATATCTCTCATTTTCACATTCACTTGTAACTGTTTTCCTCCCACTAGAAATTAAGCTGTCTGGACGTCCTGTAGATGCTGCCTAATTAGCCATAGCTACGGCCACGTGACTTCAAGTTAATTCTCACCACCATGCATCTGCTCTTCGACGTCGACGCCATGGCGTACTCACAGAGGCACAGGGGCGGATTCAGAGGGGGGCTCGAAGGACACTGACCTCCCATTATTTTTAAAAATGGTTAGTGAATCTGGATTTTTCTCGTCGAGACAATGAATTTTGACTACTTATACGTCAAAGACGGCGGTCAGATGAGGGAGAAACAACTCCGATAAGATGAAAACGTTTAAAATTTTTTTGAAGGAAGTTGATGTCTGATCCCCATGTTAAAATTTTTAGAATCCAGTGACGGATTTAAAAAAAAATTGTGCATCCCATTATAAATTTGTGCACTCCCATTATTAATTTTTTGTATCTGTCACTGCAGAGGCAGTCAAGGCCGGATCTTCCTCCGCTGCCGTGGGCAACAACGCCAGAACACACACAACTATTGGAAGGAATCAATGGCAGTCATCTTCTTCGTCCGGGGAATCCACAACGTGATCACCTAAGCCGAACCCAGCCGATAGGAAGAAGCAAAAACACCTCTTTATGGAAAAACACAATTTTCTATTCAGATAGGAAAATCACAAGAGAAGAGTTCAACAACATCACGAGACAGACAAGACGACTCAAAAAAAAAAAAGAGCTGGCCGCAAGTGCATGAGACGCCCGATTCCCATCCAGATGCACAAAGGAGAAAGAAATAACATGACATCAGACCCCAAATGGAGTCCAGGATATCCCAGACAATAGGTCAATCCATCGAAGTAGGAGCCACTCCCTCCGTAAGAGTTCCTATAAGGGAAGCACAAACGCCCTAAAGAATAACCAAACTCTACCCCCGGGATAGAGCAAGATCAGTAGCAAGGCTAGCCGTAAGGTCCTCCTCCAAGATTTGATGTAAAACAATTTGTTGATGCCAGGAAAATCCCTATTTCAAAATTCGGATCAATACAACATAAGATTACTTGTCCAGCGGTCGGACTCGACAGCTTAGCGGACTAGAACCCAGAAATAAAAGGAAATACTAAAAAGGACCTCAGGTGCTGCGGCAGGGAGGTCCCACCACGTACCCAGATGTTTGAAAGAAGTTTCCCTTCCACAATCAAAGATGATCGAGCAGGGTACAAAGTGATCACTAATTAACGACTTTCAGAGGATGAAGGTCAAGGGAATGATCACTATCAGGCACATCTAGAAGTCTAGAAGAAGGTCCACTCAAAATCTTTTGCGAGATTCTGAAATCCAAATTCTCGTACCCTTGGGTCTTGTTTATAGAAAAACAGGGGGGGGGGGGTCTTATTTACAGCCCAACCCCCACTGGAGACTAGACGACCTCTATGAGAACTCACACGGCTTGGGCGAGTATCTTCCCTTGTCTTCTTTCTGGCGAGTATGTGAGGAGAGCTCGTAATACTTGCTCAGGGCTTCAATGGTCTTGAATACTGACTTTGACCTCTACCTTAACCTGCTATCTTTGACTTCTTGCCGACCTAGCTCAGAGTGGGTCTACCCTCGACGAATATGAGTTGGACAAAATCCCCGCTCTTTGCGAGCGACGTAGGAGCTTGGAAAGAAACATTAAACGCATATTCGACGAGCTGCTTCTGGCGAGTATCTGGACTACTCATGACCCGTGGATGCTTGCTGAACACTATAAATGAGGGGGGGTCATCATTGAGGCACACATTTTGAACTCGCCTGCAATGTCAAAGTTTTCCGCCGATATCTACAACGCGAGCCTCGCTGCTCTGTTGGGGTTCGATCTTGGAACTAAAGAAACTAAAGAGGTCGCGAGATGGCAACGATGTAACATCTCCCACACTTCTAGACCCCCTAAAGTTAGGGTTAGGGCTTGAGTGGTGCATTGAAGCCCTAGTGTGACCCTAGCTCAGCTTGAACTTAGGGAAATTATTATGTGCTCCCTAAGAGAGAGGCAACTGAGCAATGGACTCAAGGCTAGGTCAATCAAGTGGGCCAAATTGACTAAAGTCAACTTTAGGTCAATATAGGTCAAACCTTCACCTGAGAGGTCCAATTTGCCTTAAAACCTAAAACTGACCTTGCCCCTAGTCTTGGGACACCAAGGGAGACTCAGGTGACCCAAAAGCCCCATTATGAGGTCATCAAGTTGACTAATTTGATCAAAGTCAAACTTGACCCTATTTAGGTCAAATCACACTATTTGGCAAAATTGGCCTGGTTGGGGCATCACCATGATCCAATCAACATTGGGTGGTGTCAAGGGACTCAAGACACACCTCTTGGACCAGTCAACCTATCAAGTTGAGCAAAGTCAACCCTATGGTCAACCATGGTCAAATTAACCCCTAAAGGCTAAATGGGAGCCCAAGCCAATTCAAGTTGGCTAAGGCCTTGCCTAAGGCCCATTCTACATCCCATGAGATTTTTCAGATTAAATAATCGGAATTAGGTGAGTTTAATGAGATTTAATGAGGTAATTAGGGGAAAGTTTCATTTGGAGAGGGGAATAACGGAGGGAGGCCAAGTGATACTCCATTCTTCTTCCCCAACCCCTCCTTTCATCTCCCCTGATGAAGATGAGAAGTTTTCCTGCAGTTACAGGTCGGCCACCATCAACCCCCTTTCATGATAAATATTTAAACACCACTCTTTAGCCCAATCCAACCCTTTCATCAACTTTAGAAGCCCTCAAAAAGTCAAAATCAGCTCTCAGATCAAAGCTTTCGGTGAAGAATCATGATCGAGAGAGGTTCGCCGAAAAATGC
The DNA here is from genome assembly GCA_039583875.1 of Platanthera guangdongensis. Classification (NCBI taxonomy): domain Eukaryota; kingdom Viridiplantae; phylum Streptophyta; class Magnoliopsida; order Asparagales; family Orchidaceae; genus Platanthera; species Platanthera guangdongensis. Next base: position 18,535,411 of record CM077164.1, read on the forward strand.
CAAAATCCATGACCACCAGCCGGAGTAGCCGCATCCAAGCCCGAAATTAGGTATGTTTCTCCCTCTCTCCCCTTATGCTAGCATCCTAGATCATTAGGATATGAAATAGGGCTCAAAGGATCCGGTTTCCATATTGAAATTTAATGGAAAAAGGCATTTTTTGGCTCCTCTCGGGTTTGCCGGAAGCCGCCACCTCCGGAGGCCAAACCACCACCGTGCGATAGCCACCACCTCAACGGAGGTGGTGGTGGCGGTGGTCGGCCGGGGAAGTGTTCGGTTGGTCGGCAAACATCTCTGGAAAGAGTTCCAGGTCGGACTGATCTCGGCCTTAGGATAGGGAGGAAGATGAAATTAAATCACCACCGTTGATTTGGATTTATATTATTTTTTATATATTTTGCCCCTTTAATATGCACTTTTTGATGCTGAAAAATGAGGCCCTTAGGGACTGAACATGAAAAGTGTCCAACATGAAAAAAGTATCCCTGTGAGTCTATTTTAATTATAAATTAAAATCAGGTCATCCGGGGCAATGTAGTTCAATGTAGGACAATTCTTTTGGGACTGGTCCTTAGGGTAAGACAGTCACTATTTCCTTAATAACTTTTAATTGGCTAAGGGGATTGACTTGAAAATTAGGGAATGTAATAATATACCATAGATACACATACAATCCAAACATGAAACCTTTTGGATAATATTGTTCTATGGTTTTAGGAAAAATGTGATTTTTCATAAAAGTGAAATATTTTGGTGAAAAATAATTATATAGACCCCAAATTTTGGTGGGAGTCTCAATAGGGAAACTTAAAGCCCGATAAAAATTTTAAGTCATTTGGGGTTGTGCACGTGAGTGTAATTTCAATACATGAGGCTATGACTTGTGATATGTGGTGTGCATTTAGCCAAAATGTGTATCTTGTGAATTTAGCAAGATTGGTTTGATCAAATCTAGTGGAATTTTATACACACACTTATTTAGTGAAAGTACACCTTCTCATGAAGTTTTAGAACATTTGGAGTTAATTTGTTTAGCAAATAAATTAATTAGTATTTTTATTATGCATGTGTATTAATGAAATTAGGGTGAGTAAAATAGTTGCAAAAATTATAAAACCTTGCCAATAGCAATGATTTAGTAGGATAAATACTAAATAAATTAATTGGAATTTTTGAAAGTTAGAATCTTAGTGTTGCAGTTATAATTACCATTTTTGCCCCTTCTATATTATTGAGATATTTACGCTCCAATTGAGTTATAAAATTACAAATTTATGGAATAAATAATTATTTACCATTTGTAAGCTCCAAAATATATTTTTAATTATTTGATGGATATTTATAGTACTTCATGCGTAACATGATCTAGTGGATCAAATTTTTATAATTGGAAATTAAATATCAAATATTATTGGAATGATGTGAAATTTGGTCCATACCTTTTACTTATCATTGTGACCATGTGGAATTTATTTTGTACTATTTTGACCCTTGGAAGTGATACTTCGTGTTCAAATCCACTAGTGAGATATATTTTAGGAAAATTCAATTATGATCAATTTAATTTAGAAAATTGTGAAACTTTGGAACTTCATCATAACTGAGTATTCATACCCTTTTAATTAATCATATGTCATTTGGATAAAAATATTTGGCAGTTACAACCCTTACACTCATATCGATCATTTGGGCTGCATTTAGTAAAGTCAAGTGGGCGATGGTTAGATGTGATACAAATTGGTTCTAGTCAGGTTGGGGTATTTTTAAGACCTTGATGTGATGTTGGTTGGAGTTCTAAGGGATTCACCCAAAGGGTGGTGTGATTTAGTGTACATAGATCCTAAGAGGCGTAGTTATGTTCAGGATCAACGAAATATCGTCGTTCCCCTATATGAAACATAAATCATCATAGAGTTTCTAAGAGTAACTATGCGAGAGGGTTTGATTAATGGTAGCATAACATTACTAAGTGTCTTGAGAAATGAAACTATAACGCCCCAAGTCTCGAGGATGACTGGGCTGAGGAGAGTGGGTAATACGGCCGGGGACACGAGCGTGTCCCCAAGCCGTGTCCTACTCTGTATGAGGTACACGGCCGGGGACACGGGCGTGTCCAGGGCCGTGTCCTGCACTCGAGTGCTGGCAGTGTGTCTCGAGTGAGCTCGATGAAATGTGGTCGACGATCCTCGAGTGGGGCACACGACCTGTGACACAGGCATGTCCAGGGCCGTGTCCTGCTATGCACTCGACGAGTACTCGAGTGAGTTCGACGAAATGCGCTCGACGATCCTCGAGTGGGGCACACAGCCTATGACACGGGCGTGTCAAGGGTCGTGTCCTTCTCTGTGCTTGGACAAACTGATGAACACGGGCTGGAGACGGGCTTGTCTGAAGCCGTGTCTTTCACACGGCCTGTGATACAGGCGTGTCACACGGTCATGTCCTGGTCTGGTTAAGTCGATTTCTTTGCCGCTTAAGGTACACGGCCTGTGACACGCCCATGGGCATGTCACACGCCGTGTTCAGCCTGAGAAAATGATTTTCAGGAATTTTCGTGGCCGTCCATTCCTTTCAAAGGGGATCCAACGGCCCAAAATTCTCCTTGTTGCTGATAAGGCCAAGAGTGGGGATAAACTCTCTCATTTTCTCAAGGACTTTCTCTTTCTTCAAGTGTTAGAGAGTGGGGAGAGCAAGGGAGAAGGAGGAGCAATCTGGCTATCGGTGGAGTTGTAGAGCCCCGAATCGCGTGCCGAGTCCAGATTCGTGGAGGCAAGGCCGTTGCAGTGCTTTTCATCCGGCTAGCTTTCCATGGCTCCAAAGCGATCGTCAAGTGTAACGATCTTTCTTCTTTGGACATGTGAAGTCCTTGATTTGGCATATGCATGGGTTTCCCCCACCAAAAGGTGACATATGACGGATTTCCCTTGGGTTGATTTTGGATGTCCCCAAGATGTCTTGCATGTAGATCCGGAAACATGAAGTACGGAATAGGCATACTGTGTGAAGCCCATCTGTACAGGTTGGTCTGGATTGGTGATGTTTTATTTTGTACACCTGAGAAGACTCCGCGTACAAATGAATATGTTTGCGGATTCGGTGGGTTGTGCCTATGAAGGGTAGTAACAGGAAGTACTGGAGTTAAAGTTCAGGAAAATACCCACCAAGTGCTTGTGCTATATGCTTTGAAAGACCAGTATTTCTGGCACTGCAGATGGCTGCAGGGATTGCTGGATGATTGAGCCAGCTAAGGTTAGGGCTAGAGATGGAAAGTGAGTTCGGTCGCTAACGTCGGGCGAGAGTGAGTGTCGCTGGCGATGACACCTAGCTAACCTGTGATTGTGAAGCCAGTCCTTCGGGGACAGAGTGTGGCTATTTGTGAGCTCGTGCTGAACAGATAAGGGGATGCCGACCCATGCTGGTCTAGTCATTGAACTAACGATTTGAGCAACATGCAAGGGCTGAACTATATCTGCGTTATGGTTGTCTGCCATGAGTACCTGGGAGTCTGACATTCGGCAAAAATGCATAGCGAGAGTCTTAGGCCTGCGTGCCATTAAGACTAAAGTCTCCGGCTGAAAGCCGTGGAGCGAAATGCTCAAGCTTGTCGTTGGGCTTCTGGCCTTGACTGACAATGGGCGACTGGTATATCTGGTACACCAAGAATGTGCCCTGAGTGCACGGATCGTCGGGCCGTGTGGGCGACGTTTGTGATATGTTGATTGTGCGTGAATGCACATTGTGTGAGATATCTGCTTGTGAAATGCTATGCCTATAGGGAAGGAGTGCCACTGATCCGAGTAAGGGGTTGGGTCGTTATAAATTGGTCAGCTGAATGCTGACCGTTGCTTTGTTTACCACTGTGCGGTGGATTGTCCCGTGCAGGTGCAAGAGAGCCGAGCGAAAAATAGGGGGCTGAAGCCCTTGCTGCTGCTGCTGCTGTTATGATGGCCCTCAAAGGCCAAAGAAGTTCATATGATAATATTTTCATGTGTGGCCGACCTGTGTGCCGATGTATGAAAGTCATATGTATAAAGCTTAACTGTAAGGCCATAAGACCAGACTTGTTGTGTATTTGCGGTACATTCCTTCGGGTTGTTATACATATAAATGTTGATTTATATATTGTGGACATTCAGCTGAGTTTAGTTCAATCAACATAAAAGCTTCTGCTAGAATGCTTTGAGTTAGGATGCGCAGCTCTGATATTAACCCGTAACGTCGCCGCCTGTTTGTGGCATATGGTGTGTGGCCCCGTCCGTACCTTCTATTATTGTCACAACCCGCATTTTCACCGCATAAAATAACTTATCAGAGTAAGGGAAAATGTGCGTCATGATGCCACGTCAGCAGGGGGTAACTGCAGACGCTCAGGCAGACACCTACTTAAACATGAAGAAAGATTCTTTAAGTTATTTTAAAGAAAAATCAGTTAAGTGCAGTACTTAGCCGTATCCCTCGGCTTAGTGGCTCATCTAGTCCACAAATCAAAATATAATTATACAATGCGGAAACATACTTATTTAGATTGACTCCAACATCCTACATGAGTATAAACGTCCTCAAAGGACAACTCATGCTATGCAAGACCCTAAATTTATAATAGTAGTAAGGATAGCTTTTACGGTTCCCAAATATAACAAGTTAGAGTTTTTAAATGTTGCAGTGCATGAAGTAATATTAGTAGATTTTATTCTTAAAAATACCTAACATGCATTCCTAGCATAAATCCTCCCAGAGAGTAAGTAATCCATATCCACATATAGAGAAATAAGCAGCTAGCAAGTATTTTAAAGTAACAATTATGTGGGCGTCAACAAACTAACACGAACCCAGTGACAGAAAAGTAAGTCTGAACCAGTAACTAAATAAATCACAAACTACCTTGCTGAGATGAGGTAACAACCACAGCCAACACTGCCTCCCAGAAACTCCAAAACTAGCTCTGATATCTGCTACTGCTCTGAACCTGAGGCATTCCAAAGACAGAACACCTCAACAAGAAGGTACAAATGATGACAGAAAATTAATAAGCCAAAATAAACAAAGGTCAAAAGGGGGTACCAACCCAAGACTAAAAACACTGAAGTAGAGTACAAAAAGAAAACGAGGCATCAACAGGAAAAAAGAAATCTTACGTGATTCGTCACGTTCAACAAGAGTACACCGGACGCACGAGGCCATAAGGTGACTACATGAACAATTCATAAGGAAGAAATACAAAACCTTTATTAGGCACCTGCGGTCGACTCTACCCAAAACACGGGCGAGATGGTCACTCGTGGACGCACCCTCACGAATATAAAATCCGTCTAACTGCGATGGAGTATCATACTCTCCACCATACACCGCAGACGCCCAAAAACTTTGTAGACTTCCACAAGGTACTAATAAAGACAACAAACATTGCGGAGGTGGTTTCGTCCACTAACTCCCGCAATTAAGAAACCCAAAGAAACCACAACACATATGTCTCGAGATTTGGCTCATCAGATTCTACTTGACACTTCTAGTTTCAAGACACGGTTGATCAACCCTTAGGAACGATTTACAATCCTAGATAACTCTAGTCCGTTCAATAACGAAATCTAAGGCGTTTAAAACCATCAATAAGACACTTCAAGAACGATCAAACATATCCGGACAAAATCGAGTTCACCATGACAACACGTTACAACATCATGTGATCATTGAGAAGGTTAATCATTACAATAATTTGGAAGAACAAGTGTATAAAAATTTAAGGAACATGAAAACATAGCCGTTACCATCAAATTGGACAAGGAGAAACGAGAGGAAACCACCACTTGCTTTGGTTTTACCGGAAAAGTCCTCCGAATCACTCCACGTCGTAGATCGGGGCAAAATGGATGCGAGAGGAGTTGAAATCTGAAGAAGAACGACCAAAAAAGGTTACGGCCGAAAAACCCTAACGAGAAATCTCAAGAAACGGGGAAGATATTACCACAATGGCGTAGCTCTCGGCGAGAGCTTTCCAGATCTATGTTCGGTTGAAGATTTTGAGCATCGGAGCACCGTCGGCGGCCACCGGAAGGTTCACGAAATAGAAACTCTCTCTCACTCACTTGTTGCTCTGGTTCGGGAGAAAAATATCGGAGAAGATGAAGTTTGGTTCTGAAACCTAAGTCTAAGAATATATATATATATATATATATATATATATATATATATATATATATATATATATATATATATATATTCTTTGCGGTGGAGCATGGTAGCGGGGGAGCGGGGGAGAGGGGGAGCGGGGAGCGGGGGAGCGGGTCTGCGGCGGGTCTGCGGCGTTAGAATGTTAGGGTTGAAACCGAGGGTGGAATATATCGTGTGAAATCCTTTCCACGGTTTCGTTTTGATCGGACGACTCTGCTTTAGTGGATGTCTTATATATCTTGCTAAATCCTTTTTGATGGTATTTCTTTTTAATATAGTATATATATATATATATATATATATATATATATATATATATATATATATATATATATATATATATATATATATATATATATATATATATATATATATATATATATATATATATATTTATAAAAAGTTTTGTCAAAAACGGGTTATTTCGAGCGGTTTCACGGGAACACAAAATAGAGGTCTAGGATGACTCCAAATCGAAAAGTGTCCAACATAAAAGTTGTAGATCTCGTCGAGACAAACAAAGTTTGTGTTTACCAGTTTTTCGTACGACACAGTTTTGACTCTCAAAACGGTACCCGAACTCAGGCTGCACAGACTACCCTAGAGGAAATTGGTTTATTCGAGATGGAGGGGTTTACTCGAGTTGGAGGGGCTTACTCGAGATGGAGACTCGAGTTGGAGGCTTGGGGAACTCGAGATAGTCATAGGGACTCGAGATAAAAGGCATAGAACTCGAGTAGATCAGGTCTACTTGAGATAGAAGGCATAGAACTCGAGTAGATCAGTCGAACGGGTTATCTATGAGCAGTTTCGGGAAAATCGAAATCGAGGTTGAAGATGACTTTAAATCAAAAAGTGCCAAACATGAAAGTTGTAGATCTCGTCGAGACGAAAAAATTTCATGTTGACCATTGTTCCATATGATGTCATTTTGACCCTGAAAAAGGCATCCGAACGTAAACACAATTGACCTACTCGAGTTGCATAATGACCTACTCGAGTTGCAGAATGACATACTCGAGTAGCAGAATGACCTACACGAGTAGCAGAATTGACCTACTCGAGTTGCAAAATGACCTACTCGAGTAGCAGAATGACCTACACGAATAGCAGAATTGACCTACTCGAGTTGCAGAATGACCTACTCGAGTAGCAGAATTGACCTACTCGAGTTGCAGAATGACCTACTCGAGTAGCAGAATTGACCTACTCGAGTTGAAGAATGACCTACTCGAGTAGGAGAATTGACCTACTCGAGTTGCAGAATGACCTACTCGAGTAGCAGAATTGACCTACTCGAGTTGCAGAAAGACCTACACGAGTTCATATAGAAAACACGAGTTCAAAACGGAGGCCCGAACGCGCGCCGAATCAAACGAAAATCGCACCGTAGGCGAACACTGACGCTACGAACACAGCGGCAAAGTCAAAATCAATATCCGACGATCCATTCTCGAGATATAAATCTTCAAAGTATACGACGAATATAAACAATCAAAAACTTCAATCGCGCGCTGAGACTCCAAAAATGCTCGGATTGCGACGAAACTTGACGAACAAGTCCAAAATTACTTAACTTAAATTCCAAAAGCAAAATTTTCCAATTACAACAAGAATTCGGCCGACTCGACCGCACGGACACGAAGATGCCTTAACGGCATTGCGTCGTCAACTCAACGTCAAAAGTAACGCCACGACGTCATAAATATGACGCTGCCCATTCGAATAAAATCATCGAAAAACCGGGGGCGTTACAATTATATGTCATGCAACGGATGGAGGTGTTGCAAAAATAATGTGGTTTAACCCATCATAGTTCCTAGTACCGCTGCAAGCCCTTCACAGGGTAGACCTCGGGAAGTCCAAGGTTAATCGTAAACCGCTATGTAATCCGGAAGTTGGACAAGAGTAGTCTGATAGGATTAAAGTATATTATAGCGATCTCACCCCTGTATGGGTTGGGGTGATATAGGACTTGTTAGTCCTGCGAGCTAGAGGCTCGGGAGGGTATTGCTATACCTGGTTTGTGCTTATGTGGTATGCCACTCGGCACGGGTCCAGTCGGCACACCGACAAAAGTATGATGACTCTGGTGCAGGGTGTAGGAATTCGGGGAGAACGATAGGATGTTCATACCGAGGTTTGGAGGACTATGTCCCCCAAGAGCACACCCGACCATTGAAGACTGGTAGTTGTCAGGAAGAGTACGCAGGGGCTCCGCTATTGTGTTCTTAGCGTTGAGGCGTACGAGAGATCTAGGACTGGAAGTGTGCCTGCCCGCCTAGGAGTGGAGACACCCGCTCCACTATCACCATGAGCCATGATGGTTGGTACCTGAAAGGCTGGCTATCTCCAAAACATGGGGATGCATGAAAGATCTGTGCACAGAGTCATGTATGTGAGTTACATAATAAACATTGTATTGCATAACATGATATAACATACGCACTTGCAGATCCTCATATTATAAATTAGTATGGGCTCTTTTATATGACGAGTTACAATTTCAGAAATATTAACTTATAAGTTTGTATGAGCATTCATATAGGTTAAGCTACGCTTCTATGATGGTAGTATAACAGTTCTATTTTACAAGTTTTGCTTAACTCCTCTTACTGTACTTTTATACTATGCTAGTTGTTTCTCTTTTTTTACTTTTGTTATTGCTCATACTGATATAAAACTACTAGAAAATTATCTATATATACCACTGTCACCTGCTTGTATATTCTGCTATTATTGGTCCTCCGCTTTCTTCCTCCTGCGCGGTGCTTAGGAGTCGCGGGGGTGAGGCGGGGACGAAGCAGTTGAGTCTAGTTGGACTGACGTGTAAGCCCCAAATTTTTGAAGAGGGAAATTTAGTTTCTGGCAGGGGGCACACGGCCTGGGACGCGGGCGTGTCCCAGGGCGTGTCAGGCTGGAGTCGACGACTTGGCCGCGTAGTCGACACTCTGCACTCGACGAAGTGTCGAGACGGGGCACACGACCTGAGACACGGGCGTGTCTCAGGGCGTGTCGAGCCCCTATCGACAACCGGCCCGGGGTGTCGACATTTTCGCTCGACAATGTGTCGAGATAGGGCACACGACCTAGGACACGAGCGTGTCCAAGGCCGTGTTAGTCAGTCGACGAACTTTGCCCGACGAAGTGTCGAGACAGTGAACACGGCCTAGAGCCCAGGCGTGTTGAGGTAGATACGGGCAAGGACACAGGCGTGTCCAGTACCCGTGTAGTTCTTGGGTTGTTTTCGGGGCTGTGTCGATGGAGGCACACAGCCGACCACATGACCGTGTCAGTTGGAACACGAGCGTGTCAGGTCGAACACGGGCGTGTCGGATGTCCGTGTGCTGTTCCAGGCGCGTCGGTTTTGACGGCGAATGGGGGACACGACCCTGGACACGGGCATGTGTCAGGCCGTGTTCGGCCCAGGTATTTTATTTTTCAAACGGATCGTGGCCGATCTTTCCCTTATTTTGGGATCTGATGGTCTAGGACTGCTCTTGGGTAGTTAAGTCCGAGAATATGGTTGGAAACCCTCATTCTTCTCCAAGCTTTCTCTTACTAAAATTCTAGAGAGAAGGGAGAGCAAGGAAGAAGGTGAAGGAGGGTTTGGGCTGTAGGAGAGGCTTCGGTGCTCCAAATCGCGAGCCGAGTCCAGATCCGTGGAGGCTAGATCTTTGCGAAGGTTTTCATCCGGCTATTTCTCCATGGCTAGGAAGAGGAGTCGGAAGGTAACGTCACTTTTCCTCTCAGTTTTAGGATGCATGTTTTAGCATCTTGTCTTTTCTAGTTTTTGGGCACCAAACACTCAAATGAGAGGGGTTTGGGTCGCCAAGGTTCAAGAGGATCCTCCGGGTCAATTGAGTCCGTCCCCGACATGTTTTGCATTAGAGATCCACTCCGTTAGTGGATTAGGCATGGTGGGTGAAGCCGTAGTCGCGACCGTTAGTCCGACTCGGTGATGTTGCATACGAGCTTTAAGGTTTCGTAGAGATCCGTTGCGGCAAGATGCCGTTTGTGATGTGGTGATGTTTTCCCCTTTTTCTCAAGTGAGTACGTGTAGTCGGAACCGGACAAGGTTAGCTCCTCAATGACGGTAGATGGTTTCCTTGGCGGACAAGGTTAGCTCCGCATTGGTGGTAGATGGTTTCCTTGGTGCGTGGGAACGCTGCAGTACAAATGAGGGACTAGGGTGAAATTGTCTTGGTTTGTGTTATGCCAAGGCGTGGCTGTGTCTCCGTGATCGGCTGGCTATCCCGTGACGTACATGTCATGTGTGGAGAGAGTCCCGGCGAGACTAGTCCCCTTCTGTGAGGCTGACGAGAATGCCAAGCATGGGGGCAAGCCCGGGCAATAAGGCCATGAGCGGGTGGGGTCCAGCAAGGCTTCTTAGAATCGGTCAGCTTGTGTTTGTTGGAATCCTGACATGAAACGTTAGAGCTTGCAGGTAAGCCCGGGTCTAAGACCTTGAGCGGGTGGGGCCTTAGCAAGAGTTCCATGTGGCGGCCTTTGCGCCGTTGGGGGGAGACTGTGTTACCCCCTTTGTTTGTGGCTTTAGGCCAATGGGGAATCGATGAGTACACAATTGATGTGATGATGTGTTAGATGCATACACGATAAGGTGCCTTGGGTGAAGCCCGTGTTGTTGCATACATGTTACATAAGTAGACCACTTTTTATTATATGCTCGACCAGTAGAGAACATGTATGTTATTTGAGACATCCAAGTCTGTTCTTAATGCATTTCTTGTTTATATTTATATATTGCATACGAAGTGCTGACTTGTAGGTTGGAGGGTTCCCCGGGGTCCGTTAGGGGCGGCCGAGAGGAGATGTGTTGGTTACACAGTTTGAGGTCAGCATTTGCTGACCCACGTTACTAATAATTTTTACAGGGCAAGGATCGCAAGCAGGAGCTAGCTCGCCGGCCAGAAAGGACTAAGCATCATGAAGTGTTCCCCTCTTTTGTAACTATACTTATATGATATTGTATGTTTGAGACTCATGTTGTCCGGCTTGCACGCCGAGGTAGACTAGGAGTGCTTATGCACTTTCATGATTGTTGTATTATTTGAGTTTGGACTCTCTTTTGTGGTAAGGCCATAAGGGCCATGTTTTTTTACTCTGGTAGTGGTGGATAACTTCTAGTCTTGCTTGTGTTTCCGCTGTATTGTGCAAAGAGTTTTGAGTGTGGGTAGTTATATCATCTTATAATACTAAAGCTGTGACGTCCGTATGTTGTGGGGCCCCGACCGGACCCATATTATACGGTCATTACAGGGGAGGTGTTACATGACGGTCGTTGGACCACATCATTTTAGGGACACGTGGAGACGCCGCCACAGTTCGACTAGGCGCAGCCAAAGATTGAGACACTAGGATTCGAGGAACCGGAGCCGCGTACTACTACTACCCGTCATCAGGTTGATGGTCATATGGTTTAGCTTCCACGTTGTTAGTTGAGAAAGAGTGATATTTATATTGGCTGTGTACTGGGCATAATTCATATTTCTTGTACTCTTTCATTTCCTTTGTGGACCTTTTGTTTAGATATTTATATATCTATGTTGTGATGTGTGGACTTGTTTATATCTCTTTCGTTGACTGTGTGAATGATCGGGCTTGCCGGCAGGGTCGCTGTCTTGCGATGAAAACATACTCATTGTTGGTGTCATTGTAAGACGACGGTCCTGGGCATAAAATCTCTCCTCGGCATTGTGCAATTCGCAGGGGGGGAGGGGGATTTTACAGACGATGTCACCTACCTCCCCCCGTTGAAGAAGAAGAAACTAAAGAAGAAAAAGTCACAAGCCTCTAAAGAATACCATCCTCTCCTCAGTGCTGAGGACGTCTGTTGAGGCCGTGAAATTCCATGCTCCAAATTTTAGATCATGACATCCTAAGGTTACTAGTTTAGCGGTCGGGCTCGACGGCTAACAGGCTAGGGCAAAGAAAAAGACGGACAACAAAGAGCACTCCAAAGTGCTGCGGTAGGGAGGTCCCACCACGTACCCGGATGCTTAGAAGAAGCTTCACATCCACAATCAAAAATGACCGAGAAGGGTACGAGGTAGACTAGCTGACAACAAAGTCACGGTGACTAAGATAGATAGTAGCAAACTCGCGACCTGTCACTCTGAATAAGGGATCCAAAGGCTCAGCTCAAAGTCTTGGAAACGAGATGTTCGAGTTCTTTTGCGAGATTTCGAAGTCCCTCTCCTCGTACCCATGACGTCCTATTTATAGGCAAATCCAAATAGACGAGAGGGGGGGGGGGGGGGGGGGGGGGTCTTACTTATAGCGCTAACCCCCGTCAACTAGGAGACTTCTTAGGGGAGCTCGCTTGGCTGGACGAGTAACGGCCCTAGTCGCCTATCTGGCGAGTATGCGAGTAGAGCTCGCCATACTCGCTCAGACCTTCTATTGTCTTGCTTGTTGACCCTGACTTCTGTCTTGAGTTGCTGCCTTTGACCTTTGCTGGCCTGGTTCTAGAGAGATCCACCCTTGACGAATTTGGGTTGTACACAATCCCCGCTCGTTTCGGACGACGTAGGATCTCAGAAAAAAACATCCAACACTTATTCGGCGAGCTGCTTGAGCGAGTATCTGAGTTACTCGCGACCGATGGATGCCTGCTAAACTCTATAAATAGGGGGGGTGGCTGGTCTTTGAGGCACGCCTTTTGATCTCCCACGCGATGTCGAAGTCTGCAGAGGAAGTCTACCAAGCGAGCTTTGCCGCCTTGTCCGGATTCCTCGAGTCTACAAGGCGAAAAAGGTCGCGAGAAGGCAAGGGCGCTACCGATGCTCCTCCCCTCAAGAAGAAGAAAATGATGAAGTTGAAATCACTCGCTTCCAAGTCTGCCAACTCGCCTCCGCTCACTTACTGAGGATGTCTCCTCTCCGGCCGACCATCTCGCCATTCCAACACACACTCAGAAGCTCCTCGATGATCTCCGGTTGAGCGACCTTCCCGAGCAATCTGATCTTACATATAAAAGAAATTGTAGATAATATGGATAAAATATTTCTGAACCACCAACTAATTAATTTACCACAGTTCTTTCAAAAAACATAAGGGGGGTGTCGGGGTGAAGCCGTGGAGGTGATGTTGTTCTCAAGCTAGCCTTTTCACCTGCTGCTTTACTCGGAAAAAAAAAAAAGGCCAACTCTGAAGCTGAAAAGGGCGCACAGAAGCCATTGAAGGAGAATCATGAATTAAGATTGGCAGCACGCCCAACTCTGAAAGAATCATGAAAATTGATCATATCGTTTCATCAAAAAAAAATTAATTAATATAAACATGATTATTAACATGATGAATAAAAAGTAATACCGTAACACTCGTTGCTCATCAATAACAACCGATTTACCAAAATATTTTAGGAATGACAAATATAATCAAACCCAAAATAGCGAATATAATAATCAACAAAATTAAATAACAACAATGAAATATCATTTTGCATGTAGGCAGAGTTATTGAACGGCGCTGCAATCAAACGACAGATATAAGTATAGTTGTATATATTATTTTTTTGAGTTTTAAATATACAAACGCCATTACTTTGGAAATATCAATAATATTTTGTGTCAATGACTACATCATTAAACAACAATCAGTCAAATAATATACAATTAAATAAATAGACAAGACTCACACAATGAGTATCTGAGGTCATGGAACCCCAGCTAATCGAACTATGTCAAGCCTCATTGACAGTATAGTTATATGGGTAACAAATATATTCTATTAATATTATAAAAAAACTAATAATATTAATAATCTATTCGAAAGTATAATTAAGAAGAACTTAGCATCCGGTCAAACCTGGCAGTCGGATAAAAAAAATTAATTATGAAGTCTGATTTTAATATATTGGTCAAACAAACAACAGCGTCGTGAAGAGAGCACGAGGTCATATGCGGCTTTCTGCGCACCATCTTCTTCCCTGCTCTCCTCCCCCTCCCATCTCATTCATTTGCGCATATAAAATGCATGCACCACCCAAATATACAAACAGACTAAGAGAAAGATTTAGCACTTCTTTTTCTGCTTCTTCTTCTTTGTCCAGGCTTCAATTGATTTCATTCAGAAACAACACGTACTCCCCGCCATGCCGGGCCTCATCGAATCCCTGAAGACGGCGCCGAGAGCCGACGGCTTCGCCTCCATCCTGGCCATCGGCAGGGCCAATCCGGAGAATATCATAGAGCAAAGCGCCTTCCCGGATTTCTTCTTTCGCATCACCAACAGCGACCACCTGGTCAACCTCAAGAAGAAATTCCAACGCATATGTAAGCCTTCAATCTCTCTCCTTCCCTTTTCGCTCCCCAGCTGAAGCTGTGATATATCAGGCACTGTAATTAACAGAACACCCCTCCCAATATGTACAGGCGATCGAACGGCTATCAGGAAGCGTCATTTCGTGTGGACCGAAGAGTTTCTCGCGGCAAACCCTTGCTTCGGCACTTTCATGGGAAACTCTTTGAATATAAGGCAAGAGGTCGCCATTAGGGAGATACCCAAACTCGGCGCGCAGGCCGCCTTGAAGGCCATCGACGAGTGGGGTCAGCCCAAGTCGCACATCACCCACCTCATCTTCTGCACCACCAGCGGCATGGACCTCCCCGGCGCCGACTACCAGCTCGTCAAAATCCTCGGCCTCAACCCGAACATCGAGCGCGTCATGCTCTACCAGCAGGGTTGCTTCGCCGGCGGAACGACCATCCGTCTTGCCAAGTGCCTTGCCGAGAGCCGCAAGGGCGCGCGCGTCCTCGTCGTCTGCGCTGAGACCACCACGGTGCTCTTTCGGGCGCCATCTGAGGAGCACCAGGACGACCTTGTAACTCAGGCTCTATTTGCTGATGGTGCCTCTGCGCTTATTATAGGCGCTGATCCAGTTGAGGCGGCTCGCGAGCGCGCTAGCTTCGTAATATATTCTACGACGCAAGTCTTATTACCTGATTCTGAGGGTGCTATTGGAGGCCATGTATCGGAGGGAGGCCTCTTGGCCACTCTGCATAGGGACGTACCGAGTCTCGTTTCGAAGAATGTCGGTAAATGCTTGGAAGAAGCGTTTACTCCACTGGGCATCTCGGACTGGAACTCCATCTTCTGGGTGCCGCATCCGGGCGGCCGGGCCATTCTAGATCAAGTAGAGGAGAGAGTGGGACTGAAGCCCGAGAAGCTGGCGTTGTCGAGGCATGTTTTGGCGGAGTTTGGAAATATGTCCAGTGTTTGCGTGCACTTTGTTTTGGACGAGATGCGCAAGAAGTCGGTGAAAGAAGGCAAAGCTACTACGGGCGAGGGCCTTGAGTGGGGTGTGCTTTTTGGGTTCGGCCCGGGAGTCACGGTCGAAACTGTCGTGCTCCGCAGCGTCGCCATTTAAGAGTCATCCAAACTATTATATTATAATTCTGATGACCTGTTTACTTCTTCAAATTGCGATTAAATATTATGTTAAAGCATATAAAATTCTTCTTCAAAGGAAATATATATATGTAATTTTTTTCTGTCAAATTTAAAATATTATGGATCCCTTGTGTTTGAAGTCTTGTAGCATAATTTCAATTTTTAATATCAAAGGTATTTTGAAAATATTCTAATCTTGATCACTATTCATTATTCAGCATCTTGGTTTATCCATACGAAGAAGAATCAAAACTGACTTGTTGTACTCTTTGGATAAAATAGGGTGATTGTTAATCGCAATCGGTAATTGGCTAGTCGCACTTCAAAATCTCTCAATTTTCGCATCTTTTCGAAATACGCCTTAGACATGCAATTTCAGGAAAAATGTTCAACACGAAAGTTGTAGATATCGACGAGATCTACACCTTTCGTGTCGAACACTTTTCCTGAAATTACATGTACAAGGCGTCTTTCGAATTGAAAATGCACAAAATCTGGGCATATTTCGAAATTACGCCTTGTACATGCATTTTTAAGAAAAGTGATCAACATGAAAGTTGTACATCTCGTCGATATCTACAACTTTCCTGTTGAACACTTTTCCTGATATTGCATGTACAAGACGTATTTCAAAAAGGCGCGAAAAATTGGGAGAATTTGGGGCGCGACTAGCAAAATAACGGGTTGCGGTTAACAATCACCTCAAATAAAAGGCATTTAAAGAGAAATTCACAGCTTATTAATTTGGGAGCAGGGTAGACGTAGAAGAGACGGAGCCTGATTTCTAAACGCAATCTCTTCCACGCGGATGAAATTATGTATAAGAAGTAGGAGACATAATAAAATATTGTTTTTGAATCAAGCCCCCTCCATTGGGTTGTGAAAAACACCCAAACAAATGCTACCGAACTTTTTGGAAATCTATTGTGCTCTAAATAGAAACTAAGGTTATCCAAAAAGGATAAAAAAATAATTGTGTGTTTTTTCATTGCCTCAATAAAAAACACTTAAACTAGAGCATAAATAAGAAGAGGGGGAAGGAGGAAAGAGAAGACACAGAAAAATTAAAAATCATAATTCTCTTCTATCATTTATCAATTATTATTAGATTGTCTTATCTCTTCTTATATATATATATATATATATATATTATTATATATATATTATATATATATATATATATATATATATATATATATATATATATCTTTATATATTATCTGTACTATTCCTTGCTTTGTTTGCCTGAAGTCAGGACTATATGTTTTGTTTGGACTACTTGAATATTATCAACGGAGAATAGGATCATTAAGCAATAACGGTCCTCTCCCCCTTTGCTCGGTTCTTCCTCCTATTTTTCTTCCTGCAGATCTTGTTAGTTCAAATGCTAAAATGGTATCAAAGGTATCGGTTCGCGCGATCAGAAGATCAGTAGTAGTACCTTAAATCACTGAGTGATCTGGTTCTCTGGTTGCTTCATCACATGGCGTCACCGAGTGGATCGCAGACCTTCCTGTACTCTCAGACAGGGATCTCGATTTTTGAAGGAGAGTCATACGGCTACTGGAGCAAGCAAATGAGGATTTTCTTTGTCTCACAATGGCTGTGGGATCTTGTTCAGGATGGCTACAAGATCTCACCAGAAACATCATCAACCGGGAAAGCAGCAGATGTTAAAGGAGATGTGCCAAAAACCCACCTTACCATGGAAAATCAGAGAAGAGATGCCAAAGCACTCCTCTGTATTCAGCAGGGAGTGGGACGATCTATTCTCCCTCTCATCATCGATGCTAACACGACAAAGGAGTCGTGGGATATTCTGTGAGAGGAATATAAAGGAAAAGAATGAGTCATTTCTATCAAGCTTACCTTTCTCTGGAGGGAGTTTGGCACTATCACAATGAAAGAAAATGAGTCAATGCAGTAGTATATTTCAAGAACATCTATGATAGTGAATCAGATAAGAACTTATGGAGATGATCTCCGCAAGAAGTGTGTATTTCTCACTTCTTAGGCAATCTCACTCCTGCTTTTGAGCATGGTGTGGCTGCTATACAAGAAGCCAAAGACATCAACATAATGAGTGTTACAGAGCTCATGGGCTCACTTCAGGGTCATGAAGCAAGACTAAAATGAAAGGACATTCAATTAGAACAAGCCTTCCAAAGTAGATTTTCCATTTCTTTTATCAAACCCAACACCAACTATCGAGTCAAAATACAAAAGATGAACATTCTGAAGACAACAATTCCTGGAATAAGTATAGCAATGATAAATGATGTGACCGAGGATTTAGGCTGTATTGCAAGCTTTGCAACAAAAACAGTCACTCTATGTAGGACTGCTTTTCAAAGTGCAAAAGGTGTAAAACCTTGGACCATTTGCAAAAAAATTGTTCGCATAGGGAACCCCGACCAAGAGAAGAAGCCAATTTCTCTAATAATCTATTCTATTCCTGCCTGAAATCTACCACACCAGTAACATATGTTTGGTTCCTAGACAGTGGGTGTTCGAATCACATGACCAATAACAAGGCAGCCTTTGTTGAACTTGATGAATTAGAGAAATCAAAAGTCATCATGGGAGATGACAGTGTTAGAATTATAGAAGGGAAGGGTGTGGTGGTCGTGCAATTAAAAACTGAAACAGTAAACCACATTCATGAAATTCAATATGTTCCAAGTCTATCTCAGTATCTCCTGAGTGTGGGGCAGTTGCTGGGAAAGGGATATAAACTCGTATTTGACAAAAATGAGTGTAGCATATAGGATACAAGAACCCATCAAACTGTCACCGTTGAACAAATGTCCTCCAATAAGATATTCCCTCTCAAATTTCAACTAAGCCCAACTGAAGCAGCCCTTGACAGCATAGCTAAAAGGTTGGATTCAATGCTCTAGCACAACAGGTGTGGGCATCTTAATTTTGGAGCTATGAAGAAATTATAGGGCCTAGCTACTGGACTCCAAGGGGACTTACATCATGTTGAGTTCTGTGAAACATTTGCTCAAACCAAAATTTACAGATCCCCCTTTCGACAACATAGCTACTAGAAAGCTAATGCTCCCCTTGAGCTAATTCATGCCTATATTTGGGGACCGACTACCTCTCCAACTTGGGCAGGAGACAAGTATTATATTCTTCTCATAGATGATTGCACCAAAATGATGTGAATCTTCTTCTTTACCTTAAATTCAGAGGCTTTCACAATGTTTCTGAAATTCAAAAACTTGGTAGAAAATGAGACAAATAGAAAGAAAAAAAGCTTTCAGAACTGACAGGGCGGTGAGTTCACTAGTAAGGAATTAACATCATATTGTAAAGCTCAAGGACTCAAGCGCCAACTCACAGTATCTCAAACCCCCCCCCCCCCAACATAATGGGGTTGTGGATCGTCAAAATCGAACAATAGTGGAGATGGGAAGGAGCATGTTAGTTCACAAAGGACTGCCCAAGTAGTTTTGGGGGGGAGCGATGAACACTGCTGTCTAAATTCTCAATAGGGAACCAACTAAAGTCCATGAAAATTCCACAGCGTTTGAAGCATGGCATCACAACCAACCAGATTTACATCCCTTAAAAGTTTTTGAAAGTTTGGCATATGTCATACCTGCAAATGAGCCAAGAGATAAACTTGCAACCAAAGGTGAGACATACATATTTATGTGCTACAGTCAAGAATCCAAAGGCTATCGTCTATTTAATCCACAAACTCAGAAACTTGTAATAAGCAGAGATGCTCTTTTCGATGAGGAGGGAGATAGGAAGAGTGGGATGCAAATGAGGATCTGAGTAATATTTTCCCTATAGCTTTGGAGGATGTTGTGGAAGATTTTCCCACTGAACATGATCCATCTCTCTCTGATGTCATTCCATAGCCACCCATTCCAACAGCCCTTAATGATCCATCATTGGAATCCAGGTTAGACTCGTCATCTCCCCATAAATTTTGTTCTTTATCTGATATATATGAATCATGCAAGGTAGCTCTACTATATCGAGAGCCTACAAAATGCACGGATGCTGTTGCTGATCCTAAATGGACTGAAGCCATGAATGCGGAACTTCCCATGATAAATGAAAGCAACACATGAGAGTTGGTACCAAGACAATCCAACAAGTCAATTATAAGGTTGAAATGTATATACAAGTTTAAGTTGAATGAACAAGGGGCAGTGGAAAAACACAAGGCTCGGCTTGTAGCCAAAGGATTCTCACAACAACCTAGAAGAGACTTTACTGATACGTTTTCCCCTATAGCTAGAATGGAGAAAATTAGAATGATTCTTGCTTTTGCGGCACAACGAAAGCTAAAGATCCGTCAATTTGATGTTAAATCCTCTTTCCTAAATGGGGACATCCATGATTCACAAGCCGGAGGGCTATGTTATCAAAGCATGTGAAGAAAAAGTCTATAGATTGAGAAAAGCATTGTATGGGTTGCGACGGGCACCTCGTGCATGGAATGATCAGATAGATGCTTATATGAATAAAAATGAATTCAGTAGAAGTCCCCATGAAACATCCCTTTATATCAAACACTACCTTCATGATAGCTTTATACCTATATGCATTTATGTCAATGACCTCTTGATCACTGGATCATCACCTAATATTATTGACGAGTTTAAAGCCATCATGAAATGTGAGTTTGAGATGAGTGATCTTGGAACTATGAAGTATTTTTTGGGCTTATAGATAGTTCAACTCCCACATTGTATCTTTCTTCCCCAAGAAAAGTATGTTACAGAATTATTGCGTCGACACAATATGACTGGGTGCAAGCCCACCTCCACACCTATGGAAACAGGGGAGCAATACCAGAAACATGATAGAAAAGAAAAAGTAAATGAGGAAACTTATTGAAGCATTGTTGGGGCTCTTATTTACTTAACCAATAGTAGGCATGATATAGAACATATAGTGGGCATTGTTTCTAGATTTTCATGTGGACCCAGCACAGCTTATATGAGGGTAGTGAAGATAATTCTACATTATCTGCAAGGCAATAAAGATTTTTGGATTGTCTTCAGAAGAGAAGGGAATGTGTAAGACAAGTTCACAGGCAACTCTGACAGTGACTGGGCAGGAAGTGCTGACGACCGCAAAAGTACTAGTGGATTCATGTTTCAGTTGGGGAAATGAGAGTTTTGTGGAGATCCAGGAAGCAGAAGAGCATTGATCTCTCCTCCACTAAGGTGGATTATATGTTCATAGGTAAGCATGCTAGGGAAGGGGTTTGGCTCAATCGTTTGCTAGCTTCACAGAAACAAGAAGAAATTCACACCGTTACTATCTTGGTTGACAACACCTCTGCAATTTCCATCGACAAAAACCCCATTCTCCATAGTCACTCCAAACATGTTCAGATTAAACATCATTTCATATGGGAACTGATAGAAGAAGGAGAAATTTATGTTCGCCACAACACCAAGGAACAACTAGCCGATGGAATGACCAAGGCTCTGTCGGCTGAAAATTTTCAGGAAAATCGCAAAGCCATCAGGGTGATGTGCCGTGGGGCGGTGAATCAGGAAGAGAAAAGAGACCTTGATTAAGGGGCGTATTAGATATATGTCTAATCTAGCTCTCTTATATATATATATATAAGAGTCTTTGCCTTTTTTAGGTTATATGTATTATTCCTTGCTTTGTGTGCATCTAGCCAGGACTCTATGTTTTTTCTGGACTATTTAAATATTATCCAGGGGGAATAGGATCATTAAGCAGTTGTCGTCCTCTCCTCCTTTGCTCTGTTCTTCCTCCTATTTTTATTCCTGCAGATCTTGTTAGATCAATATATATGCATAATGTCTGAGCATTTTATTGAATTTCTCACTATTCATATTTATTAGGAATTAACACACTAGCAATTCGAGCATGCAAGAAGAAAATAGCAGCAAATACAAAATCACAGCATAGAGAACACCAAATTTTACGTGAAAAATCTTCTCCAAATCAATGAGAAAAAACCAAGGGGCAGGGCATACCAAAATTCACTATAAAAATAAGGATTACAAATAATCAATCGAGGTTTGCCCAACCTAGAAACCTCATTGGATTCACAAATCAAAACCCCTCTAAACTCATGGTGAAAAATTCTCTTCAAGAAAAAGGTTACAACCTTAACTACTCTTCTAGCACTCATGACATGTGAAGACAAAGTTGGAAAACCCCATAC
Organism: Platanthera guangdongensis; assembly: GCA_039583875.1. NCBI lineage: Eukaryota > Viridiplantae > Streptophyta > Magnoliopsida > Asparagales > Orchidaceae > Platanthera > Platanthera guangdongensis. The sequence continues at coordinate 18,557,174 of CM077164.1, forward strand.
AAAAAAGACGAAGGCACCAAGGACTGTGAGAAAACTGTTCTTCCTCCTGAAGAACTCCCCTGGTAATAATGACAACAACTCCTTCCCGTTAATGGCGACTTGCGACACTCCCTCTGGAATTCACAATTGACAGCCAAAATTAGGAATAATAACTAATGGGAGGTGGCTCTTCCTATTTAAGGAAAATGGGCGAATTAATCGTAGGCCTTAAACCAAGTTCCAAAGTGATCCAATGACTCACGATTGAGTTTTAACTAAATTAGGTTCGTCAGCTACCACACGGCGGCAACTACCGCGTTGCGGTACCCCCGCTAGCCGATAATTCCCGAAAATTTGATATGAACACTGTAACACCCCAAAATTCAGAAGTTGGAAAAAATGTGAGTGACACGGCCTGGGACACGGGCGTGTCCCAGGGCGTGTCCTTACTGGGTGAACGGTCGACGAACGCAACATTTGAACTCGTGCGTGTCTGGTGTCGTGTATGGGCACACGGCCTGAGACACGGGCATGTCACAAGGCCGTGCGACTCTCGGGTGATTTCGAGTTTTTGCAGCCCGAAGAACACGGCCATAGACACGGCCATGTTGGTAAGCGTGTCGGGGGACACGACTCATGACACGGGCGTGTCACATGTGCGTGTACTGGAATTGATGAGTCGGTTGAGCACCGCTTAGGGAGCACGACCATGGACACGGGCGTGTCACAGGCCGTGTCAGGCAAAATTTATGATTTTTGGTGAAATCGTGGCCATCCATTCCTTCAGCCTGGATGCAAGGGCTGAGAGGCCTCCCTGTCTTCTTAAGGGTGAGAATGGGTTTTGGAAACTCATTTGGCTTTTGACTTCCTCTTACTACACTTCTAGAGAGAGACAAAGAGAAGAAGAAGGAGGAGGAGGAGGAGGAGGAGGAGGAGGAGAGGGGGGCTGATCACCGGTGGTGCTGCGATTTGCCGACGAGAGATCCGAGGCCGACGTTGCGGAGGAAAAGCTCTTGTGAATCGTTCGAGCCAGCTTGGAGCTGATGGCACCGAAGCGGTCTTCGAGGGTAATGACTTTTCTTCATAGCCATGTGAAGGCTCCCTTTTTGCATATGCACATGATTCCCCCACCAGCAGGTGGTCGGTTATTGGGATCATTGTGTTGATTCATGAAATCCCCAAGTGGTTAGCATATAGATCCGGAAATGAAAGTACGGAATAAGCATGCTGTGTGAAGCCCATCTGGACAGGTTGGTTTGGATTGGTGATGTTGCATACGAACCGGAGAAGACTCTGTGATAAACGTGTAGTTTAGGAGTCGACGGATCGGACCTATGAAGGAAGTAGCAGGAAGTACTGGAGTGGTAGTCCAGGAAAATATCTGTGTCATGCTTGTGCTGTTGGGTTATGCCTGTGAAGATAATAGCAGGAAGTACCAGATGAAAGTCCGGGAAAGGCCTATTGTGATGTTGAATGTTTAGGTGGTACATGTGAAGAGAGTAACAGAAAGTACTGGCATGGTAAGCCAAGAAATACCCCTGACATTTGTGATATGCTTGGTGTGGTGCCTGCGGAAGCAAAAAGTACTGGTGTGCCCAGGAAAGACCCGGCGACGCTGTGATCTTTGTGGTGTGGTACCTGTTAAGGCAGGAAGTACTGGTGTGCCCAGGAAAGACCCGCCAATGTTGTGCTAGAAATGGGTATCAGAGGATACCCAGGCTGTAATACCAAACAGGATCGGTGAGACAAACCCGCGTCTTTTATGTAGTCGTGAGTACGTGGTACTCGATGATGGCAAAGGCGATTTGAGCAACGGGGGGGGGGGGGGGGGGGGGGGGTGGAGGATCCGACCTGCGCTATGTCCGTCTAACATAAGACCTGAAAGTGTGGTCTGTTGGAGCGCATAGTGAGAGTCTTAGGCCTTCGAGCCATGTCACAATGGGGGGCTACGGGACATCCCGGTGCGTTAAAACTAGAACTCCGGCTGCACGCCATGGATTAATTGCTCAAGTGATTTATGATGCTTAAGATCACGGCAGTGAACCGGTCGCACAAGTATTATAAAATGGGGGTTTTCCCAAGTATCGATCTCACAAGGAACACAGTAAGGTGGAGTTAATTTCGAGGAGGACTTGAGATTGAAGTCCTCAGGTCGGAGCTAACTAAGGGGGGTTTGGATTGTTGCGGAAACAGAAAATAAAAGGCTAACAACTACTCCAATGCAACGCCGCTATGCGATGCTTCGCTAGGCGGGATAGAAGACTAGTCGGGCTTCTATGCACCGAATCGCTAGGCGGATGGAAGAGTAGGCTCGCGGATGAGGTGGTGAGAATGGCGGGATGAGGGTCGTAAGCACCTCTTCGCAACGCACGCCACTAGAAATTGCTAGTGCGGCAAGGGTGGATGGTGGTGGATGGATATATGGCACACCTCAAGAAATTAACAAAAATAAGAAATCACATAGACATGATTTAATACAAATGTATATAAAAATAAGTACAACTTCATCATACACAAGAGATCAACTATACTATTCAACAACCAAACAAGAAAAGAGTGCGAAATCGACCGGATCCGAAGCCTTGCTGAGGATTCACGGTTGGAATCGTCGGGTTGTCAATCCGCGTCCAAGCTCGGTCCGCAACTGCGTCCGGGGTAGAGAAGGGCTGTCACCACCTTCCAATGGCCCGTCTTCTTCGTGTAACAATCCGGTGGAGGATGTCACAACTTCTCCTAGCTTGATGAAGAAAGCTAGGTCAAGCTCTTCTTGAAGCTCAAAGATGAAGGAGGAGGCCAAGAGGAAGCTCCGGCTTGGATTTGGCGGTGAACGCTTGCCCGGAGCACCTCCCTAGGGTGGAAGATGAAGGAGGACGGCGAAAACGCCGGAGGAAATGGGCGATCTGTGGATCTTCGTGCGGATCTTGGATTAGGGCGAGACCTGCACTATTTATAGAAAAGCAGAATTGAACAATGCGCACGATCACAGGCGCACGACCAGTGGTCGTGCGCGCTATGTCCTATGCTCGTGCGCACTGGCATGGAATATCAGGAAGAAGAACTGGGATAATGCGCACGAGAAGTGGCACACGACCAGGGGTCGTGCGCACTAAGTCCAATGATCATGCGATTACCCAGACAGGACTCCAGAAAAGAGGAATCAATGCACACGATCAGTGGCGCACGACCGGTGGTCGTGCGCAATATGTCCAGTGGTCGTGCGCTTACCCCAGGCTGATTCTGGAAAACATAGAGTAGTGCGCACGATCAGGGGCGCACGACCAGTGGTCGTGCGCATTGAATCCCATGATCGTGCGCAGTATTCCTGTTTCACTACCATCCCGGAACACGCACACGACCCCTGTACCGAAAGGAAAAGCAATTCACTAATCTGTGCAGACATTCCAGACAATCACAGAAGGGAGTACAAACTATAAAAATAACAAAATACACAACCACGGGCATAAATGTGCACTTCCTATGGAAATAAAGACATGATGAAATATAAATGATAATGAACTAAAAGTGAAGTGCAAACGTGTGAAAACTAGCCCAGATGAGTCCGAAAATAGGTATATAAAGTGGACTCATCACACCCCTAGACTTAACTGTTTGCGCGTCCCGAGCAAATAAAATCTAAGCAAATAGGGAAAATAATTTAGCTAACAAGGAAATTGCGATACGAAGTACCATGCGAAGTCGCATGCTCGCACGCGTAAAAATATAATAGAAGAAATTTCTAAGTATACAAAATAGTTTATACTATTCACAATGCGTATCAACATTTTATTATTACTCAAAAATAGAATCACGGTGAATCATCCGATCACGCGTAGGGAGAAAGTAGACTAATCGCTAGGCGAGCATTGCCAAAGATCGGGGCTCCGGATAACCTCCAAAGGAATCCACCAATGTCGTTGACCATATGCTTGCCCTTTTGCGTTCTCTCCACGGCACTGGTTTGGTTCACACACGAATCAGTAGGACTTTAGGTGAAGAGATGGGGCTTGGGTTTCGGTGAGGTAAACAAAGATAAACTGGAAAGCTATGCACCTAACCCAAAGGAGCTAGAATGAAAGGAATCCATCAGCTAACCAAAATATATACGGGTACACCACACCCCCACACTTAACTTTTAACATATGGGTGTGTGCACCGCCTACTCCAAATATAATCACATTTCCAAAATGATTTTCAATTAAAACTTTTCCTTTTCACTTTAACATCAATTTTTTTTTAACTTTTCTTTTTCTTTTTCAAATTACTTTTCTTTTCACAAATTCAGCAAATATAAGCTTTGGAGCACATCCACATTTTTACAAATAAAATCACCACATCACATCCTAACATTAAAATGTAAACACTAAAGCTCAACTTGGGTGTGCGACGAGGATTGGCTATGAGGCTTTGGTGAATGAAGGTGGAGCTGAATCAAAAGAAGGGTAGGCACAACGGGGCTAGCGAGGATAAGATGTTAGGAATGGTACAAAGCTCAACCGGGCCAAAATGATGGCCTACATCACACTCATGCATGACTAACCTATACCCATGCTTCAAGAATAGCTTGGGGCAAGTTCTTAGCCAACGAGAAAGACTATCCATCCTCTCGACTCGAGCAATACGAAACTAACGGCCATCTACACACATCCCTAAGCTACCGTCAGATTCACACCGGATTCACAAACTTTTGAGTAGAATAAAAAGTATTTACACAATTAGAAAAATATAAAACTAAAAGCATACAGAAAAATTAAATCTACTCGAATTTCTACACAAGACGATAGCAGTTGACTAGAAACACAGCAAGGCCAACATTTTACTCCGTCTCACAATCCTATGTCAGCACCATAATTTTCCCAAATCTAACAAAGAAATGAGTTTAACTCGCAGCACACAAAAAGCTAAGCACGCGCTCATGTGGATGCAATGGTGTGTGATGCAATGAACTAATCAAAATAAAACAATAAAGGCTTCTAGTACGCACATGAGATGTGCACGTGCAAAAGGTAACAAAACTAGCTCTCCCCCAGACTTAAACTAAGCAATACAGCAGATGATATAGAAATTAAAATAATAAGGAGCTAAGGGAAGAGGTTACCCAATGCTCAGCCAGTGAGCATACCAGAAGGCGTGTGGAAACCTGAAGCAGGTCCGCCATACGAAGAATCACAACCCTGCCAATGCAATTTTCCAAGAATACCTGCAGGGGTGAGCTCCGCAAAAACAAAACAAAATATACAAAAAGAAATGCTAAAACTAAAAATAGACAAGAAAAATAAAATGCAGAAAATGAAAGATAAGTACTGGGGTTATTGTAATCTCAGCACGACTTATTACATTCTAAACAGTTCTAGCTAATGGGCCTATGAAATAAAAAGTGCACAGGTAACTGTTCCAATATCCGTTTCGGTAACGGGTATCGATACAGTGATAAAACAGTTACCCCTCTGCCTAAATAATAATACCTGCTCCTCGCAGGCAGAGGAAATAGGAAATAAGATGAGGAGGAGGCCTGGTCCTTGCTCATCTTATCACAAAAGAAATCCTTACCTAGCAAGGTATCGTCAACCACAGGAGTGCAAGATATGATGTCAACGGCATGAGCACAAAGCTCGTCGTCATCCCAACGTACATGTGGAGACTCATCCTGCACAGGCTCAGATAAGGAAGGGGGATCAAGTAATAAAAGAGAAGAAGAACTAAAAGAATCAGAAAATGGGAGAGTGAACCCGGTATCACTCTCAGCAGGATCCAAGCAGAGATCATCGTCGGTATCATACGAGTCGTACCGAGGGGAATCCGAGAACTCGAGGTCCGCGGTGGTAAGAGGAACGGCCTCATCCAATAAGGAGGTGCAAACCTCTGCATCGGAAAGAGGGTATTCCTCATCCCACCGGGGTGCGTAAAAGTGTTCTGAAGATCCACCTTCTCCGTCGGAGATAGGGGAATCATCATCCCACTTCGGTGCAATCTCGGGCATCGAATCAGCCACAGATACGGCATCATCAACCGACTCACACAAAAATGGAGTAGCACAATCCGGCAAAAATTGCGGAGGGGCAAGGCTGCTCTCAAAATCAAGCACTGAACGAGCAGGCCCCATCGCAAAATCATTCGCAGACGCCACCCCGTCGACGACCGGAACAATCTCATCGTCCCATACAAGAGCGTCCATGAGTTCCTACTCCTCTTTTTGTTGGCTAACACCAGAGTGATCATCATCACTCAAGGGAAGCTCGTAAAAAGGGATCAAGGGACCCATGAAAGAGCTGTATGCGGCCAGAGATTCTTCAGTAATCTCAATGGGTAAATAATGAGCAAAGTGCGTTATATCAGTGTATGGGCCAGGCAACACCCTGGTAGGCCTGTCCACAATAGTCTTCCGTGAACGGGAGGTTGTCGTGCACACGCCCTCAGAGGGAGAAGGCTTGCACAAACGAGGGCAATCCTTCAACATGTGGCCCACACCCTGACATAACAAACACCGAATGTAATGCTCGGCATTCATAACAGCAATGACATTGATGGATCAGCGCAAAGTGTCAAGGATACGACACTCAGCATCAGAATCCATCACAAACAAAAATAATTGCTTAAAAAGTGCTACACAGCTAAAATGAAAAAAATAGCACGGATCTGCTATCTAAATCAAGAATCAGAAAAGGGGTAAAAAGAAATAAGCAAAATAAAAATTCTAAAAACAAAATCAAATAAAAATAAAAAAAAATGATATGCACAAATGGAAAAGGGCTTCAATCTATTATCTCCCTCTCCACAAACTCACACGACTGTGTTCCCCGGCAACGGCGCCAAAAACTTAATGCTTAAGATCACAGCAGTGAACCGGTCGCACAAGTAATATAAAATGAGGGTTTTCCCAAGTATCGATCTCACAAGAAACACAGTAAGGTAGAGTTAATTTCGAGGAGGACTTGAGATTGAAGTCCTCAGGTCGGAGCTAACTAAGGGGGGTTTGGATTGTTGCGGAAACAGAAAATAAAAGGCTAACAACTACTCCTATGCAACGCCGCTATGCGATGCTTCGCTAGGCGGGATGGAAGACTAGTCGGGCTGCTATGCACCGAATCGCTAGGCGGATGGAAGAGTAGGCTCACGGATGAGGTGGTGAGAATGGCGGGATGAGGGTCGTAAGCACCTCTTCGCAACGCACGCCACTAGCAATTGCTAGTGCGGCAAGGGTGGATGGTGGTGAATGGATATATGGCGCACCTCAAGAAATTAACAAAAATAAAAAATCACATAGACATGATTTGATACAAATGTATATCAAAATAAGTACAACTTCATCATACACAAGAGATCAACTATACTACTCAACAACCAAACAAGAAAAGAGTGCAAAATCGACCGGATCCGAAGCCTTGCTGAGGATTCACGGTTGGAATCGTCGGGTTGTCAATCCGCGTCCAAGCTCGGTCCGCAACTGCGTCCGGGGTAGAGAAGGGCTGTCACCACCTTCCAATGGCCCGTCTTCTTCGTGTAACAATCCGGTGGAGGATGACACAACTTCTCCTAGCTTGATGAAGAAAGCTAGGTCAAGCTCTTCTTGAAGCTCAAAGATGAAGGAGGAGGCCAAGAGGAAGCTCCGGCTTGGATTTGGCGGTGAACGCTTGCCCGGAACACCTCCCTAGGGTGGAAGATGAAGGAGGATGGTGAAAACGGCGGAGGAAATGGGCGATCTGCGGATCTTCGTGCGGATCTTGGATTAGGGCGAGACCTGCACTATTTATAGAAAAGCAGAATTGAACAATGCGCACGATCACAGGCGCACGACCAGTGGTCGTGCGCGCTATGTCCTATGCTCGTGCGCGCTATGTCCTATGCTCGTGCGCACTGGCATGGAATATCAGGAAGAAGAACTGGGATAATGCGCACGAGAAGTGGCGCACGACCAGGGGTCGTGCTCACTAAGTCCAATGATCGTGTGATTACCCAGACAGGATTCCAGAAAAGAGGAATCAATGCACACGATCAGTGGCGCACGACCGGTGGTCGTGCGCAATATGTCCAGTGGTCGTGCGCTTACCCCAGGCTGATTCTGGAAAACATAGAGTAGTGCGCACGATCAGGGGCGCACGACCAGTGGTCGTGCGCATTGAATCCCATGATCGTGCGCAGTATTCCTGTTTCACTACCATCCCAGAACACGCACACGGCCCCTGTACCGAAAGGAAAAGCAATTCACTAATCTGTGCAGACATTCCAGACAATCACAGAAGGGAGTACAAACTATAAAAATAACAAAATACACAACCACGGGCATAAATGTGCACTTCCTATGGAAAAAAAGACAGGATGAAATATAAATGATAATGAACTAAAAGTGAAGTGCAAACGTGTGAAAACTAGCCCAGATGAGTCCGAAAATAGGTATATAAAGTGGACTCATCAATTTGCCGTTGGGTTGCGACCCTGATACGGTGGTGGGCAACTGGTTCGCCGGTACACCAAGAATGTGCTCTCAGTGCACATTCTTCCTTACTTCTCTCAGAAGAGATCATATATCTCTTCCTTACTTCTCTCAGAAGAGATGTTTCCTGTGCTTTCCTCAGTGATGAGTACAACCTTATTTTTCTTTTTCTCACTAGTCTGTTGATGTGGCAACAAAACTTTGTCCACCAGACAAACATCTTGAACTTCAATGGCTGGATCCTGCTGGTCTTAACCCAAGTCTCGTGTACTTTATCATTTTTCAGGAATGCACACATCTTTTTCCTCTTAGACAGTAAGAGGAGTATCCTTGATGGTCAATTTATCCATCTCCAACTTCCAAGCTGCAGATCTTAGGTCCATTCCTCACTAGAGTATGATTCTTAAGATAGCCCTTTGTTCAAGTCTTATGCTTGGAACAACCTTTGTCCAAGTACCACATTTGCATTGTGTGGGAACTTGGACTATCCTGCAATCACAGATTAGTATACCACCCCAAAATGAATTGGGTCCTAAGTCTTTGTTAGCTTGAAAATGCACATGTCTACCTATAGCAGTCCTGTCAGGAAAACTTACCTTTGCCCATGGCACACAAGGGTAATGCCAACAATCTATGGCAAATATCCCACTTTACCACAACACCAACACTCATGAATATTATATCTTCTTTTCTGAGTAGGTCTGGTAGCAGCTAACTGTTCAGAAGGAAGAGCAACAACCTTCTTCAAGTTTCTTTCAGCAAGGATCTGATTGAGAGTGAGTCTTCTAGTATACTTACTTGGCTTGCTCTGAATGCCATTAACAGTAGTATTCTTTGCAGAGGACAGACTATTAATAGCATTAGAGATAGCCTGATCAGGCTTACTGATAGACTTACTCTTGGTCTGAGTCTTTGCTGGATGGTCTTGAGAGTTGACCACTGCCATAATTTTGAGAGTGGGGGCTGGTGCACCAAACACAAATAGTCCTTAATGGACCATTTGAATTTTCTCATGGGGAGCCTTAAAGGCACTCATCCCCTTGATATATCTTCCACCATAACTGTGAACATTTTTTTTCACACTTGTGGATCTTCCATTCACCCAGTGACCATAAATACTCTCTTGGTCATATTTGTTTGATGGTAACATCACTTTCTTGAAAGGGATGAGAGGCTTTGATTCCAAAGGCTGAATTGGAACTTTGTATTTCCCTTTGGAATGAGCAACTCTAGTGTTCCCCTTGAATCCCAACCCCTTCTTACCCTTTTGAGAGTAGAAGGAATCTATCAAGGGCAACACTGACTTAGGCTTAGAGTAACTAGCTACAGTTCTTTTCTCCCTTTGGAGTTTATCTTTAACATCACTAATAATCATGTTCTTGTTGTTGATTATCCCAATTTGGATGATTGAGATAGCCTTTAGTTGGCTAACTTCCCTCATTTTCTGATCCAGCAAGGATACTGACTCAGACTACTGGGAAGCAGCTAGTTGTAGGGAGATAATCTCCTCAACCTGCTTCTTAGATAACTTCTTTCTTCTTTTCAAAGCATCCAGAAGGGCACCATACTTTCCAATCAATTAATTGACATATTCTCTAGATTCAGAGTCATCTTCATCACTAGATGAAGATGCTTCTGAAATTGGACTAGTCTCATAGCCAGTCTTAGATGAGGAGCTAGATAGAGATTGTACATTTTCTAGACCAGGCTAATCCTGGTAGGATTCTTCATCTGACATGCCCATTATCCCATAGCAGCTGTTGGCATCTTCCTCCTCATTATCATCCTAATCTGAGTCACTGTCTGAATGTGACAGAGGGGCCCTGATACCTATCCTAGCAACGGGATAGTCTTCAGCTTCATCTGCAATAGCAGCAAACAAACTTATGTATGCTTTTTCTTCTTCAGACCCTAAGGAAGATGAGTCAGACTGACTCCGGCTCTTTTTAGTCTTTGCAAGTAAGTTCTTTTCCTTCTTGCTCTTGATATGGTGATGCTTCTTCTCACCAGACTCTTTTCTCTTGACTGGGCAGTCAGCAATTACATGTCCAGGTTTGCTGCAACAATAACAAATAACTTTAGAAGAAACATGTTTACTGAGTTTGGATTCATACTATATCCCTTGGAGTATTTCTTCTCAGCCTTGTAGTGGTCCTTCTTGTGATGAGAGGAGGAGGAAGGTATGCTTCTCCACTGCTTCCTCTTCATCATCTTCTGAAACTGCCTAGTAAAGGCAGTAAATTCTCCATCAGACATGCTGCTATCTGATGTGCTTGGCTCTGTGCTGTCTGATTCAATAGGCCTCCTTGGAGGAGAGGCAATCCTGTACTTGCTCTTCTTGGTGCTCTCAGCTTTGAAGGCCACAGTATTTTCCTTGGCCTGAGATTTGCTGATAGTCTCCTCCTTCTTCCTGACAGATAGCTGCATCTCATAGGAGAGTAGCTTCTCAAATAGTGTGCGAGGTGGAGTATCAGTCAACCTTGCTACTTATCTGATGGCACATGTTTTTGTGTCCCAGTCTCTAGTTAGAGACCTGAGGAACTTGTCATTGAGCTCAAAATGGCTGAAGAACATCCTATAGGTCCTCAGCTCATTCACAATTCTGAAAATTTTTTCATATCATTCTACAATGATATCCTTCTTGTTTTGTATGAAGGCCCCATACTCTTGATTGAGTAGGGATTTCCTGTCATCCTTGACTTCTTCAGTCCCTTCCATATAGACTACCAAGTTATCTCACATCTTCTTGGAAGTCTTGCAGTGAACAAGATTCTAGAAAGTAGAATCATCAATAGCACTAATTATGATGTTCTGAGCTCTCTTGTTCATGGTGGCTAGAATGACCTCATCCTTGGTCATCTCTGAATACTTCTTAGGGGTCTTGACAGTTGCATCCAGTTTTGAGATCTTCATAGGGATGAAGGGTCCCTCTTGACCAGTTATAAAAATACTTGGGTCAGTTGCTTCCATGAAAAACCTGACCCTCTCCTTCCAGATCCCAAAGCTTTCCTTCCTGCAGATTGGAAGCTTCATGGAACCCAGCTCCATATGGTTCTCTCCTGAACCCATAAGTACAATTATTTTGGCTACCCTTGGAGATTAACTCAGACTGTTAAGTCCTTTTTGAGCAACCTCCCTCTAATACCATTTGAAAGTCTTTAGATTCAAGAGTAGCTAACACCTAGGGGTGAATAGGTTTTAGGCCTTTTTTATCTTTTCCTGTTTTAGGTGAGTTGTGATTTATGGTAGTTTAGCTTTCAATACAATCACACACAACACACATGAATTTTATAGTAGTTCCCCAGATTATGGGTACATCCACTGTCCCTCCCACCTTTCTAACAGTTTGTTAGAAAAGGCAACTTCTCCAAACTCGGCTCCAAAGATCTTACAACACAGATCCCACAGAATCTCTCATTATCCTCCAAGACCTACCTCAGACACAAAGCCCAATAACTCAGAGCAAGCTTGCTCCTATAGCTCAGTGATCCAATGATCACCTACCTCAAACAAAGTTAATAGTCATACACTCAAGCTAGGATGATAGCCCTACAACTCAGAGAGGAATACTCTCCTACCTTAGATCTGAAATAGATCCTACCTCAGGCAAACTGCCCTACAACTCAGATCCAATCCAGGATCCTACCTCAGACTTAAGCACAACTCCTACAACTAAGGCTCACATGCCCTACCTTAGATCCACACATGGATTCTACCTCAGATTTATAAAAGATCCTACACTCAGCCTTTATAATTTTAAGCTTACACTCAGATCCAAAAGATCCTACGGAGAGAGTAAAGTGTGTTGATGATTACTAGACACCAGAGAGATTTTCTCTGTGTCTTCCTTCTTCTGAACTGAAGTAGCTCTGTCCAGTCTCCTTCACAACTCTAGAAAATGTTTTTCAGGAAAGATATGCTTGAACTGTGAAGTAATTGCAGTTAGGGTTAGCCCTTACTACTCTTTCTCTCTCAGAGAGTTTCTCTGAACTTGCTGTTCCAGGTGCGAATGACAACATCTATCTTCTATCAACTGATCTGCTGCAGCTAGGGTTAGCCTTGGCTACTTTTTCTTCTATCTCAGAGAAGTTTTTCTGAACTTGTTGTTCCAGGTGAGAATGGCAACAACTATCTTCTATCAACTGATCTGTTGCAGCTAGGGTTAGCCTTGTCTGCTACTTCTTTATCGAAGATTATCTCTGAACTTACTGTTACAGGTGAGAATGACAACAACTATCTTCTTGAACTCTTAGAGCAGAAGTTTGAACTTGTTCTTCAGGCTCTTCAACAGTGTCGAGAGGAATAAGATGAAGCCCAGAGCTTTTTGAAAATCAATCCAAAAGTTATCTTATTCCTTCTAATTAGAATGCTTTATTATCTTCCACCGTCCAATGTCTCTTTGAGCAATGGGACCCATTGTATTTGTTGGCTGCAACTTTGCTTTTGCATTAAATGTAGTACATAAGGTGTGCGACGTCATTTGTCGTGTACTGTAAATTTCACGCAACATTTTGAATTTCTGCTGACGTCATCACCTGTAGACTTAGTCAAAAATAAAAGATTCATCATAGACGTTGAGTGAATAGCCTCACTCAATGCCAAAACACTTAGCCAAATTTCTATACCATTAGGCGTCGAGTGATCATTCATCACTCGACGAATTATAGACTTTTATAGTCCTAACTCATTAGGCGTTGAGTGAACCTTCATCACTCAACGCATTTGGACTTGGCCAATATTTTTGTTAATTGATAGGCGTTGAGTGCTTTGAGTGAGACTTCACCACTCAACGCATACTTGACTTTCTTGTCATCTTAATGAGGCATTGAGTGAACAAACTTCACACAACGCTTCCGTACTTAGCTGATTTCTCTGTTGAGTTAGCGTTGAGTGAACTGTCTTCACTCAACGCTTTTGTACTTAGCAGAATTTCTTATTAAGTTGGCATTGATTGAACTGTCCTCACTCAACGTATTTGGATTTAGACAGATTTTTTGTCGACATCTTATGAGGCTATGACTGAAGCTCGTTTTGTCGACGCTTTCTGAGCTTGGCGTTGAGTGAACTGGATTCACTCCGCGCTTACGGACTTAGCAGATTTCTTCTTAATTTCTCTGGCTTTGGCAACATAGACCTTTACTTGAAGCTTCTTTCTTCAGGCGTCGAGTGAGCTGCACTCACTCGACGCTTCTGGACTTAACCATAAATCTTCCTTGCCAATGCTAAAGCTTTGACTGTCTGAGCTTTACTCGACACATTTTTTTATATGGCGTTGAGTGAACTGCCTTCACTCAACGCCTGTGGACTTAACACAAATAATGCTTTGTCAACAGTCAGTCTTTGACTGCCCATGCTTTACTCAGCGCTTCCTGAGATCTGGCATTGAGTGAACTGACTTCACTCAATGCTTGTGTATTTAGACAAATGTCTCTCTTCCCAGCATTCTTCCTTGTGTCCACCTATCACTGTCACTTAGACAACATATCTAATCATTGTGACAAAGCACATCCTTTATACATAAAACTTGAACATACATCAAACATAATTATGCTCTTAGTAATGATGTCGACGTCTCTTCAAATCCAGGGAACATTGAAGGAGAATATTCCCAACACTATCGACTAGGGCAATGATCACACTCTTCTCCGTGCCTATAAATAGGATCCCCTGTCCCAACAACTTAACAACCAAATGAATAGTAAGTGAGTTCGGGTAGTTGCTGCGGACATGATTTTCTATTCGTGTGGTTTGGAGAGTTGACTGGTTTGTGCTGTGCAGGTTGTGCAGATAGCGTTGGAAAGCCAGAGACTTGGTTTTGACTTCGGTTAGGGACAGTGCGGACTCTACGATTAGCAACTGGCGGTTAGCAGCAGGTCGCGGCTTGCAATCAGGCGGTCTTCTTCTTTGACAACCTTTTTCCCAGTTCAATAAGCTGTCCGCTTCTGGCGGCTTGTTCAGTTCGGCAGCAGCAGTTCGCGGAGATTTGGCGGCTAGGCGACTTCACGGTTAGGCGGCTTGCGTATTAGCGGACAGAGTTTTTTCATCTTTGGAATAAAGGGTTGTCCGCTTGGCTAAGTTGCGGTCTGGCGACTTGGCGGCTTCAGCGGACTCCATAGGCAGCTTGGCGAAGTCGGCGACTTCTCATTGAGACCGCGTGGCTAGTTTTGTATTTCTTGTTTTTTCTTCCATCGGGTATATCGGAGAATCATGTCTCGTCATGTACACCTCGCCTTGTTAAGATTGTTGATAGTACAAGGTTTTTCACTTCTAGTGCATCTGGTTTATTTTGTTTCGGATAGGTTGAGTCTTCCTGCGACTGATTTCCCGTTTTTCGCGGTTCACAAATTTTTATAGCGCTTTGAGGGAATCTCGAAAGATGAGTTGCTCTATGCTGGAATCACAAAATCAGAGGTCCTTAGGTCGGAAATGGGGGTCACTAATCTGCACTACAGAGAATTCTAATGGGAATTCAACATAATTCCAATTCCCACCAAACTTCTGGTCTAACGAACGACGAAATTGAAATTGACAGTTGAATTTCAGTTCCAAACCTTCAATTCTGATCAAACAAACGGAGCCAAATTGTTTTCACCGCGCCACATAACTGTTCATCGTGAGGAATCCACCTTTCGTCGATCGTGGCTTCCCAAAAATTTTCAATCATCCCATGCCTTTCTTTTTTCAATCTCAAAGCTGCCAACCTTAATTAGGCTCCGTTTGGCACGGTGGCGGCGGTCGTAAATGCATGGATTAAACCGTCATTCGTTAAAATTCACCTAACAAATATCATCCCTTTGAACATAAAAGTGAATGAAGTTCCTTAAATAGGTGTTAACGAATGACAATTTAACCCTCATGTCCATAATCGTCAGCACCTTGCCAAATAGAGCCTCAAATCTTCCGCACTGTTTTTGATAGTCTATTAATCTGAAGGTCTGCGGCATCCGGTCAAACCCGGTAGGCCGATAAACCAAATTAGGCCGCCCAGCCCAAGCATTTGATCCGAATTGTTTAATGTAAAAATGGACTAAAAGAAGATATTTTAAATAAATAAATAAATAAAGAGTCTTTCAACCACGAGGTCTTTTATCTTGGTAGATGTAGGCGCATAAAGAGAGCGTTTCAACCACGAGGTCTTTTATCTTGGTAGATGTAGGCGCGTACCATCTTCCATTCTTTCGTCTCATTCAAATGCACCTATAAAACAGCATATACCTGCCAAGTATACACACACAAACACACTAATTACGCCATCTGTGCTTCTTCTTCTTCTTTCCCGTAGGTAAATTCATTCATTCAGAAACAGCATTCTTTCCCACCATGCCTAGCCTCAAATCCTTCGAGACAGCACCAAGGGCCGACGGCTTCGCCTCCATCCTGGCCATCGGCAGAGCCAATCCAGAGAACTTCATGGAACAAAGCACCTTCCCCGATTTCTTCTTCCGTGTCACCAACAGCGACCACTTCGTCGACCTCAAGAAGAAATTTCAACGCATTTGTACGTACAATATTCTCCCTCTCTCTGTCGCTCCATCTTTTTCTTCTTGGCTCTTCATTAAGGTATCGGCACGCTTGTGCTGTAATTAACTCTATGAATTTAATCTACATGCAGGCGATCGGACAGCAATCAGGAAGCGTCATTTCGTCTGGACTGAAGAGTTCCTCTCGGCCAACCCATGCTTCAGCACTTTTATGGGCAACTCTTTGAACGTCAGGCAAGAGGTCGCCATTAGGGAGATACCCAAGCTCGGCGCGGAGGCCGCCGCCAAAGCCATCAAAGAGTGGGGACAGCCCAAGTCTCACATCACCCACCTCGATCATCTTCTGCACCACCAGCGGCATGGACCTCCCCGGCGCAGACTACCAGCTCGTCAAAATCCTCGGCCTCAACCCGAACATCGAGCGCGTCATGCTCTACCAGCAGGGTTGCTTCGCCGGCGGAACGACCCTCCGCCTTGCCAAGTGCCTTGCCGAGAGCCGAAAGGGCGCGCGCGTCCTCGTCGTCTGCGCTGAGACCACAACGGTGCTCTTTCGGGCGCCATCTGAGGAGCACCAGGACGACCTCGTCACCCAGGCTCTATTTGCTGATGGTGCCTCTGCGCTTATTATAGGAGCTGATCCGATTGAGGAGGCTAAGGAGCGTGCTAGCTTCGTAATCTTCTCAACGTCGCAGGTCTTGTTACCTGATTCTGAGGGTGCTATTGGAGGTCATGTATCGGAAGGAGGCCTCTTGGCCACTCTGCATAGGGACGTCCCGAGTCTTGTTTCGAAGAATGTCGGCAAGTGCTTGGAAGATGCGTTTACTCCACTGGGCATCACAGATTGGAACTCCATCTTTTGGGTGCCGCCACTACAACAAAGTCACTTTACGCCGACATTTTTTTTTGTCTTTAGTGACGATTTCAAAGCGTCGCGATAGTTTTTATGACGTTTATAAAAACGTCACCAAATCGTCACGATTGTGCATGTCGCCGTAGCTCATTGTGACGTTTTTTTAAAAAAACGTCATGATTGGCAGTTACTCTACCGCGACATTTTTTCCAAAACGTCATGATTAACAGTGATTCTACGGTGACACTTTTCTAAAAAACGTCATGATTGACAATTGTTGTATCGTGACACTTTTTCAAAAAAAAACATCATGATAAATAATTGTTCTACCATGACACTTTTCTAAAAATGTCATGGTTGACAGTCTATTGCAACGAACAACAATGAAATGATTTTATCGCGACACTTTTTTGGGCTTTCCACGACATTATTTAAGCCTTGCAAAAAGCTTTTGCGACATTTAAAAAAAATGTTACAAAAGCAATCAAATCCAAATCTAAAAAATACCCACTCCTGGATAATTTACTGAAAAGAAAACATTTATTCCATTCAATATAATCATGTCCAAATATAAAGGCAACACTTCAATAAAGTATTTTAACTAAACTGGATTCAAGTAACTTTAAGATAATCACATTGTATTTATAACCATACAATACAACATAATATCGAAACAAACAATTTGCCATATAACTTCAATTGAGGCACAAACATGTGGTGCAATAAGCTTGTCACCAACATCTTCAATTACATCTACTTAATACTTTGGGGCATTTGACATAGTCTCCATTATCTTCAACAATATCTTCGTTAATTGCGTTTTCAGATTTGTTTTAAATCTGCAGGGCATAGAAGTGGGGTTAGTAATAACTTATTCATATCAAAACCAAATTAATGCGACAAGATAATCTATATCAGAACATAAGACCTGTTTTTGTGAAGAACCAGAATGTTAAACCAATTAATTACTGGGCAGCCTTCTTGAGGTTCAGGTCTTATCCACTGAACAACATGTGATGTCTGAAGAATGAAATGTTTAACATATAGAACCATATAATTATGCTGTAACATATTATGTGTGCATGTGTTTTTCTATTTTTAGTTGGGGGTGCTAGAATACCTGAAACATTCTGTTAAATCTGTCATCTCTAATGTTGACAAGGCCATATAAAGCTACATGTGTTGTGCCCTGACATCCAAGACATTAGGAATTCCAGATTTCTTAAGCTCATGAATGATATTTTAAAAAAATTTACCTTCCTTATAAGTATAGGATGTACAGTTATCTGACCGACTCCAGAGCCGCCAAGAAACATTTAACCAAAATAGTTTACAAGATTGCTTGAAGAAAAAATATCAATGGCAGAAAGGTTAACATGTCAGATAAAAAAAAGAACATGAAGGGATGCAATTCATGTAACATTAAATGCTGGTTTGAAATATATCCTACCTTGGGTAACATTAGGTCCCTAAACCTTATTAAATTGAAAATTCTTGTGCAATTGTGACTTCAGTGGATCGAGTATGATCAATGTACCATCATTTCCTATATAATCAATTGAGCATTTGACTCATGGGTCAAATGTTGGCCGGACTTTGCAATAAACTTGAATGTTTCCTGTAATAAGAATCTCCTTTTGACAATATCCCTTGAGAAATTGCCTATAATAAATGAACATACCTCTCATTTCTTAAAGCATATTGTTCAGGTTTTTGTTTTCCTTAACAGCTCTATGATAACCAACAGTAGCAGCAGAGAGCCCCTTAATTTGGTATCTTGCACATACGATTAGTGAAATTCTAAGGAACAAAAAAACACCAATATATATAGCTTACCTAAAAAAATAACACAATGTTAAAAATCTGATTTCAAACAATTCAAGAATGATAGCAAAATTGCATATATATAGCTTACCAAAAACACCATTTTCAAAATGTGGTATATGGACAAAAAAACTTCATTCCTCTGAGAATCCTAAAGAGAGTATGTACATGTGTTACTGTGCATAACTTATATCAAAACTAAGAGCAATACGCCAATACACTAGCAGCTGCTTGCAGGAAACGCCACCAAGCAAGCGACACTACAACTGTGCAACAGATACAAAATTCAGAATACTGAAGGTTGGAAAAAATAAGGCACGATCACATACTAAGAATCAATAGGAACGGGAAGAAATCGGGCACTGCCCACTTACAAAACAATCGGCTAGTCGCAGTACAACAGCATGAAGTTAGAACGACGGAAGATAGGGTTCGCGATGACGACGGGGTGGCGAAAGCGGAAGCCGGAAAGTCACTCTCGAATCTCGATCGAAGATGGCAGGCTTCGCAAAAGCAGAGAGGGACAGAGGGGAGACGAGCTTAGATTCCGCAAAAGAACCTAACAACCCCTAAATTTCGCGAATGCGCACCCGTATGTCATCGCCCATATCAAAATGACCTAGCGGCAGCTTGCAGAGGCTTTGTATGTCATCGTCCGTTGAGCAGTGGAGGAGAATGGGAGAAATCAAAATATCTTGGCCCGCCGGAATGGAGGATTGGATCGTCGGATTGGAGGAGTGCGGAGAGAAGCGAGTGGTCGCGGGGGCTGGGAGGTGATATTGGGTTGGGGAGGAAATGTTTAGCTAGGGCTTATTTAGGTAGATAAAAGAATTTAAAATTTTTTAATTATCTTTATTAAAAGCAAAAGGAAAATTTTTGGAGGGAAATCAAATTTTCCCTCCATAAATAATTTGATATTAAAATATTATTAAAAAAACTGAAAATAAATATTTTGTTTCTATAGCAACAAGTATTTTGTAATAAAATAATTCACAGCTATTTTTGTAATAATAAAATTCATTGTTATTTTTGTAGGTAAACACAAATTATCTAGCTTTTCTTATTTTCCTTGCTAAATAACGTGTTTATCTTGTAGTGATTACACAAGAGAAAGCAAAAAAGTGAGCACTTTCTAAATGCATAGTTAATATACAAAAACTTTGGTCGGGCGCAACACCCGAACCCCGCACAGGGCGTTACCCCCTTGACCCTCTTCAGTTGATCAGGCATCAGAACCCCCGAAAATTCCGTGTATATGGACATTTGATATGAAGTTGGACAGGTGCGGCGAATTAGAACCCCCAAAAACTGTGTTGGGCATTTAATACGAGATTTTGGGGTCTCAGAACCCCCCAAAAACTTTTTGTATGTAGGGGCATTTGAAATGAGGTTTGGATATCTCATCTCAGACTATTTGTCTAATCTGCTCATCTTTGATATAGTCATCTTCATCACTATTGCGACTCAAGTACTACTATCGTAGAACATTAATCATCTAGCGCCTCATTGGTAGATGTCGACATATTATCAGTATAGAAAGAAATATCTTGATATGATCTCATGATATTTCATAGGCAGTAACATTTTGACAAGACGAGTGCGCTACAAGCCGAAAAATGCATGGCTAGCTACCTGTATGTGTGTGTGTGTGTGTGTCAACCTTACGATCGAGATCATCACTATCATCAATATAACTTCAGTACCATCAAAAACATCACTATCAAAACTTTGACAAAACATACTATGTTTTGATGACGTTTTAAAAATAATCGTCACAAAAACTAAACATATATGTTGACGTTTTTTATGAAAAGCGTGATTAATGTTAATTCTTTATATTGGCGACGTTTTTTTAAAAAAATGTCACTAGATAGAAGACTAACGACAACGTTTTCAAAAACGTCACAATAAAAACGTCATCATTAAGTCTATATCTTGTAGTGCGCACCCAGGCGGTCGGGCCATTCTAGATCAAGTAGAGGAAAGGGTGGGGTTGAAGCCGGAGAAGCTGAGGTTATCTAGGCATGTGTTGGCCGAGTATGGAAATATGTCCAGTGTTTGCGTTCACTTTGTACTGGATGAGATGCGCAAGACATCAGCAAAAGAAGGCAAAGCTACTACGGGCGAGGGACTTGAGTGGGGTGTGCTTTTTGGGTTCGGTCCGGGTCTTACCGTGGAAACCGTCGTTCTCCGAAGCGTCCCACTTATTTAGTCCATATAAAATACAAGATATATAGTATGATTCAATCTTTCATGTAATAACAAACTACTGTTCTATTTTTTTTTTAAAGCGCCTTACAGTGTTTATCATTTGGCCTATTTATGTATTTGTCATTCAAACTAGAATGATTTGTATTAAGAGTTGATTAATAGGCAATGAAAATTTTATCATTATGTGTTTGTAAGATGGACAAAGAGCGACTTGCATCTTGAAAAAGTTCAAGATTTTCTTGATAGAGAATCTAATATGATAAATTAGATAGGATACCAGAGTGATATATGTAATAGAAGATGAGAAAATGGTGCCCAAACTCTTAATTGAGTTTGTCACCAAACTTAATCACATAATAACAGCATTTGAAGAGTCAAGAGACTTAAACTTCTTGGCTATTACACAATAAATGGGCTCCCTACAAGTACATCAAGATAGATGAAGAGGATTTTTGGACTATTTGTTGAGATAATTTTTCTCGTAAGTATGAAAAAGGCTAGTCATATTTGATCATATTTTTCAAGCATATGTTTCATGACAAGTGTGAAAAAAAATAACCAACATTGATCTTTAAACCAACACGTGCTCTTTAAGGAAGCTTTTAGGAAAGTGGCCAAATGAAACTTCATGACAAGGGCTTTTGACCGGGGGAAGCTTCATGGAAGTTTCATCGACATGTCATCTACTACATCCACCTCCTTGATTTTGGCCCTATAAAAAGGAATGAAGGAGGAGGGGTAAGGTATCCACTTCTCTCCAAACTCAAGCATTAGAGACCTTTGTGGCAATCGTTTTAATTTGGGAGAGATTTCAGATGTCGTTATACGACGTTGACGAGTAGTACTTCGTCTACACGGATTGGATCTAGAGTAGATTTGGGCAAGTATTCGAAGAGACATCTTGAAGAGGATTTGTGTAATATGTCTCGTCCACCACTAGCTGTCGGTAACTTGCAGTTTTTCTGTTACTAATTGTACTGTGTAGTGTTAAGCTGATGAAGATTCTATAAGTATCGAGAAGAGCAAGTCTTGTAATTATCTATTATTTCATACATTTTAGTGGCAGTTTTCCGGGTTAAACTCCGATCATCCCGTGGTTTTCACCCTATTGGGGTTCGACATAAAATATTTGTGTCACATTTATTATTGCTATTTTGCATTATGTTTTGGTTGTGTATTGGCATACCGCTAAGCGGTTGTGCAGGCACTTGCTCGAACTAATTTGCAGGTGCTCTAGTCGGGCTTGTGTGCTCTCTAGCCCAACAAGTAATATCAGAGGTAGATTCATTATCAGAGTAATTATCAGACTGACCTGTCTGAGATTCGAGACGAGACGATTAGATATTTTGGGTTAGTGATCGGGCGCGGTACGTGACGATAATTGGTCCGCTCCCTATCCTCTTTGATTTCTTCCTTTGAAATAGTCGACTCAAAGAACTGAGGTCAGTTCGACTAGTGATAGAGCAATATGAAGTCTACTTCATGTTCAAGCTCCGAGTAAATGGTGAAACTCAATGACACAAAATACCACTATTGGCACTTACTGATAAAGGATCTTATGTATGTGAAGGGTTGACATGCTCCTATCTTTGAGGAGATGTCTAAAGACATGGATCTAACTAAGTGGATGGTGGAGCACGGGAAGCTATATGGATCCATAAAATGGTTTGTAGAGCCAAACGTCTACAATCACGTTGCGAGCATCGTTTATGCAAAGATGTTTTGGAAGACTCTCGAGATGTTGTATGCCAAGAGTACTGACATCAATAAACTATATTTTCTAAGGAAGCCTGGTGAGTTCAAGTATAGAGATGGTTCACCTATCTTGGATTATGTGAACGAGTTCCAAGGTATTATTGATCAACTCACTGCTATGAAGGTGACCTTAGAGGACAAGGTCAATGCACTTTAGATGCTGAAGTCTCTTCTAGACTCTTGGGAAGGAGCTATGTTGGGTACATTGGTCAAATGTACCTGATTTGAAGAAGCCTCACCTAACTCAATGATATACATCAGAATGTATTTGATGTTTGTTTGAGTTACTTGTGCAGGTTAGTTATACACTGGACTGAAGCTGAAAATTTCTAAGTCCATGTGTCGACACCCAGAGGGAAAGTGTCGACACTTGAGAAAGCTTGTGTCGACACCCAGACAAGCAGTGTCGACACTTGGAGTCATTGTGTCGACACCTGGGAAGAAGAGTCGACACCAGTCAGAAAGTGTCGACACTTGGAGCTGTGTCGACACTCTGTGTAGAAGAATGCAGAAAAGCTGTGTCGACACTTGGCAGAAGTGTCGACACCTAGAAGAGCTGAGTCTACATCAGAAAGTGTCGACACTTGGAGTTGTGTCGACACTCAGCAAAATTCTGCAGAGACTAAGTACAAGTGTCGACACTCAACACAATGTGTCGACACTCAATCAGCAGAGTCAAAATATGAAGAATGTGTCGACACTCAACACAATGTGTCGACACACACTCAAAGGAGTCAACACTTGAAGATTGTGTCGACACTCAGCACAATGTGTCGACACATAACCAGAAGACTCAACACTTGAAGAAAGTGTCGACACAAGGAGCTGTGTCGACACTTAGCAAAGAACAGAAAAGTTGTAAAATATTCTAAGTACAAGTGTCGACACTAAAGGAATGTGTCGACACTCAGCTGAAGAAACAAGATTGAAGACTTGTGTCGACACCAAGAAGCAGTGTCGACACTTGACAGTTTCAACACATGAAGATGTGTCGACACAAAGGAGATGTGTCGACACTTAGAAGAATACAGATAAAGAATGAAGTGCAAGTACTTGTGTCGACACTCAATTTCAGTGTCGACACATGCAGAAGAAACTGTGTCGAGACATACAAGGAATTGTGTCGACACCTTGTAGACTTGTGTCGACACTTACATAACATGTGTCGACACTTAGTCTATAAGTGTCGACACTTAAGAACAGAAAGTCTCGACACTATCTGACAGTTAGAGAATTTCAAGAAGTGACTGGTTGACATGACAGATGCCAATCCAGCCGGTCTACATCAACTGTCAGAGAAGTCAGAAGTCTGTTATGAACCGGACCAGCCGGTTACCATGAAGGAAGCCTATAAATAGGCACCCAGAGTTTACAGAATGAGGTTGTTAAGTGGTTAAGAAGTTCACAATCATTACATGGTGTGATAATAATTGAAGTTGTTGATCAGTCTAAAACAAGAAGTGATACACAGAGGATCAACACAAGAAGATCAGGCAGTCCAACTACAGATCTAAGTAGTTGGAGAGAGAGAGCTCCAACCAAGGATTCAGTCTTTGGAACTAAGGCTGAGAAGAACAATTCAGAGTCATCTGGATTTCAAGAAGCAGAGATCAAGGATCAACTGCAGTAGATTCAGACTAATTCAGTTCTACTCAAGAAGCTTTGAAGAAAGCTAAGTCAGTTTGGATCAAGCTGAGTTCTTCCAAGAACTCATCAAGAAACTCTCAACTCCTCTCATCCTTTCTGAGTTGTAGAGTTAGCATTTGTAATTTCTATTTTAAACTTGTAAGATCCATTGGATCTGAGTGATTGTAAGCCTATTTTATAAAGGCTGAGGGTAGGGCTTGGTTGCCTGAGTGTAGGAGTTGAAGAACTCTGAGTGTAGGCCTTTAATTGGCTGAGTGTAAGCCTTGATTGGCTGAGTGTAGGCCTGGGTGGCTGAGTGTAGGCCTTTTGGCTGAGTGTAAGGCTTTGGGCCTGAGGTAGGAACCTTGTTGGGTTCTGAGCTAGTGGAGAAGTTTGGCCGAATCTAGTACACTGCTAGATAGGCGAAGGGGGAAAGTGGATGTACCCAAAGATTGGGGAACCACTATAAAATTAGTGTGTCTTCTGTGCTGTGCTGTGAATTGAATGCTTAATTTCTGTATTTGCTGTTAGCTGTAGTAATCAGTGAAAAACTGTTGTGCTGCCAAACAAAAGTCTAAAAAGGTTTAGGTCACCTATTCACCCCCCCCCCCCCCCTCTAGGTGTTTAGGTACCATATCTTTCAAGTGGTATCAGAGCGAGGTTCCTCAAAATCAGGACTAACTGTCTGAGGAGATCCAGTTTGGCAGATTCAGTATAAGTCAGGAAACAGGAAACAGTTTCAAGAAAATCAAGAACATGGGTTCTTCAGAGAATCATAAGGAGTTGGGTTCAATGAAACTACCTATATGCAGAAAAGAGATCTTTGGGATCTGGAAAGAGAGGGTTAGGCTTTTTATGGAAGCCTCTGACCCTAGGATATACATCACAGTCAAAGAAGGGCCATATGTGCCCATGAAGATTTCAGTATTGGATGCAAATCAGAGGACTCCAAAGGATTTCTCTGAAATGACCAAGGATGAGATTGTCCTAGCAACCATGGACAAAAGAGCACAGAATATAATAGTTAGTGCAATTGATGATGCCACCTTCCAGAACCTTATTCACTGTAAAACTGCAAAAGAAATGTGGGACACCCTCATTGTCTATATGGAAGGTTCTGAAGAAGTAAGGCAAGATAGGAAGTCCTTGCTTAATCAAGAATATGAGAGCTTTAGGCAAGGAAGAGGAGATAGCATCACTGAATGCTACAAGAAATTTTATAGAATTGTAAATGAACTCATGTCATATGGAAGAGAGTTCACAAACTATGAGTTGAATGATAAATTCTTAAGGTCCCTCACCAAAGACTGGGACACCAAGATCTGTGCCATCAGAGAAATGGCAAAGTTGGGAGAAATTCCTCCTCCCACACTTTTTGGCAAGTTGTTATCTTATGAGATGCAATTGTCAGTGAGAAAAGAAGAAGAAAAGTCAACAAGGACTGAATACAGAGAAAAGACTGTTGCCTTTAAGTCAGATGTACCCAGAAAGAGCAGGACCAAGTCATCAACTCCTCCTCCTGAGGTAGTTGAATCAGAATCTGAAGAGTCAGAAAGTACAAAATCTACAAGCAGTGAAAGTGATGAAGACTTTGCTGCATTCACCAGACATTTTCAGAAGTTCCTTAAGAAGAAACAGTGGAGGTCTAGACCTTCATCTTCCAAAGGGAAAGAGGTTCAGTATCAGGAAAAGAAGCCTTCAAAGAAGGACAAGAAAAGGACCAAGACTAGTAAGGCAACTGGATCCAAGATAATTTGTTACTGCTGCAATAGACAGGGCCATGTTATTGCAGACTGTCCTGAAAGAAGGAAAGAATCCAGTGACAAAAAGAAAACACACTTCAAAGGAAAGAAGGAGAAGTCCTTTGTTGCAAAGAATGAGAAGACTCTTTCAGATATGTCTTCTTCAGACACTGAGACAGATGCTGAAGCCTATATTGGGCTATTTGCTGAGGAAGAAGAAGAGTTTATGCAGATCATGGAATCTATCTATGAGCAAGAAGACTGTCAAAGCCAAGGACTGATGGCTTTGACTGAAAGTACCAAAAACCTGGAGCAGCCAGGACCCAGTCAGGTACAAGGTTTAACTCAAAGTTCTGATTCCAGTTCTAGTTCAGAGTCAGATTATTCTTCATCAAGTGATGAGAATATATCTGAGTCTGAGGGAGATATTCATCAACTCCTAGATGAATATCAAGTACTATTGCAAGCCTATAAGAAAAGCAAGACCCTAGCCAAAAATTTGGCCAAGGAAATTGCTGATCTCAAAGCAGCTGCAATAGATTATGAGAAGAATTATGATCAAAAACTGAATGAAGTGGCCAGGCTGAAACACATTACTGTGATTCAGATGGGTACTATTACATTTAAGAATGATCAAATTAAGAAACTGGAGATTAATCTTCAGAAGGAGAAAGAGCTAGCAGCTAGGTTTTCAAAACCTAAATCAGTGCTACCCTTGATTGATGATTTTGTTCATCATAAAGGAAAGACTGGACTGGGTTTTGTTAATCCAGCTAGGACTGTTCAGGATCAGTCCAAGTCCAAGGGCAAAGCCCCAACATTCAACAAGACTGCTGTAGTTAAGACAGCTAAGTCAGAACCTAAGCAAAGGTACAACAAATTTGAATGTTGGTGCTGTGGCAAGGTTGGCCACTTTGCTTTGGATTGTTGGCACAATGCCAGTGCCAAGTTGTGTAGCAAGTTACCTGTTGGAAAGACAGCAGGTAGCTATGTCAAATTGCAAACTAACAATCACCAAGGACCCAAGTTTACTTTGGGTTCTAAGGTTCATTAATTTGTTTTGCAGGAAAATCCAAGTGGCCATACCCCTACATGGTACTTGGATAGTGGATGTTCCAGACACATGACTGGAACTAGGGGACTACTGAAGGACTACATCCCAATCAAAAATGGTCCAAAGGTGACCTTTGGTGGTTCTGAAAAAGGAATCATCAAAGGGTTTGGTAATATTTCTTCTAACCTTGTTACCATTACTCAAGTGGCTTATGTTAAAGGGTTGAAACACAACCTTATAAGTATAAGTCAATTAAGTGATGTAGGGTATGACATCTCATTTGTTAAAAATGGTTGTCATATCAAGAGGTCAAGTGATCAAAAGATCATTTTGACAGGTTATAGGAAGAGAAATGTCTATTGTTTAGACATTATGGTTGAGAACAATAGTTCTCCAGTGTGTCTTGTAGCTGATGAGACAGTCTCTCAATGTGTCAAGTGGCACAAGAGGCTTGCTCATCTTAATTACAAGACTATTGGCAAACTCTTTAGTAAAGAGTTAGTGAGGAATGGTCCTCAAGTTAAGTGTGTCAAAGATGACATTTGCTCAGCTTGTCAAAAGGGCAAGCAGACTAAATCCACCTTTAGAAGCATTGACAACAAGGATGCTGTGAGGTGTTTATACCTCTTGCATATGGATCTATTTGGTCCAATGCCAGTTCACAGCTTAGGTAGGAAGGTCTACACCTTTGTAGTTGTTGATGACTACTCAAGGTTTTCCTGGGTGTTCTTCTTAAAGCAGAAATCTGAAACACCTAGTGTCTTCCACAGTTTTGTTAGGCAAATTCAGAATGAATTGAACTGTACAGTGGTCAAAATTAGAAGTGACCATGGTACTGAGTTTCAGTCTGAAAGCATGACAAAGCTGTGTGAAAACTATGGGATATTTCAAGAATTCTCTTCACCTAGAACACCTCAGCAAAATGGCATTGCTGAAAGGAAAAATAGAACCTTGATAGAGGCTGGTAGAACCCTATTAAGTGATTCATCACTGCCAGAATATTTCTGGGCTGAAACAGTTAACACTGCATGTCATGTGATAAATAGGGCTACCATCACTAAAGGTTAAACAAGACCCCCTATGAAGTAGTGAAAGGCAGGAAACCAAATCTGTCCTATTTTAGGATCTTTGGTTGTAAATGCTTCATACTTAACAATGGGAAGTCTTACTTAACTAAGTTTGCTGCTAAGTCCCAAGAGGGAGTGTTTGTTGGGTACAGCAATAATAGTAAGGCTTATAGAGTCTACAACTTGACTACACAAGTTGTAGAGGAATCTGTGCATGTAGTTTTTGATGAGTCACAACTAATTAACAATGAGTTGTCTAGTAGTGTGTGCAGCCCCTCAGGTCTTATTAAGAAGATGGACAAGCTAACCATAGAAGATGTACCTGCTGCAAGACAGCAAGTAGAAGAAGATGGCTTATGTCCAGGGGGAGAACTACATGTACCAGGAGCTGAAGAAGTTCAAGGAACTCAGCATGATGAAGATGCTGAAGAAGTACAACCAGAAGTAAGGATGCCTCCAGCCAACAGGCATCTAAGAGATCATCCAGTGGAGCTGATCATTGGAGATCCAAGACAAGGTGTTCAGACAAGGAGCAGAAATCAGAATGCTGCAGTATATTCAAGTTTTCTGTCTCAAATAGAACCAAAGAAATTTGAAGAAGCAATACAAGATCCACAGTGGACTGAAGCTATGCAGGAAGAGCTAAACCAGTTCAAGAGGTGCAAGGTTTGGGACTTAGTTCCTAAGCCTAAAGATCACAATGTGATAGGAACAAAGTGGATCTACAGAAACAAGTTAGATGAACAAGGAGTCATCATTAAGAATAAGGCAAGACTGGTTGCAAAAGGATATAGGCAAGAAGAAGGTATTGATTTTGATCAAACCTTTGCTCCAGTAGCCAGACTGGAAGCCATCAGGATGTTCTTGGCCTATGCAACCTACCAAGGATTCAAAGTATACCAAATGGATGTGAAGTCAGCATTCCTTAATGGTAATTTAAAAGAAGAAGTATATGTGGAGCAGCCTTCAGGTTTTGTTGATCCTACTCTTCCACATTATGTCTATAGACTTAGGAAAGCATTGTATGGGTTAAAGCAAGCTCCTAGAGCTTGGTATGAAACCCTATCTAGTTTCCTCATTGAGAACAAGTTCACAAGGGGGAAAATAGATAAGACTCTATTCCTTAGGGAATCTAGAGGCAAAGTAATACTTGTCCAAATATATGTAGATGACATTATATTTGGGTCTACTGAAAGTAGCCTTTGCAAAAAGTTTGCAAAGCTTATGCAAAGTCAATTTGAAATGAGTAGTATGGGAGAACTGAAGTTTTTCTTGGGTCTCCAAGTTAAACAGACTGAAAGTGGCTTGTCCATATGTCAGTCAAAGTTCACCCTAGAACTCATAAGGAAATATGGTATGGATTCCTCCAGTACCATGAAGACTCCTATGGGGTCAAGTATGTCTCTAAGCAAGGATGATGCAGGGAAACCTGTGGATGAAACCTTGTATAGAGGGATAGTTGGCTCCCTACTATACTTGACTGCAAGTAGGCCTGACATTATGTATGCTACATGTGTTTGTGCCAGGTATCAAGCCTGCCCCAAAGAATCTCACTTGACTGCAGTCAAGAGAATCTTGAGATATCTAAAGGGCACACCTTATCTAGGCCTCTGGTACCCTAGGAATGGAGATTTTGATCTAACAGGCTATTCAGATGCAGACTTTGCAGGATGCAAAGAAGATAGAAAGAGCACAACTGGATCCTGTCAATTCCTAGGTGGAAGACTCATTTCATGGAGTAGTAAGAAGCAAACCAGTGTGGCCATCTCCACAGCTGAGTCAGAATATGTAGCTGCAGGAAGTTGCTGTGCTCAACTTCTGTGGATTCAACATCAGCTAGAAGACTATGGATGTCAGGTAAGTAGAACTCCACTTTATTGTGATTCTACAAGTGCTATTTCCATAGCTAATAACCCTGTATCTCATAGTAGAACTAAACATATTGAGATAAAATATCACTTTCTTAGGGAGCATGTAGAAAGAAATGATATTGCACTTGAATATGTTAAAACAGATAATCAGATAGCTGATATGTTTACTAAGCCCTTAGAAGAAGCTAAGTTTAATAAGTTCAAAATTGAACTAGGTATGATAAACTTAGATTAAGTATACAGAACAAAAATTGGCTAAGTAAAAAGGTGTCGACACATAGACAAGTCTATGTCGACACAGAATAGTAAGTGTCGACACTTCAGGAAAATGGTGTCGACACATCTAGGAAGTTAGTGTCGACACTTCAGAATGTTAGTGTCGACACATGTCGAGTAGGTGTCGACACATCCAATCAAGTGTCGACACTTAAGTTTTACTCAGAATTTTTCTAAGTAAAGTCTCGACACATGTCGAGTATAGTGGTGTCGACACTTAACCAAGTGTCGACACATAAAATCTGTTGACTAAATTTGTGTCGACACATGAGTGTCGAGACATTATAAGTCAGTGTCGACACTTATTGACAGTGTCGACACATCATTAGAAATTCATCCCGCCTGTTCGTCTTCAAACAAGAAGGTATAAATAGGGTTCTGTCTTTGATTGTCGACACGCTTTCAAAGTTTCGAGACCTAAACTCTTGTGTCGACATTTCTCTCATCTCAAGACTAATTCTCCAAACCCTAATGGCTCCCAAGCTGGAAGAGAACGTAAACGAAGGCTATGAGCTTGTGCAAGGCGCATTTGACGACAGCGACCAAGAAATCAAATCAGTAATAACCCTAATTGCCAATTCAGGGTTGAAGTTCTTGGTTTCAGAACCAACGAAAATATGGAAGAAGGAAGTCATTGAATTCCTTTCTGGCGCGTCTGTAGATGACTCAGGCTACAGGATTAAGTCAAGGGTGCATGACACCAAGGTCAAGATTTCACCCAAGTCTTTAAGAAAGGTACTTCAGCTACCTAAAGTTCAAGATGAAGAGGAAGTAACTGCTTCTAAGACCAGGGAAGCTCTTACTTGGTGTGGACTGGATCCAAAGATGAAGGTGGGATCAGTCTTTAACAGAAAAGGTATGAATAATCAAGGCAAGTTCTTGTCAGAAATAGTGGGCAAGGTAATACTAAGCAAGCCAGGAGGACATAACAGGGTGTCTGCCTCCATGTTTGAAGTCATGACCAGAATCATCTTCCATCTGAAAACAGACTGGTCAATGGTGGTTTATGAAAAAGTGAAGGAAAGCCTGAAGAAGCCCAATCTGGGCAGGATACTAAGTCTCTACCTGGCTGGATCAATTCCAGAGGTAATGAGCACTGCTGCAGGAACTAAGATCAATCATATGAGGAAGATGGACTCAAGAATATTCTCTAGATGGGAAAGGGTGCTGGTGTCAAAGGAATTGACCACCCCTGAAAAGCAAGCTTCTAAGAAAGACTCTCCTCCCAGGAAGAAGAGGAAGACTGCTGCTGTGCCCCAAGAGTCCTCCAGCAGCTCAGGCAGTGAAGAACATATGGTCTTCACTCCTGAAAGTCCAGTTGATGTGGCTGCAGAGAAGACACCTGCTCCTCAGGAGGCAGCTGACATCCAGGGGGAGCTTCCAGGTGTAGCAGAACCATCTACACTGGAGAGTGAACAAGCCACCCTCCTCATTCAAGAGGTACTTGTTGATCTTAATACTTTGAACTTTTCAATAATAAATTCTGATTTGTCTGATGATCATCAGCAAAATCAGCCAGCAACTCTAGAACCAGATGTTGTTCTCCAAGACACATCTGTTGTAGCTGATGAAACCAGAACATCTCCTGCACAGTCTCCAGCAGAATATACAATGGAAGATCTCTTTTTGAACTTAGATCAGAAGATTTTGATATGGAAAAGAATGCAGCTGATGCAGTAAAGGATGCTGCTGCTGAGGGGGAGAATTTGGATATTCAAGAAGAGCCTATAAGGCTAGATACTGAGAAGGCACAAGATGTGCATACTGAAAAACACTCCAGCCCTAAGGATAGGGTGGATATAGCCAGTACATCAGACTCTGAAGATGATGAAGCTGAGCAAGCTCAGAAAAAGAAGTTCTTTGTTTTCAAAAGAAGAAGCTAGAGCTATAAGAAGGCTCTCCAAACAGTTGCTCAACATTCCTTAGTTCAACAAGCTCCATCCACTGATTACAGTGCTCTACTGCTTGCCATGCAAATCAAGATGGATGAACAAAGGAAAGCTTTAGAAACTTATGTTGATGAAGGGCACAAAGCTCTACAATCTGATCTGGGACAGGAAATCAAGTCAATAAGGTTTGAAATGAACCTTAATAAAAAGGAGATGACTGATTGTTTTACTAAGGGTGCTCATGCAGTGGTCTATCTAGCATAAACATCAAGAAACAATTAAAGAGAAAGTAGAAGATATAGCAGTAAAACAAGGCTATGTGCTGGAGAATCAGTTGAGGATGAATGATAATTTGACTGCATCTCACAATGCAATAGTCACTGAACTCAAGAATAAGTCAGATGAACCTTCAACTTCCTCTGCTGCTGCCAAAGCTGATTTTGATAAACTCTTTCAAGCAGAGATTGCTGCTGTAAAGACTGCCATTAAAGACTCACAGAAGGTCATTTCAGAACAGCTTACAAAGCTTAGACCTTTCTTTAAAGAGGGCATAAGGTATTTGGATAGCCAAATCAGATTCCAGAAAGATGATGTGAGAGATCATGTGGCCCAAGAAGTCATAAAGGGGGAGAGAGTGTTAGTCAAGGCCAGTTCTGAACATGCAAAATGGATATCAAATTCCATCAGGGCTACACTGGGCTATCCTCCCCTTTGTGATGATGACAATGTAGCTGACTCTGGCATTCAAGGCACATATCTTGGAGGTGAGCAACAAGCAGTGGCTGATGTAATCTATCCACCTCCAGACTTTGACATGATTCATGCAGATATAAGCACAATGTATAGTCCACCTGCTGGCAAGCCTAATATTATTCTGGAAAAGGTTGTTCAACCTATCACAGCTGCAATGCAAGAGGCTTTGGACAAAGAAGAAGAAACTAGGCTGTCAAAGAAGAAGTTTAGGGAAATTGCTGAGCAAAAGCCAGATTTTGAACAGTGGAGCCCTACTTCTAGGAACATAATTCTTACAGCCTGGAAAGCAGCCAAGGACAATGCCCATGAAAGGAACAAGTGGTTCTCAGAGGCTGAATGGAGAAAGCATGAGAGTAGGCAGGAAGCAATTGTCCAATATAGAAGGAAGGCTAAGTTAGGAAAGCTACCTCCAACAGCTGTGGAGCCTAGCAAGTACTTTCCTAAGCCCTATCATTATTTTGAAAGACAAAAGATCAAGGCTGAAGAACAGAAGAAGAAGGACTCTAAAGGGAAGAAGACTGCTGAAGCTGAGCCTGCTGCTGCTGCTGCTGTGAAAGCTCAAGTTAAAGCTGGAAAAGGCATTGTTATTAAAGAACCTGATCAGCACTAGATTAGGAATTAACTTGATGCTTGTTGTAATCTGTTGAGTAAAAAAAAAACATTGTAATACTTCATTGAAAATGTATAAGGAACATTATTGGAACAGTATATGATAAATATAGTATGAATGTTCTGAAATATGTGTGTTTCTTAATTGTTCTGCAATGTTTAATAAGTATACATGTGTGCTTTATTACATGTTCAAGTTTACCCTGTTGTCATTTATATGTTTTACATCATTTTGTAATTTTTAATTATGAGTGGTGTATATCATTGACTAAGGGTTATGACTTCTCCAAATAGGGGGAGATTGTTGGGTACATTGGTCAAATGTACCTGATTTGAAGAAGCCTCACCTAACTCAATGATATACATCAGAATGTATTTGATGTTTGTTTGAGTTACTTGTGCAGGTTAGTTATACACTGGACTGAAGCTGAAAATTTCTAAGTCCATGTGTCGACACCCAGAGGGAAAGTGTCGACACTTGAGAAAGCTTGTGTCGACACCCAGACAAGCAGTGTCGACACTTGGAGTCATTGTGTCGACACCTGGGAAGAAGAGTCGACACCAGTCAGAAAGTGTCGACACTTGGAGCTGTGTCGACACTCAGTGTAGAAGAATGCAGAAAAGCTGTGTCGACACTTGGCAGAAGTGTCGACACCTAGAAGAGCTGAGTCTACATCAGAAAGTGTCGACACTTGGAGTTGTGTCGACACTCAGCAAAATTCTGCAGAGACTAAGTACAAGTGTCGACACTCAACACAATGTGTCGACACTCAATCAGCAGAGTCAAA
Organism: Platanthera guangdongensis; assembly: GCA_039583875.1. Taxonomy (NCBI): domain Eukaryota; kingdom Viridiplantae; phylum Streptophyta; class Magnoliopsida; order Asparagales; family Orchidaceae; genus Platanthera; species Platanthera guangdongensis. The sequence continues at coordinate 18,591,377 of CM077164.1, forward strand.
ATATGAAGAATGTGTCGACACTCAACACAATGTGTCGACACACACTCAAAGGAGTCAACACTTGAAGATTGTGTCGACACTCAGCACAATGTGTCGACACATAACCAGAAGACTCAACACTTGAAGAAAGTGTCGACACAAGGAGCTGTGTCGACACTTAGCAAAGAACAGAAAAGTTGTAAAATATTCTAAGTACAAGTGTCGACACTAAAGGAATGTGTCGACACTCAGCTGAAGAAACAAGATTGAAGACTTGTGTCGACACCAAGAAGCAGTGTCGACACTTGACAGTTTCAACACATGAAGATGTGTCGACACAAAGGAGATGTGTCGACACTTAGAAGAATACAGATAAAGAATGAAGTACAAGTACTTGTGTCGACACTCAATTTCAGTGTCGACACATGCAGAAGAAACTGTGTCGAGACATACAAGGAATTGTGTCGACACCTTGTAGACTTGTGTCGACACTTACACAACATGTGTCGACACTTGGTCTATAAGTGTCGACACTTAAGAACAGAAAGTCTCGACACTATCTGACAGTTAGAGAATTTCAAGAAGTGACTGGTTGACATGACAGCTGCCATCCAGCCGGTCTACAGCAACTGTCAGAGAAGTCAGAAGTCTGTTATGAACCGGACCAGCCGGTTACCATGAAGGAAGCCTATAAATAGGCACCCAGAGTTTACAGAATGAGTTGTTAAGTGGTTAAGAGTTCACAATCATTACATGGTGTGATAATAATTGAAGTTGTTGATCAGTCTAAATCAAGAAGTGATACACAGAGGATCAACACAAGAAGATCAGGCAGTCCAACTGCAGATCTAAGTAGTTGGAGAGAGAGAGCTCCAACCAAGGATTCAGTCTTTGGAACTAAGGCTGAGAAGAACAATTCAGAGTCATCTGGATTTCAAGAAGCAGAGATCAAGGATCAACTGCAGAAGATTCAGACTAATTCAGTTCTACTCAAGAAGCTTTGAAGAAAGCTAAGTCAGTTTGGATCAAGCTGAGTTCTTCCAAGAACTCTTCAAGAAACTCTCAACTCCTCTCATCCTTTCTGAGTTGTAGAGTTAGCATTTGTAATTTCTTTTAAACTTGTAAGATCCATTGGATCTGAGTGATTGTAAGCCTATTTTATAAAGGCTGAGGGTAGGGCTTGGTGCCTGAGTGTAGGAGTTGAAGAACTCTGAGTGTAGGCCTTTAATTGGCTGAGTGTAAGCCTTGATTGCTGAGTGTAGGCCTGGGTGGCTGAGTGTAGGCCTTTTGGCTGAGTGTAAGGCTTTGGCCTGAGGTAGGAACCTTGTTGGGTTCTGAGCTAGTGGAGAAGTTTGGCCGAATCTAGTACACTGCTAGATAGGCGAAGGGGGAAAGTGGATGTACCCAAAGATTGGGGAACCACTATAAAATTAGTGTGTCTTCTGTGCTGTGCTGTGAATTGAATGCTTAATTTCTGTATTTTCTATTAGCTGTAGTAATCTGTGAAAAACTGTTGTGCTGCCAAACAAAAGTCTAAAAGGTTTAGGTCACCTATTCACCCCCCCCCCCCTCTAGGTGTTTAGGTACCATATCTTTCAA